>JAPZEB010000006.1:15073268-15089202 GCA_029783705.1 Chaetodon striatus
CAGAGTGAAGTCTGAAGTCATATGCTTTCCCAGGCAGAGACACACACACACACACACACACACCCACACACACGCACACACACACACACACACACACACACAATGAAGTCTACTGTTTCCAAAGTGTGGCAAAGTAAGTGTTAACTATGAGACATAACAGAGAACTCATAAATTTAACTACCCGCTAAAGACTGAACTGAATTGGCACATTGAACTGCACAGTGTCACAGTATAAATAGCAACAAAGTGGAGTTTGTTTTCTCACAAGCATTGAGTTGCACAGTCTTATGTAAAAATACACAGAGCAAAAATCTATTTTTTGTTTTAAAAAAATGGAGCAAAAAGCAACTTTAATTACAGAGCTATACCACTCGTCCTAGGGCAACTCCACTGCAGCAACCTCCTTGCTAAATTTAGACCAGTGATGCCGACATGGTTTCAAGGAAGGCTTTATCATTTCTTTGGCCTTTCATCACAGCACTGCGTTATCTGACACAATCTAAAACATGATCCACAGAAGATTTTACAAATGCTTTTTGACATTATATATCCTTATCCTTGTTCTTCTGTCAGTGCTGTAGTACTCTGGATTGACCTTGGTCTCAAGGCCGGCCTAAAGACCACTTTCTGAATGTGTCTGTCTCGTCTTGGACCACAGTTTTGCTCAGTCTTGTCTCGATTTCAAGGAGGACTCAAGACTTTATTTCAAGACCAGCCGAGCCCACACGTGAGGGGATATTACTTAATTGTCTGTGAAAAAAAAGGAGCGTTGAATAAAGATGTTTAAGTTGATGTCAGCTCCTCAGTGTTTGTTTGCTCATAGATGGAAAACTCTCTGACCAAAAATCACCTCTGCAATACCTTTTGATTCTTTTATCAAGACATTTCTCATGATACACTTATACACGCACAAATATATACAGTATGGCAATGAAACAGATTAATAAACAGGAATCTTCATGTGTCATCTGTGTGTGTTTTCACTGGAATGTGGATCTCTCAGATCAATTTGAGCAGTGCCAGCAGTTCCACATTTTGCTGTAAGTCATGCCTGCCTTGGTCTCGGTCTTGACTCGGTCCCAACCCCTAATGTCTTGGTCTTGTCTGGGTCTCGACACACTCTGGTCTTGGTCATGACTTGGCCTCCGTCCAGGTGGTCTGGACTACAACACTGCCGTCAGCAAACAGGTTTCTACTTTGAAATACTGCATCTGAGAGCACTAAGAAGTTTGTTATCTACTTTTTGTCTGAGAATATGATGTTCACCTGAGTCAAATCTCAAATCGGCCTTTTACAGAGACAAAAAAACAGAGTGTTTATACCCTGTTTTATCTCACAGTTAAGGCAGTATAGATTAAGTACATGTAGTGTAGACAAGCAGATTACCTGTTAGAGTGAGAACTGTCGGGCTCATCCGGAGCTCCTCTTTCATACTGCTCAACCAGTGCACGGACACACACAGTCTTATCCACATTCAACCCCCAGCCACTGATGACCAACAAAGCAGAGGTTAGGTATTTATAAATAAGAACAGGCATACTGTTTTAACAAATATATAGACTATATTAAACTAATACTAATATCTAAACATTCATATGTTATTTCAGCAGGTGTGAGGATGGTATTTCTGTTTGTCCACCAGAGGACAGCAAAGACTACATGTCTACAAAAAGATAGTGTGGCAGAGAACATCTGGATATGACAGAAAGACATTGACAGGGGTTTGTGTTATTGCCGCCAGCTTACCTGTGGATACGTACGGAGCGTGCTGGCTGCGAGGCATCAAGTCGTGCTGATGCTAGCGCAGCGGCGGCACCTTGGGCTAGAGCAACAGTGGAGAGAGGGTTGTGGCTGGCAGAGCCTCTTGTCAAATTCCTCCTGTTTCCAGAAGCAGCCCTGTGACTGGCTGAGGGTTTGAAATGGGCAGCCAGCGCCAGAATTATCCTCATTACTGATTTCAGATTACCATCGACAATGTCTGCGGACAGAAAGGGAACATACTGAGTCCCTCAGTAATGACCTCAACATGTGCAGTATATGCAACATACAGTATGAATATGGGAGAACATAATAGCAGCATTCTTTAAAGATTGTTTAACAGATCCACATAGAGAAATATGTATTTTTCACACTGCAAACTGCATACAAATAATAATTTTATGTGTTTTTGGGGTAGATAAAATCTGCTTGAAACAGGGAGGCAGCAAAAATAAAAGTGTTATGACCACCTCCTCTCGAAATGAAGAAAGAAAGAGGGAGAGAAAACACAGGTGTTTCTGTAATTTACCTCTTGCAGATATGTGCGGCATGCGTATGTGTCTGGAGGAAATGAACTGCAAGACTTGCTCCACATTGTTCCTGCTTTCCTCTTTGTTTTGTGGAGAAACATACACTCCTTCCAGCGCTTCCCCAGCTGCAAACATGAATGAGATTTGAAAGAGAGAGGGAAAAAAAACAACAATTGGAAAGCAATTCATGATGGGACTACATGTCAGGAGGATAATTAGTAACAGTAGAGGTTAAAATGCAGAACAAAAAACCCATTCTGCCTTCATTTGTTGTTGCATTTCCTGCTAATCTTTATATTTAAATCTAAGGGACTGCATTTAACAAGAATACAGGGAATATTCTTTATGTTCACAGAATTAGATGAATGGAGTGTCTCTATAGTTCACACTTTTATTAACAGGTAACTCTGAACATCTACCAAGATGTGGTATCCTGCATTATGCTAATGAAAATTCTGGGTGTGTGAGTATTTTAATGTGTTTTTTTGAATGGAAATATTATTCAATATGGTATTTAGTATCTTGTTGTGCATGTTCACACCTGAGATCATTTTTGCCAACTCTTAAAACATTTTCTGTGAAGTTAAAGGGTAATTTTTTTTTTAAATCAGAGAAGTCATTTTGAAGGAAAAGCATCTTATTAAGTCCTCACTGAAGGTTGAAACATTATTAATAAGCATGTAAATAAGGATTTACTAGTTGTGCAATTACCATCTGGTGACAAATACAACATGTTTTAACTATGCACGCATAAATAACCAAGTCCATTTATATAAATAAATCTCCTGACATCAGCATTTGTTTCTTTATTCTTCCTCTAGTATTACTACACCATGTGAGTCATATTATTCAATATGGAATTTAATATTTTGATGTGCATGCACACACCTGAGATCATTTTTTGTGAAGCTAAAAGTACATTTTAATTTATCATCAGAGAAGTAATTTGGAAAGAAACTCATCTTATAAAGCCGTCACTGAAAGCAAAAACACTATTCATAATAAGTATGTAAAGAAGGGTTTAATGGTTGTGCAATTAAAAACTGGTGACAAATACTAAATGTTTTAACCATGCACACATAAATAACCGTATCCATTTATATTACAAAAAATCTCCTGACACCTACATTTGTTTCCCTATTCTTCCTCTTATATAACCACGACATGTGAGTCATATTATAGTATATATTATATAGTCATATAAGGTCATTTTTTGTTATTAGAGAAGTAATTTTGGAGGAAAAGCATCTTATAAAGTCCTAGCTGAAAGTTGAAACATATTAATAAGCATGCAAATAAGGATTTACTGGTTGTGCAATTGTCATCTGATGACAAATACAAAGTGTTTTAACTATGTACACATAAATAACCTGACACCTACATTTGTTTCCTTATTCTTCCCCTAGTATTACTACACCATGTGAGTCACAATATTCAGGATGGACTTTGATATCTTGTCATGCATGCACACACCTGAGAAAATGTTTTGCCAACTCTTAAAACATTTTTTTGTGACGCTATAAAGTCATTTTCTTTTTTAAATAAGAATTGTTTTCAAATCAAAAGATAAGTCTTATCTGTTTATACAAAAAAATGTCCTGACACCTACATTTGTTTCCTTATTCTTCCTCCAGTATTACGACACCACGTGAGTCATAATATTAAATCTGGAATGTAATATCTTGTTGTGCATGCACACACCTGAGACCATTTTTTTGCCAACTCTGTGAAGCTATAAGATTTTTTTTTTTTAATCAAGTAAGTAATGTTGAAGGAAAAGCATCTTTTAAGTCCTCACTGAAAGCTGAAACATTATTAATAAGCATGTAAATAAGGGTTTACTGGTTGTACAGTTACAAACTGGTGACAAATATAAAGTATTTTAAGTATGCACACATAAACAACCCAACTCACTGACACCTACATTTGTTTCCTTACTCTTTCTCTAGTATTACTACACCATGTGAGTCATTTGTGTGTGTGTAAATGTGCATGTGTGTATTTACCAACTATCTCTATGAGCTGTGTGAGCACAACCCCATCCTGCAGATCATGTCTGAGGTTTGTGATAGGCTTCAGGCCTGGTTTCCTCTTCAGCTGAGAGTTCACCCAGGAAACATAGGCTGCCAGCTGCTGCTGCAATCCATCAATGAGATACACACAAATCCAATAAACCACAGAGGAGCACACAGGCACAAAACACCCAGCTTAGAGTGGGGGCCCAAAAAGGCTGAGACCACGGCATAACAAATGAGCTCCTTTGTTTATTTATTGGGACAGGAGAGAGGGGGCAGGGTCAGTCTATTGTCCCGCTGCCTGTTAAATCTTAGCTTTGTTGTGATGGTAAATCATATCATTTTATGTTCAGTGTACAGATACATGATTCAACATGCCTCCTCTGTATTTCACACGGTTACACCACCTTTGCAGGTCCTGGTCAGTCACGTGACAGCCCGTCGTCCGGGATACAATAGAAAAACGCAGCCCATTTTAACACAACGGAGGTGAAACACTTAACGGTCAACTAACTTTGATGTTTGGTTTGTTTAACACTGTTAGGACTCATGCTAATGCTACTTGTCTCTTCACAACAGTTAAACAATTGCTAGCGTTAACGCCAGCTCAGTTTAAAAACTGAGTTTAATTGTCTTTCCGTCCCAACCACACATTAACGTCAACATTCAGCTGCACAAACTCGTTATTTCTACCCAAACTTCTTGTACTTTACTGTTTGTTTGTTGGTTAACGTCAAACTCTTTGCACATTTAACTGGCTTCCGCTCGCTAAATTACAGCTAACCTGTTAAACATGACCGTTAGTAACGCTGGGTAACCGTTACCTAATTAAAGCCCCCATGAAGAACCTCGTCCAGCAAACTTCCTCTAGAAAGTGAGGCGATCATCTTTTGACTCGAAAACCCATTTAAGCTAACGTTAGCTCGTTTAACCAGCTAGCTGCACTGACGGTGACACCACTCGGCTGAGACAACGGGCAGACCCCCGTTACTAGCTGCTGCTCTACTCCAGCAAACGTCAACAAACCGAAACAATTGAGGGATCGGAAGCGACAGCTACCGTTACTCTGGCTGGGAGACCGGGGTCAAGCCACCGAGACGCACTGACATGCGCGACTTCCGGTTGCGGGTTTCAGAATAAAGGTGTACTTGATGAGCACTTCCGGAATTTACAGTGTGCGTTAAGATGAGCTTTTCTAAAAACAATGTTAGGGACTGTTCTTTACTTATCAGAGTGGCTGGGGTGTGACTGTTTTTTTTTAATCTTTTATTTATTTATTTATTTTATTCATGAGCCCAAACTTCCAGCCTGAGACCCCACTACACAGTGAAACCACAACAAAGAACTGGTTTTGGGCATGGAGAAGGACCAGATGGAGCATTTCGCAGCAGTTTCAACACTACGCAGAGCTGTTGAATAATGTATTTATCTTACACCGCATCAGATATACTGTATGGTGGCATCGGGTGTCTCCGTGCTTCAAGAACCGGCCCGTACTTACACCTCACTTTCTGATTTTTACGACTCCCCTCCTTGTCCTGCCGTAGCTTTGAAGGAGCCGTCATAAACGACGTCCACTCAAATTTCAATCACAAAATACCAAATAAACATAACCAGGCTGAATACAAGTCAAAACTTCATCAAAGTATAATGTAATTTTAAAAAGAGGACATTTATCCTAAGCCTGATGTTCAAACTTGACACTCTACCGAAGAGCTACAAGAATGCAAATATTTTTCCTCGAGCCTCTCTAAGTGATTCAGAAAAAATGCATGACCCTCCCTCCACCATAAATTAGTTATTACATTTTTAAAACTTCCCTTTTTTCGTGTTTGAAAGTTGAAGGTTAAAAGTTGAAGGCAAAATCCTGGAGTTGAAAAAAGCCTCAGGCTTTTTGTTGTGCATGCTGCTTAGTTAGTGCCAACGGTTTATTTTTGGCAAAATTTTAACCAAGACGTGTAGATTATAGTGATTTTGATCAAATATCACTGTTTTAAACTTAGTTTTGGTTATGTTTCTTTCTAAGGGAAGCGGTTGTCCCACACAATGTGTTCAAGGACTGTCAGAAATTTTAAAGTCCAATAGTAATTTCTGTTTTTACAGTTTCTGTTGGTGTAATTTTTTCAGCAGTAAAGACAAACTACAGCCATTTGAAGTTATATGCCTCTCCCTGAAGCCAAAAGAGAATACAAAAGTCCCTCCCCAGATCTTAAAAAATTATTTGACATGCCTTCCACTTTTTGCACCACACCCTCCTCTCTCACAAGTAACAAACCATCCCTTAACAAAGCCTGTCACACAATTGGGGTTGTTACTTTTTCTTATTATGAAAGTAGTACAATGCAGAAGTGAAGAGCAACCATTCATAATTTTTTTTTCTGCTACATTTAAATAAGTGAAGAAAATGTATCCTAAAGAGTTCAAGAAATAACACTAGATGGCAGCCAAACGCACCTTTGTAATGTTTTCTTGTACTGTGAATGGTTTGGTTGCATCATGATGCCTGTACACAAAAGTGAAACACTTGACAGTATCTAATCACACATAACTAAATCAGTTTCATTGTAAACTGACCTTTGATCCGACACATTAACACTTTAAGTGCCTCACTCTTAATGACATGACGTAGCTCATATAGTTTCAGACACAAAGGATCCCTTATCTGACAGGATAATGCTGGGCACCTGAACTTGACTTATATCACAATACATTCACTAGAAGTCGTTGTATTTGGACCACTGTGGATATTATATTAACATATCCTGCATATTCATCACTAACGTTTTTCACAGTTTATCGTGCGGTTGGTATTTTCTTTAATGTTGCAGATCATTAGGTTTTATTTTTGGCCCAAATGTGTACATACTACAGAGGCCATGGTTTCCATAGATACTGTTATAGGGCCAGTTGAATTTGTTGACTTATTTATTCCCAACTCTTACTGTTCTCTTTCTTTGTCTCCATTTACTGCCAACAAGCAGGTAAACATGCTGTGTGATGAGAGAATGAAAAATATGAATATGACAAAACTGCACACATGTATACAGAATCAGCATCATCATTTTCAACTCACTCTAACTGTCTTTATACATTTCAGAACATACAATCAGCAACAACATTGTTCGACCTATCAAACTAGAGCAACCAGAAATCCAGGTCCATTTATTATTAGCAATTATTTGATCCTGCAAAATTACACGTCTGTTGTACATAGCCTGTCAACAAATACAGAGCTTCAGTTCTTAATTACAAGGTGTATTATGTTTTGTCTTGTACACCAGATTACCCACAACAGTCTTGCTCTTTTTAACAAAACAAATGCTCCAGGGAAAAAACACAGGGCTGAGACAGAGCTGTGCAAACTGCAACACAATACGTGTGTAATTCTACTTTGGCTATCTGGCTGAGCATGGGTGGCTCGCAGGGTTTGTGGAGCTTGGGTTTTTCAGACACAGAAACTTTTCCTGGATGTGGATTGTGATGACTGGGCAGAGGCAGAGGTGCAACCTGTGGAAGATAGAGTAATGCAAGAAGAACAGGGTGTTGAGTTTGAATGCATGCACTAAAAATCGAGGAAATAATCACCTGATGAATCAGTAGTGAAATAATTGTTATTTAGACACCATGATTGTCCTTGATGCGTTTAGTATAAAATTATTGTTTCAAATCATGAAGCTGGAGTCCATGTTCCATGTATTTGGGATGGTGTCAATTTGAAGTGAATGTTTAAGATTTTAACAATCAGTCTGTGTTGTTTGTGTTGTGTTTTAAGTGGCATGGCTCAAGGGATGTCAATGTCCACTGGTCAGTCCATCACTTTGGTCAAGACTGAAATATCTCAACAACTACTGGATGGATTGCCATGATATTTTATAGATGCTCAAGGTACTCAGTGGATGAATCCAGAGGACTTGGGTGTTAAGCAGCCTTTTGTATTAAGTTCTAGGTAGCAACTGTTAGCATGCTAAACACGGATGGTGAAAACGGTAAAAATTACCTGTTAAATATCGGCATGGTAATAATGTAATAAGAAGGGCTGTTGGTGTTAACGGGTTTATTGAAATGGTAATAAGGTTTAAACAGAAGACCTTTTTAAAATTCCGTTAATCACATGCTCCTATTTTGTCCATTTGGCGCACCTTACTTACAGTTGACAATTGAAAAGTAATATGCAGCTTGTGCCAAACTGAATTAAAATATCACCTAACTACTTAGAGTTTGAGCTTCCATCTAAAAGTCAAGCATACATGTGCAACTAATCAGACTTAGGTATCACCAAAGGTGGCAAAACACTGTTTTGGAGTGTGCTAATTGCCACAGGCCTGTGGATGAAAATAAATTGAAGAAGTTAACTACGGCATATGCTAAGTAGGTGTCAAATGACTGCAGAGCACTCAACATCGTGGAAGACTCAGATCTAAGGGACATCCTCAGACTGGCATGTTGTGATCAGTCATAGACCTTATTGTCGACGGGAAAAATAGTTTCACACATACAGAACCTGTATGAGTCAGACAAATCAGCCAAATTGGAACTCTCAAAAAGTGCAAATGCTGTTGCATTAACCAGGGATTACTGGACCTCAGTGAGTAATCAAAATCATCTTGGAGAAACAGCACAACATATTGACACAGATTGGACATTGCACACCTTTGCTTTGACAGTCTGACATACAGTCATGGTTTCAAGGCCATGAAAAGAAGAAGAAAGAAAGAAATCTAAAAATCAAGATCACAAGGTAAATTTCTTTGCATTCATGTGACTCCCGATCAGGACACTCTGGTAAGAATTGCTTTCGCTTGTCATTATGGACTTCAAAACTGTTTTGAAATGCAAAAAAATGCATTTTAAACATGATTAAAACTGCAATTAATAATGATTAACTATTGACTTGAAATTCAGTAATATATTTAAAAAATTATTGTATAACAGCCCTAGTGTCATGTCCCTTATTTACCAATTCGTGAAGTGGTCTGATTCAGCAAGTTCAGGTGAGGGAGGTAGATATTGTTTGGTCCAGGAGGAGGGAAACTGATTTTTCCATCATCCAGCACCACACTCTGACCAAAAACACACAGCTGAAAGAAATGGAGAAAGAGCTGTGAGCTTTGCCTATTTTTTGAATACAGATGAGAACAAGTATATCTGTGTGTGGATGCACATGTTTGTGTGTTTGTGTACCTGCTTTATCAGTAATTTCTGTGTCAGTTTGAGCAGTGTGGTGCTCTGCACTCCTCTCAGGTCACTAAGCAGCAAAGTGGCTCGAGCCAGAGTCACACTGGACCCTGGTGGCATGCATGTCCGTCCTGACAGCAGGGTCACTGCTTCCTACTCACATGAATTCACAGACAGAACACAGAGGCACTGAAATTACTTCAGCAGTTCAGCAGTTAAAAGAAAAAGCAATTCAAATACAAAAAAACAGAGTTAAAATGTGTGAACAGATCATGAAATAAATTTAAAGATGCAAAAATATTGAATGAAATTAGACAACTGCTGTCCAGCCCCATAGTTTACAATTAAACCAGTCATTTAACTAGCAATCTCCACACTTGTTTACAAAGTGAAGGACCACAAATGTTTACATGAAATGCTGTAAGAACCAAGCTGCTTCACGTAGCGCTGTTGTCACAATGCATCTAACTATGGATCAGGAGAGTCTGAGTCCAACTCCTGTATAGCTAAAACTCACCTTTCTAGTGCAAATAACTTGTTCCTCAGTTGCAGTATTCCTCCACTATACACTGTTTATCAAAGTAAAGGCACATCCGGAACTATCCATTTGATGGAGAAACGGCCTTTCAACATGTACTCAAAAAGGCCTTAACCACTGAGTTTCAGTTGGTCGTGGATGGCACGAAACACTGATGTTTTTTTAACTGTTTCCAAGTAATTATCGATATTTTAAGAAATGAGTCACATAATTTAAGACAAGTCATACAAAGACATACTACTCTGTACTTAATTAATGTTGGTGCTTAACTTACTCCAACCTCTGCTTGATTTTACATGGTTTAGAATTGGACATCTCAAGCTAAAATCCCTCAAGGCCCCAAATCCTGATCAAAATTTTCCACAATTGTCCACCAAGTAAATAACAAAAGCTGACATGCAATACTGTGAGAATCAAGCTGTTCATAGAAACTGCTGAACGTAGGGCTAGTGGCGCAATGGATAACGCGTCTGACTACGGATCAGAAGATTCTAGGTTCGACTCCTGGCTAGCTCGTATAACCCTTTAATTCATGTCACGTGTTCCTCATTTCCATTGTTCCTCATCTACATGCTACAGACCTACCTACCATCTGACATACTTGCAACTGGAAAGAGCCACATGATGGGTAAATGGACCTTCACTATGTGCTAAAAAAGGATGTGAACCTCATGGACATCACTCATCGTGATAATAGTCGTAGGTTTTGGATTCAGACTTTAAAATAGAAAGCCATTTGCCATTTTCTCTAGTATAACTTGCTAATCATCTTTCGTCGAAAAACAACCTTTCCAATGCTCCTCATTCACATACCATCAAAGGAAATTTACATTTGGAAAGAGCAGCATGAAAACTAGACAAAGACGTGTCTGTGTGTTGGTACCTGCAGCATCGCCATGCTCTCTTCAGTATTGCCTCTCTGTGCTCGCAATTCTGCACCTTCAACCATCAAAAGGGCTTGAATATCGAGTTCTCCCCATCGTGCACATTCATCAAGACCCTCCTGTAACACCTGAGCTGCCTCCTCATTGATGTTCTTACCTTCAAAATAAAATCACATTTGTCACACAGAGAGACTAAATATGCAATATTCAATATCATATCAATAACCTATACCCAGCTAATGAAGTCTATGGTTTTTTTGTTTTCTATTTACTAGCCATTTGACATTACTGAAAACCCTTTGCTTTTCAATACTCTAATACTGTACTCAAATATTCTTGTAACACTAGGCACTCTAGATATAATATACCAAACCTTGTTTTGTGAAACAATGTTAAGAAATAAAGTAGTCCTCTATGTGTTTTTCAAGTGTACTCTCAGTATTAGTTCACATGGGAGAGAAAATGGGTTTTGTTTTGACATTTGTAATCCTTGTGATATTAGTCCACCTGTTTCAAACCTACAATACACAAATCAGAAAAAATGGAGAGCAGCACAAAGCATGATCAGACCTGGGAAAAGGGCAGCAGTGCTGGGGATGTGTGCAGCCAGGCTGCGGACCAGAGCCAGGCGGCACCGCAGCCACAGAGAAATTCCAACTCTCTCACCGGCCTCAATTGCGCTGGGACAGTCTCCATGCAAGAGGGTTGAAAAACCACAATCTTTAGTACCCTGTAGACAGTATATTACACATATTACCAAATACATATACACAGTCCAATAAGTCACTATTCCACTGCCCCAGTTATGTCCATATTTTATATTAAATGAAAAAAGGTGAGTTTATCACATTTCAGCTGCTCAAACACTCAAAGGTACCACTTCCATTTTGATCTCTGCAGTTTTATTGCATGTGCTACTTTTGGTTTTAATGTTGTCATATTCTGTAATATTGACAACAGTGCACACAAACAGGGATTTAATATGCTTGGGTTTTGCTTAAAAAACAACGTTTTAATTCTGCATCAAATCCTTATATGTATCCTACTCGTTCACTTCCAGTCCTGGCATGTGGGACCTCAGACGCAGGTTTCTGAGAGTCAGGTAAGATTCCTCTCGTGATTACAGGAGACGTCTGCAGCAGCACCAAGGATGAAATTGCCATCTCAGAACTGAAGGAGGACGTTAAAATAGTTAGAAGAGTCAGGAAATACAAACATGAGCATTTTAATACACACACAGCACACATGAGTAAGGCCAATGTACCTAAGTGCAGCACGTCCTTGCTGCAGGTATAGGTTGGCCTTTAAAAGACTGGACTCTATCACCAGTTCTAGGTTAACCACTTTGTTACAGGACTGAGAGGTGAGCTGCTGAGAAACGGAGTGCAACATGGAGGATGCTTCCTTTAGCAAAAGGAACTACAACAGAGGAGATGACAGACATGAGAAAGGTGACATAAAAAAGTTAGAATCAACAGTAAGAATAAAACAACTCAATGCTGATATTACAGTTAATTACACGCCCATGAAGTAACAATGTACGGAAAACCAGAAAGCAATACCTTAATCCTTTCTGGTGTGAGCTTATCCTCCTCCGTATATAGGGTCAACACTTTTGGCTTTTCTGTCTCTCGACAGGAGCCCTCAGTGTCCAGTCTGTCCTGTTCATGGGGTTCTGAGTTCACCGGACTTGTGGTGCTGGCACAAGCTTCTCCTTCAGCATCATCTGAAAGACATTCCCACTGTCTGTATAACAAGCGGTTTGATCCACAGTGACTCTTACGATGAAATCAAATTAGTTGTATTTAAAATGACTGTCAATGCGTACACAAATACAGCACAGTATGATGACGATGATGAATAACTTGGAATGGGGTTAGTCTTACGGCCCAGACACACCAAACCAACAGCAACAAAAGCCGACTGTGGCGTCACCAATAGTTGTACATGAACACACTGCAAAGACTACAGCCTATGGCCAACTAGCACATACAGTATGTTCTGTGTCTGCGTGAGAGAAAATAACTCTCCATACAGGTAGATAAAAGTAGTCTGTAATTGTCATTCAAAAAGGGAAACCAGTTAGCACATTAACAACACAATCCAATGTTGAAAGAGGAAGGCATATTTACTGCGGCCTAAAAAATTAATCTTATTCAGTTCAGTGTGTCACGTGATGCAAATAATTAACCCAACATAAAAACAGAGACAAGAAAGTACTCTTGCATACAGACCTGGAGCAGAAGGGCTATGTACAGTGTTACTGAGTGCCAGTATGAGTTGAATACGAGCAAGGTTGAATTGGAGGCACGGTGTGGATCCATACAGTGTTTGGACCTCTGGAGCAAAGTCACAGTTCACAAGTTCCTTCAAAGCCTAACCACAAACCACAACCACGCAAATTCCATTAATCATATGTTAATGTGTCAAATATATTGCTGAAACAGCATCACAGGTCACAACAGGTCAGTCAAGCATTTTTGCCTACTTATGGACGGTTATGTAAGTATTAATGTGTATATGTGTGTGTACTTTTTGCCAGTGCATTCATATGAGTGTGTTAGCTGACTGACGTTTTTGAATGTGTCACAAAAACCAAAAGGCACTGAGTGAGTCTTGATATTTCTTTTAAGAATGATTTATGCAACAATTCTTCTAACAAAAACAATATGACATTTAGTTTTAAATCTACATTAGAAAACTTGACAGAATTACACAAATGAAAGGCCCCATGACCTTCAAAAATCTGATGAAACCGTATATATAAAGTACCTCAGAATTGTCCAGGAGAGACTTGTTGCTGTAGAACTTCTTCACAGGCTATAGAATAAGCACAGTTTATAATATCTATTCAAATTATGGCACATATAAACAAAGAACAATACCTTCAATAACGTACAGAGGCAGCACTAGAACAAATAGTAATGTTTAACCAGAATGTCTTCCAGAAACACAGTACAGTTTGTCCCCCGCTAATGCTTAAATTAGGTTGTAAATAACAGGTACACATATCTCTCTAAGAGGGTGAAAGGTAAACAACCCATGTCTTTGCATATTCCATGAAAGATTCAGATTTACAGTATTATAAACACAAGGTCAGCACTAAAAGTGTACATATCAGAGGTACCAGCTTGCACAGGCTAAGAGAAAACGTGTGTTTTTACTTGGAGATTGTCTTTGGCAATGTAGTGTCCATGAGGCAGAGGGACCCCTGTTCCTTGTGTGAGCTGAACTACCTCGTTTACAGCTTCAGTGAACAGACACAGTTCTGAAAGGGCACGTATCTGCAGAAAACAGCAACCCAGACTGAAAACTCCACCAAAACCACAACAGGAAAACATTTAAATGTACATACAGAATCCAACACAAATGCTGACCTTAAGTATTTGGCCTTCAACATAGCGTTGGATATCTCCGCACACAGTCCCCACAAAATGAAGGTAAAGGGCGAGTATGGGCAGTAACTGAAATTACAAAGATGATTTAACAAGTTAATTATTTATTTTGAGAATTAGAGTTCAAAATGGGGACAGACAGACAGTGTTTACATGTGTACCGTGATATAGTAGCCTGTGGTGTAAAGCCAGTGGCAGATGAAGTTAAGGCTGGTCACAGTGGTGCCGAGGTGAACCCTGTGGGGTTCAGAGAAAAGGTCCACTCCAGGGAGCAGCTCATCTCCGATGGCGTGAGAGGCATACTGGAGATCGGCCTGGGGCTGAGCCAGGGAGCAACACAGCACACACTAGAGAAGTGGTAACACAAACACACACACGAGCATGTCAAAATAAATACGTACAAACACATAATAAAACTTACAGTATGCAGTCATGAAAGCAAAAACTTCCCCTGTCATTGTTTCCTCAATGTTGTATTTGTGTTTATGAGGCGAGAGATCAACATCCACTTTAAGTATTACCTTAAACAGGTGTGCAGACATCAGACAGTACTTGGTCCGCTGGCTGATATCAGACATTAAGATATACCTGTAGTTAAAAACACAGCCCTCAGGAGCAGGTAGGTTTTAAAGAGATGCTTGCAACACAAACAAAACGAAACAAATCAATGATGAACCTCACTGAAACCTACTGTGCAATCTTAGCAGTGAGCCCAGCAGCCTGTAGACATCCCCAAATGCCAGCCTGTCGCAGGGTTTGTTGTGGGGAGCCACCCCCAAACGACACGCCGTCCCATTTCTCTACAGCACCTGAGCACTGTAAGGCACAATCTACAGCTTTACTCCAGGATGAGTGAGCTGCCCTGGAGATAAAAAAACAGGCAGGAATTAAATTATTATAAGAATGTAGGGAAAATCATGAAAAGCTCAACTTACAGACCTTTGCTGTGTAATTGCAGGGAAAAGCATACAATTAAAGGCTGAAGGCTTGCATCAGCGCTGCCTCACACACATTCCTACTGAGCAAACAGATTCTTACCGTGTGTTTCCACTGTAGAACTGTAGGTTTCCCATTTCATGCAGTGCAAGAACTCTGAGGGAGTCATGATTGTTGGCCTGGAGATACTCTGAAGAAAAATTGGATGAGTATGGGGAGGAAAAGTAAGATCTTTAGGACCCTGACAGCCAGACACATCCAGATAATTCATGCTATCATCTTGTCATGCAGTCTGTAGTCTCTGTAACACGTCTAACTCAATGTCCCACCTATTGACAATTTGATAATACATGTCTTCTTAATGTAAACGTTTTTTACACCTGTCCACCAAGTTAACAACAAAAGCTTACACGCAGTAGTGTGACAATGAAGCTGTTCCCAACTTTGGCTGTACGTAGGGCTAGTGGCGCAATGGATAACGCGTCTGACTACGGATAAGAAGATTCTAGGTTCGACTCCTGGCTAGCTCGTACAACCCTTTAACTTATAACCATTTGTTCCTCATTTCCAATCTCCCTCAGCCACATGCGATCAGAGGAAATTTACTCTGGAAAGAGCCATACGATGGGTCAAAGGCCTTTCACCACGTGCTAAAAAAAGAGATTTGAACCATGGACAGTCACTCATAGCTGCCATGAAACCT
>JAPZEB010000006.1:15089302-15119862 GCA_029783705.1 Chaetodon striatus
GTAGGGCTAGTGGCGCAATGGATAACGCGTCTGACTACGGATCAGAAGATTCTAGGTTCGACTCCTGGCTAGCTCGTGTGAATTTTTAATTAGTAACTACTTGTTCCTCATCTACAGACCTTCAAAGGAAATTACAACTGGAAAGAGCCACATGATGGGTAAATGGCTTTTCACCACATGCTAAAAAAGACATTTGAATCATTGTGAAACCTCTTCCATGGTCTCTAGTGTAACTTGCGAATTATCTTTCTTTCATCTTCAGTATTTAGTATTGTGTGCTCTTACTAATGGAGATGGAGTATGCAGCTTTGACAGTTGGCAAGTGGTCAGGGCTGATAGGAATGCTGTAGAGAGCATTTGGAGCACTGAAGTCCTCCTCAGTCGGGCTGCAAGGGTGGATGTTTGGAGTAGGCAAAACTACGGGACTGAAATTAACCAGGCTTGCTGAATGGCTGAGACTTCTGCTCTGACAGTGCTGTAACTGTGTCGCAAAGCCTGGAAAGAGACACAAATGCAAACAGTGATGGTTCCACACAGCTGTTATGTGAGTGATTGTGTGAGTGTGTCCTATCAATAAACGCTGAACTCACAGGGATTTGTGTACGCAAGAAGCAGCAGCAGTAATGAGCGGCTATGCTGAAAGACGTGCAGACAATGTGGTCTTCTCTCAAGAGCTTGACGGTAAAAGCTCAGTGTGTCTTCCACATCCAGAGGGACGCACACAAGGGACATGGAGTGCTGTTTCTCTGCATCTTAGACACAGAACATAAATGCATCAAAAACATTATACATGCACACTTTGTATGTTCCAGCTAATGTAACATTTTGTTAATTTTACATAATCCATACCGTAGTATCTCACCATTCCACCATAAACTTTGTTTTTTTAAATATTTGGAACATTTTAATTACAAGGCAGCCATCAAAATTTACAACAGTCTAAAAACTATTGTTTGTGTGGTTAAATATTTTGTCATGATGTGACATCAGGCTGGTAGTTCAAACCTTTAAGATCAACTGCATCTTGATGAGTGGAATTTGTGAGTGCTGCTTTTTTGTGAATGGGCAGCTGCTGTGCAGGGTGAGGGGTCCACCAAATGAGCAGCTGGGAGTCTGCGTAGCTCCTGTAAGTTACCTGAAATATAGAAAATAAAGCACCAAATATGTATGCATACAGTACAATAGACATAATTCATAAGTGAACACAAAGAGATTGATAATTTAGTTATTGCACTTTCAATGGTGCAAAAACACATGATGTGAATATGTTTCTAGATTCTATGGTGCTGAATGATAACTGTTTAAGCTTTCACTAGAAAATGAAGAAGAAAAACCTTAAAATAATTTGGGTGTTTCTTTAATTTTGCAAAGTAATGAAATATCCCATAGCACTGATTAAAAAGTATTTGTTTAATTGGCTTGCTTTTCATTGTTACACTTTGATTTTGACTATCGTACAGTTTTAAAACATGTTTCTGTGTGTGGGTATATGCTACCTCCTTTCCAGTGGCCTTCTGTGTCTTGACATGGTGTGGTTGAGGGACTGGTGGTCCTCCAGAAGAACTAATTCTTTCAAGCAGCCTCCTCTGAGCGTGGACTAGTAGAGGAGTTACAGTCAAGGCATAACGTTCTCTGGAACAGACATAAAGAAACAGGCACACACACACATAGAATCATGGGTATGTACTCTGAGTCAGGTGACTTTTGAAGATTATTTTTAAGCAGTTTTGCCTTTATTTTACAGGGGACAGTGTAGAAATGGGTGAGAGGGAGACAGAGCGATGTAATGTGCAATAAAGGTCCCAAGGCTGGAATCAAGTCTGGGACGTTGAGGTGATATTGTATGCCCTCTAACTACTCGGCTACCAAGGTGAATTAAATTTTTGTTTAATTCCACTTATGTTTATTAAAAGGTTTCTTGTAGAATTTCTACAAATTATACTGTAGTGATTGTGTGCTGTGTATTCATGGTCTTAAAAGTCTTACATTTTAAAAGCTTCACACGAATTTCGGTTAATGATAACAGCCTGCCCAAAATCTTTACTCTGTTTTTCTTGCATGTTACTCTACGAAACTATTTATTATTAGATCTTAGCCAAATCTGATTTATGATTGTCTCACTGACCTTGTGTGTGAGTTGAAAACTAAGGCAAAGTGGGCCAGGCTTTCCCATTGTTCACTGTAATGAAGACGCTCCAGAGTGTGCAACACCAAGGTGCAGACCCAATGCAGGTCCACCTGTGTGTTGTTATCCAGCGGGGATGAGAAGTGGAGACTGGACTCTAGTTCCTCCTCAGTCATGTCACTGTCATACAAACGCCACAGCTAGCAGGGAAAAAGATGATGATGAAAGTCATGAAGGTCATGTTCACTTTGTGGCTGCAAATGTGTTTTTGCTTCAGGCTACTAGAGATCTGCTTTTTATACTTCATTAAAAAGGAACAATTATGTGTTTGAGTTTTTTAAACAAGCAGCTATGTATGTGTATAGCTGTATGGGACACTTACCTCGAGTCTCTTCATCATGTCCATGATTAGGTCAGTGGCCAGCACCAGTAGTGGGGTAAAGGTGGTGTGCAGCTGGTCTTCTGTGATAGGGGAGGGAGGTTCAAGGTGAGCAGCTCCCTGTACTAGGACATTGATTCTACAGCTTTGGTCCCACACAGTCTGACACACACGCTGCAGAGTGGTCCAGTGGCTGCCACGATGTGCCAACACCTGAAAAATATTTAAAATAGATCCATAAAACAACACCAGGATTTACACTGTATAGTCACGAGCATTTCTATACTTGTGTTAGAGCTCTGATTCTCTGCCTGAACCCAACTGGGCCAGAACCGAACCGCCTGGTTTGCCCCTGGGCTTGAATCGGGTCAGGTTCTCACCATTTTAATTGTGTTTTCTTTAATGAAACTGGCAGTTCTCATGCATAAATGACAGGAGTTTTAATGGCCTGAATCAAGAGGGAAAGAGGAAGACTGCGCCTAAGAGAGGGAAAGTGATTGAACAATGGAGTAATAAAGAACCAGTGGAAAGAGACAGAGCGCACGTTAAAGAGGGACGGAGAGAAAGAGGCCTATATATATATGTGTGTGCACTACCATGGCCCTTCTGAGATGTAAAGCAACTTTGTTGAATGAGTCCAGCAGCGAGGCAGCAGTGAGTCTGTGTGTCTCGATCTGCTCTTCTGCAGTTTCAGAGGAGTCCTCTCCGTCCTCACAACTCTCCTCTGTGACAGAGTCATCCACTCTGACTGCTGGAAGAAAAGATTGAGACAAGTGATGAAACACAGATCAGGTGATAGTTTCTCTTCTAGTTTTTTATGGAGTGTTTCTCACCCTCCTTTGTGCTCCTCTCTTTGTGTGCAGCCACATATTCCCCGAGACCAGAGTGAGAGGGGTCTCTCTCTGAGGCCACCTCATATTTAGAAGACTGCTGTCGCTGTGACTTCCACATCAGGACACCAGAGTAGGCCAGAGAGAAACACAAGGGATTTAACTGACTGTAACTGAAACAAAGCACATATAGAACATAATGTTACTGGCAGGCACACATGAACATATAATTTATGCAGGATTATCTATATTTTACAACACTAAATATGGCAATAATGGTGACAACTACTACAATATCTGACTTCTGATACCAAAATCAAGACTAACAGTCTCCCAAAAACTATGCAACCCTGCCAGTCAGCAACAATATGTCTCCTAGTGTAATTGTGGCAACCCCTTGGTGTAACCTATCAGTAGTTCCCAGAAAGACACAGCAAAGGTGAAGTAAAGTAGCTGGTATCTTGTAGGTGAACCTGTGCTCCAGGGCTCCTCCATACAGCTGGTCCAGGCCCTGGTACAGCTGTGCTAAATGGGCTTCAGCCATGCTGTAATTGAGCTGAGACTTCCACACTCTCTCCTCGCAGCACATGTTCCTCAGCTTGACCTGCTTCTTGTGCCGTTGCACCACAGATGACATCATGCTCAGCAGGTTCTCCACAACCTGTATTTCTCTATACACACATGGAGAGAAGTCCGGTGCTCATGTGGTTATGTGAACCTACATGTAAACACAGGCAGATAACCACAACACACACATACTGTACCTGCCAGTTTTCAGTTTCCTAAGCATGCTGTGTGGCATATTCTGCTTTAGTTTCTTTCTTGTGTCTTCGTGTGGAGGTGTTTTCTTGTTCTGCTACAAACAGCAGCACAAAGTACTTATACAAAAAGTACAAAAAAATTTGTATAGCACAGATGCTTGGGATTTTGTATGTTCTTGTGTATTTACATGTATGTGTTGGGTACTGTGTGCATATTTTTTTCACCTGTGCTGGTTCACTGCCTTTCTGAGCCTGAGTACTACTTTTTCTTTTGCTCTGACTTTTTTCCTCCGGACATTTTGTGTAGAGGCCCATCAGCTGGTCACGTCTGACAAAGACAGAACCATTAACATACTTTCAAGTCAATATCAGTGTAGGTAAAACAGCAACTATCTGTAATCCAGTGGAGTATGATCCATATGTAAGTGCACAGCACTACATTGTTTGATGTTTGACTATCTGTATGAATTCAAATTTTACCATTTCTTTTTTTTTTTAATCAGCAAGGAGGTAGATAATGAAAGCACACCTGAAAAGAAATTCAAATATGCTTTGTCCCCACTTTAACACAAGGTCTAGCTGGCCTTCTTCCATGGCTCTCTGAAGGAGTAGCGCTGCACACTCAGCAAAATATGCCTTGTATCTGAGCTTAATCACTATAAAAAAAAAGTACACACAAAAACAAAGAGTGTCAGTGAACAAGATTTATTTAATTTAAAAAAAAGTAAAAGTGTTTGTCACTTACCATCTTGATAGGCATCCTCCAATGTGCTGCTGGAAATCAAATCATACAATTTGGTGGGATCCTCACAGCCAGTCAGTGGGCGTGCAATCTCTACAGAAAAAAGACAGTCGTATACAATGTGGAGCTTAGGGAAAAATGTTATATGGGTTGATGTGTAGCTGCAATATCATTATTGTTCACAGAACAGTCACTAAGTTAACCAGCTGAGAGACTCAGATGTAATGAAATATTTAAAACTCTTTCTGATAAGATGTGTTACATGACAGTGTTACTTTCGGTGGAAAGCTCTGAAAGTATTATTAAACAGTAGACTGAAAAGTTTATCGTAAAAGATCATGTAAATGCTATAATATATTGTATAATCATTAATACTGTATTTCTTTTCTTACTGACAACTGTATCAAGTGTGTACTATTCTATCGCTAACATGTTTAAATTAAAGCTGCCCTGGCATTACTTTTACCAAACATGACATAAATACTAATGAAAATGCAGACACTGTAAATGTCTTGCTATACACACCACCTTGTTTTCAACATTTATGCATTTTAACAATAAATGATACTGGTTTGTGTGTATGTGTGTTTGTGTGTGCTACCATTGTCTGCAGTGAGAGCTGCTTTAGATGTGATTCTTTTCTTGTTCTTCCGCTGCAGTGCCTTCAGCTGCATCTCACCCTTAATTGCAGCATGATCTGTGGTCTTTGACTTCACAAACACACACACAGAAACACATAAAAACACTAGAACAGTGAAGCAAAATGTTCTTCATTTGGTCTATATTTAAATGATTTAATATAAAAACATCACTGAAAATATAGAAATATTTTGTAAGAATCTAAAATTATATTGGGCAATTCTATGAAAGTTATTTCATGTTTTAAAGTCACTGTAAGAGTGAGTATGACTCATAAAACACATCAACACTTTTACACTGTTCCTTTCACTCACAGCTTTACTGGCAAGTCTACTGATCTGCAGCTGGGCATCATAGACCTCTTGGAGCAGCCTTCGACCGCAGTCCATCAACACAGAGGCCATCTGATGCTCCCCTAGCACACGCAATGCCTGGTCAGGAAGCATGAGGGATAAGACATTATTTTGTCGCAAGGGTGCAGACTGGTTATCATTTGGGATATGTGGTAAGTCACTGTGGGTTAGTGTGTCTGCTGAATATTAAGTAGGTCAATGAAAGTATCTGTGCACTTGGTATTAATCACCACAAAATAAAATATACAAGTGTAAATATGCAGACATACCTTGGACAGGTAGTAGGTGATGCAGGCTACCATGTGCATAAATGACTCTGAGGTGTTTCCTGGCCATTTTTGTTTAAGAAGACCTGAATTCTCCTCCAAAACTATCAAGCACTTTTTTAGCACCTGCATACCAGAACAGAGACACGGGCAAATACACACATAGTTATTAATTATTTACGGTTCTGTTACACCATGTTGTTAACAAAGTTAGGTAGTCAGTCGCTTGTAGGACAGACCATTAAGACTGAAATGGATGAGGTATTGCATACCTGAACAACAGGGTCGCACGTGATCTGATGGAAGATTAGAGGTGCCAGGAGGCCGTAACAGCTAACTACAGCTTGCATGGCAGCGCTACCATCATTCAACCACATTGCCAGGTCCATCGCAACAAGCATTCGCTCACACTCTGCCAGTCTGGCTTCCTGCATACACACATGAACATGTCATTTACATATGTTCATGTTTATTTAAAACATCTAACCTTTCTTTACATCAATACAAGCAGAAAGGGGACATAAACTTTTAGATTTCATAACTGTCCAACAAACAATTTGTGAAGGTCATTCTGTTTTAAAAATACATATTCACTGTGCATGCACACCTCTCTAAGCAGATTGTTTTTTTACCTGTTCCCAGATAAACGGTCCACTGTTACTGAATGAGTCACAATAAAGCGATCCCTGCTGAATGTTGATCTCTGTCTCAATGAAGATGGAAGCGAAGAACAACTGACACAGGTGAGTAGAGGAGCGTTGCAGGGTCTTGACATGGAGCCTTCAGCATGGCAAATGAGGACAAAGCAAGAGGAGATTTGCAAATACAGAGACATACAGGTTCCCTGACTTGAACTGTGTGGATGTGTTTCCCTCCTCACCCTGTGACAGCGAGTCTATCCTGAGTGCTGAGGGACCCATCATCGGTGTAGGTATAGTGGATCCACAGTTCACTGCAGGCTCTCTTTGCTATGGCATACTGCTCCGTTTGGAAAGCCACCTAAGGAAGGAGAAAAAAGCTAAAAGCATAATCGTGCTTTTTCTTTGGTTTAATGGGCAACACTGTTAAGTTATCCATCAGTTTAGCACGGGCCAAAATCCCATAAACAGCTGTCTGAATCAGAATCATTTTAATGGCTACAGGCTCTCCATCCTACCCTACACCCAAATGAGGCAAAGTGTACATAAATATTAGGTGAAAGTGTTCGACAAAGGCTCTGCTATTCTTCTCTGGGAGTTTTTTAGCACCTGAAACCAGCATGTGATGAAGTGTCGATTAGTTTAGCGTACCTGTGCCAAGTGAGCCCACGCAGAGAGCACTGGTACCGGTAAGGATGCCAGCAGCGGGGCTGTTGACCCTCCTATGGTGTTGCCCATTAGCTTGCCTTCACTGTTGTAGGCTGCTACAGCAAACACATACTTCTGGTTGGGCTCCAGCCCCTTCACCTCCAGCATGCACTCACCATAAACTGCTGGTACCTGGAAACATACAAAGTCAGACCTAATATTACACTAGATCATACAAGATGACAAAAAGTGTTCCACTAAACCTGACACTCTTCTGCCAAAGATAAAAACTGTACCATATTTCCAGTTCCTGGCAGGCTGCAGTCTGTGAGGCGGACTTTCTGGTTGATGCCCTCAGCTGCTCGGCCGCAGAGCTGGTACCAGCACACCTGAAAGGAAACAAGAAAAAACAAAGAGTAAGGTAAAAAGAATAGATGCTGTGTGAGATTATTTGCTACATGTTGGATTAATAAATTAAAATCTCACTTGTCCCTCGAAGTTGTAAGGTGCTGGGGCAAAGGTAAAGGAGTGGTCAGTGCGTGAGAGCAGGATGGGGGGAGGCGGAGGGCTTTCTTCTTTCTCCTTCATCCTTTCATCCTTGCTTTCAGCTGGAGTCTTAGGGGTGGTGGAGATGTACAATTTTCTCTCTTCCACTCCAGCTTTCTCTATCAGGATGGAGGCCTCCTGGCAAGAGCACACGGACAAACCAGTTGAATATTCATTACGCTTCATGAAAGCTCACCTCAATCACAAGTCATCAGTCCTTTGAGTCCTTTCTCTTTAACAGTATGTAGAGAAATTAAATGTGCCACTGAGACCTGAAGTAAAAAATCTAACAATTGAAACTACCTGGTTTCATTGTTAAGTATCGCTTTAGAGAGCTTACTGGAGATACGACCAGAAACAAGCTAGCTAGCCCATGTTAAGCCTAACAGGGTATAGGCTGTTTAAATGTTTTACAGTATTTTCAATTGAATAATCATATTTTATTTAAAAGTAAACATATTTTGCCTCCCCTTTCACAAAAATGTACATGTACACATTTCCTCAGTGCATGTACAAATATCAGGTATTTGACATTACACGCATAGTTGTGACTGTATCTAAGAAAAATGTGAAAGTTTGTGAAACTGTAACCTCAAGCAGGGTTTTGGTTTTGTTGCTGTTATTTGGCTCTGTGTTGCTGTACTCCAGCAAGGCTTTCTGGATGAGGAAAAGAGCTTTGGACACCTTGTTCTTCTTGATCCGATCCAGCAGTACAGACTCTGTGACTAAACACAACCATATTTAGACTCATTATTTGTCTCTGTGATTAGGCATGAGTTACTGGCAGACATACAAATTTTAAATCAATATTCTGTCAGGACATTTACACTGACTAACTGTTTTTAAATCAGCAAGTGCTGGATCAGGAAATTTAACAATTTTTACTAATGTAAAATTAAGCAATAAGTAAACGTGTTGGAGTGGCAGTGAGGCTGACCTGCATTTAGCTGCAGTAACTTGAGGGAAGCCCTGTGGTGGATGATATCAAGCTCTAGATGAAGGTCTGTGGCCAGCAGAAACACACGCATGGACTGAGTGTGTTGAGAGCCTGTATTATCTGATTCTGTCTTAGTTTCCATTTCTTTTTCCTTCTCACTTATTTTATCATCATTTCCTTTTTCCGATGACGCTGGAGATGACAGCGAGGGAGTCGATGGATGGAGGAGACCAAATTTCTATCAGAATAAGAGGACAACAGATTTTGGTGACACCTACTCTCTATATTTTCTCAATCTACACTGATTTTTTTTTTTTTTTTTTTTTTACATGTTTCCATCCAACAATACAGCGAATGGTAGAATAGAATGGTATTAAACTAATAAAAGTCAGATAGAGTGCTTGACAGGTTGCATGCCTACCTGCATGAAGGCAGAGTCAATGATTGCTGAGCAATCATGTGGCAGCAGTGTAGCTACACCCTTTGCTAGCGCTTCAAGACCCCTCTCTGCCACCTCACACACCTTCTGAAGCAGCTCTGTACTTGAACTCTGCAAGCACACACAAACACACACATTAAATGATGCTTCTTTTTTTTTATATTTCTGAAAAAAAAAACCTGCGACAGAATACAGCACACTGGCATGATATGTGTAACTGTTTTGTTTTTTTTAACCCATGCATACACTTTTCATAACAATATAGACTTGTATTTACAGAAATGTCATTTGATGCTATGCGTAGACAGTCATTCCATTTACATACCTTAAGTATAGAGAACGAGCTTGGTTTCACACCCTCACAGTCTGCTTCTCCAGCTCCTAGACATAAGACATGAGAATAATAATATTGTTGCAGCTATGATGGACATGACACGTAGCACGCTATTGTGTGTGAGTGAGTGACTGCAGTGGGTGTTTACCCAGTATCAAATACCAGAGTGGCATTCTCTAAAACAACACAAGACGAAGTATAAAAGTATAGATGCATGATTTCAGCTGCCCTGAAGACCGTTAAACGGCTGAACCTAATTCCTCACCTGGACATTGTTTACAGCATTCAGCTGCACTCTCCAGCAGTATGGCCAATGTGTGTATTATCTCTGCTGTCATTATGCAGTCAACAGTTGCCAGGTCACAAGCAAAGGCCACCTCACACAGCATTGACAGACACCACAGCCACTGCAAACATGTTACATACACGTGAACCACATACACATGAAAATAAATAAGTAAGACTGCTACATTCAATATACAGTCAAAAATGTGAGTAACACACCATGCAGTAGTCCACTCACTGAACTAAACTGCATCCATACACACTCACAGAGTCCTCCATTGATTTGTTTAAAGGACATTTAATTTTCAGTTCTGGACTTTGAATTTGAATTTTGTTTCGTCAGAATTAATGTTTGGTGTGTGAGATTTTGTGTTTAATTAATCATTAGATTTAGGTGTATTTTGAGTAAAATACATAGAGATTTAAGTGACGATTGAGATAAAGGTTTGTGTTTTGTTCCCTTCGTGTTTGCTAGATATTTGGACTAACTCCTCAACTGGTTTAGAGTAATATTTTTTCTAAAAGTGACAGCATAGCATTGTGTTTATTTTCCTGTCTGGTGGCCAACTTATACTTTGTTTACTTGGGCATGAACCTATGCAACAAGATAGGCTCATGTATGTGTTTCATCATGTCCAAATTAATGTTATAGTCCTAATCTCCAAAAAATGCATTCATAAAAAATATCTTTGCTCCTTGTAGGGAAAAAAAGTTTTACTTGACAATAACTTGTTCCAATCACCCTGAAAGTCAACACTTTGGGTAAAGCTTACCTTTTGAAAAACGTACCTTGTCGTAATTATCTACCTTCTCGAGGCAGTGTGTGATTTTTTGGTTCTGCAGCTGATCTCTCTGGATCACCAGCTTCACTTTACCCCACAGAAATAACACAACGTCCAAAACCAGGTCTCCATCTGGCTGCACCTCCTACACAAACACGCATACACACACAGTATACAGAAATATCTGAACCTTGCCTCTTATTGTAATCTGAACCCTAGTCCTTAGCAGAACAACCCCAACACAAACACACACACACAGCATAGAAACTTACAGGAGCAGAGCCACAAACCAACTTGTGCAGGGTGTCTACCAGGCCAATGAACTCATCGCTCATTGAGAATGACTTGTGTCTGTCTGTTGGAAATATCAAACAAAATGACCACTTCACAATTCAAAGACAACTTAAATCAGTGTTAGATATTTTGTGGATCAAGTAACTCAGTGTTAAGCACCTTATTTGTACCTAATTAATGGTAAGTTCTGAACATAAAATCTCAAAGTGTGTCAACTAATATTTGACAGGAAGTAACTTTAAATTGCTCATGAGAATCCTTTGTGGACAATATCTATTAATCCATTTGTCTTTATAAAGGCTTAGAGGCCTGACGATCTAAATCAGTCCATATGTGGCACAATTTCACTCTGCTACCATCAGTCACGTTGTCCTCTCTAGGATGGCTCCTCTGGGATGACAGCAGACTGTTGAAACTGTCAAACAGAGCAAGCTCCAGCTCTGCCCTTCTGAATGACTGCCCTTCCACACCCTGACACAGAGAGACACAAAAAGAGACACTCAAGATCATTCAGAGACACCGACTGGAAACATAAGAATACACAAGTGAGAACTGATAGGACTCCCCTTTTCTGAGTACTGTATTGCTTGTGTGTTACTCACAGACAAAACCTGCAGCATCTCTCTGGCAAGTTCAGTGAAAGCATCTGGCTGCTTGTACTGAAACAACATCTTAATAAACCTCACCGCAGACATGATGGGTACTTTGTTTTCTCCTGGCAACACAACACATCACATTACTCCACAATAATTTCCATATCATTGCACAAAACAAACATCTTGCAACACATGGTAGAGTGCTGTACATGTTGATTGTAATGTGAGCAAGAATGAACAAAGAAAACAATGACTAACCTGAAATGGCTAAATCCATTAGAGTGGATGCTGATGTCAGCGCACTAAGAGACTCACTAGAAGCTGTACCTCCTTCACAAACATACAGGCACATTACTAAATAAACATAATGAGCATTCCCCACCCTAAACACCTTGTTTCAATTCTAAAGCACTTGCAGCACCTGTGGGTTTTCTCTTCATTGTGCACTTGTTGTAATCACTGCAGATTCTTTTTCTGCTGTGTTTGTTTTACTAACCGGACAATATACTGACGCCAGCAGACAGGAGCTCCAGCATCACCTCCTGCAGCTCTGGTTCATCTGGCATCTTCATCTGCAGCGGACGTCTGGTGCTGTCCCAGAGCGCTTCCAGAATGCCCAAGAACTGCGCTGCACTGCTGTCAAACAGGCCCATTAGCATGCGCTCTGTTGTGGTACGGGGCCATGGCGCCTACAGTAAATACAGGCAGGCATACAGGGACACTTCAGGGTGATTTTGAACACTGAATATGATGACATGGCAGTGGAGTGGATCTTATTACTTTGGGTATGTCCTTCAAGGTGCTTTTGGTTTTGACTCTGGTTTTGGGTCTCCTTTTGGTGTCATACACCGCACGCTTGAATATCATGACCTCCAGCTGAAAAGAAAAAACAGTGTTGATAAACCAAAGACGAGCACATCAACACTGTAAAGGCAAACAAATAAATAGTTAACATGGGCACAGGAAATCCCGAGAAAATTCCTACATCCCCAGAGCTCAATAACCTGTATGTGTCCATATTCATACATACAGTGGCAGCTATCTAGTGAGATTGTTGGAGTCTTACACACTGACTGATTTTATAAATGCAGAGCCACTGTTTGCTTATAAGGTGTGAGCTGAGAATGAAGAAATGTGGCTCCTCGTGTTTGGGCAGTGTAGACTGGACTTCACATAGCACTGAAACTGATTAGATATGTAGATTGACATGGTTTTATACTTGCATATATTACAGCATATGTCCCTTGCGTCATTTTGATGTTTGCAGTTGTCACTGAGATGTGGAAATGATCTCTACTCTCTCATATTTTATCACAGTAACAGTATAAAGAGTAGATTTTGGTAAAGGAGTCTCCTACCTTGATAGAGGCTTCTTTGAAAGCTCTCTGAGTCTCTCTGGTGGTGGGAACTTCATTCTGCACTTCCTGCTTTGCTAGCTCATTGATTTTTCTAAGGGCTTTCCTGGCAAATTCCTGAAAGCATTTGAAGAAACACAAACAACCCCTTAAATGAGGAGCAGGACTTAAAGAATAATTTAGCAATTCAGTTTATGAATCTTTTATGTGACTTCAAAAGATGAATTAAATTTAATTCAGAAACATTTGTTTGGAACAGTGCTCTCTTGATACAGCATACAGATAGAAATCAGAACAGATTTTCATTATATATTCCTGGGTAATCTTCTCTAAAGCAGATTAACATCAAACAGACTGATGGCAGGCTGGCTAGCAGAAAACTGCAAACATATCAACAACAGCTGACAGTTGGTATTTATAACTTATAAACCAGCCTGTGAATAGTCTGCTAACATCACATTGACTGTGTGTTCGTAGGTGTCTGGATGCAGATGACGCTCGTCTCTCACCTCCGCCTGCACAGCAGCCTGGTTGTCATAGTAACAGTGGCAGACAGCACAGCAGAGAGTGACAATCCATGGCAGATACTCAGCAGTCATCAGAGGGATGGACAGCTCTAAACTGATGCTTGCCCACAGAAGGTACTCCAGTGCCTGGACAGGATCACAAGAGGTGGTATAAAGGATCATGGCACCCAATTATATCGACATTATCAATTACACAAATATTATGGTTATATCATATCATTCATCGGGTAAAAGTACCACTCAGTTTTAGGAGTCTCGTTGTCTGTATTAGTCACAGTGCACCAGAGAGAGGTTAAGGACACCAACCGATGTGCATAAGAGGGTGACTCACTGAAAACTCACATAATTCGCACAAACCACATTTACAGGTCAGTTATGCTTGTGCAGATCTCCCTGTGCTTTATTACTGCACATTAAGAATTCTAGTCTGATCCATCCGTCACACACCATTTCTTACCCTCATCCATTTACCTTTTCATTTAGAGCATATCAGACGAGGCAAAAGCAATCTTTTGAAAAAGCTCTTCGGAAGATCAAGTCTGAAACAGCTGCAACTAGGATTACAGTAGTATAAGTCCCATCTATCATTTATCTTTAAGTACCTGAGCACTACAATTCATGGTCATCAGGTAACGGCAGATATTGTATATGTGTAATGAACCTGGAAAAGATTAGAAAGAAAAACAGAAAGAGGTTAATTCTACAGTACAATATCAAATACAGTAGACTCATATATTCTCACTTCACTTTAAACAACAAATTACTGCAATTACCATTACTTAGCTGTTGCCATTATGTACATTTTATAAAATCTTGAAAAGTTGTGTCAACATATTTCCAGGACTTAGGGCTGCTGTAAAACTGTGCCTACTTAGGGCAACAAAAAGTTTATCTTATCTAATCAAGAGAGGGTGGAAGAAGAAATACCTGCACACCAATTCAATTGAGCTGGACAGCCACAGAGAAAGGTTTACAGGCCGAGCTCAATGCCAAAAATGTCATCAGTGCTGATGACAGTCAAGGACTGTAACATTTGCTGCTGTTTTTATCACTTTGTATTATTATTTTTTGCACTCTTCTTTTTGTGCATTGATTTTTTTTGGCATTGAACTCAGCCCATGAACTTTTTTGTGGCTGTCCAGCTCAGTTGAATTGGTGTGCGGGTATTTCTTCTGCCATCCTCTCTTAATATATTTCCAGGAATCATCAGATACCATTAGGAGGTTAATACTTTGACTGTACAAAGTCACATTGGCTTTGTGAATCAGACCCCTGCATCTAGGACCTCACAAACCCACCCTTTTGGGCACACGGTCAAATTCTCCTCACACTCTGACTACTCAGTTTATTCCAAAATGTACTATAAGACAAAAAGCAAGCACTCAAAAAATTATGTAACTTTCACTTATACCATTATATATTTGCCAGCAGAGGTGCTCATGTTGCTGAAAGGCCTGCATCATGATCCTGATGAACTTCAGCACATCCAACAGTTTACAGAGTCCCTCCTGGCTGAGAACGCTGTGCCTTTTCTCCTGCTCAAATATACACAGGGCCCAGCCCTGCATTGCACGGATCTACAGAAACATAACATAACATACATACACATATAGAATGAATATATTGTAGCTATATCACTTCTTAGTAATATAAAACAACAAAGCACAACAAGCATATCCCGCTTACGGTCAATAGTCACACATATCAAACACAGCAATTCAGTGCTCACAAGCTCACACACTACAGTGTACCTTCATGGCAAAGGTATCCTGGTCTGTGTCAAAACCTTCAGGGAAGAAGCAGGCCATGAAGTGGTCCACATCTGTGATGTCAGTAATTTTCACTGAGCTGAACTGCAGCAGGTGGAGACTGTAGCCCTGCCAAAGAGCGAGCTGGTACATCTACAGATGACAGGGAGAGGGAAGAAAGACATAATGGATGAGTAAGACACCTGGGCAAATTGCTGCAGTCAGTTTTGGGGGAGTTAAATGATGAATAATGAATGCTGAGGACAGTGAAGAGGCAGGGTGAGGCAGACAATATTAAGAGACAAGAGGTTGTTAATGGCTGATAATATTATGAAGCTAGACTTTCAGTTTTTTGATGACAGGCAGCTGGTAAAGCAATAAACTACAGCTGTGGAAACCAAATATAAGCAGGTATCAGCAAGGCTACTGAGCATTACCTTTATTCCAAAGAGAAAATCTGCAATGTGCAACATGCGCTCCTGGTACATCTTCGGAGGCAATCGATGTTTGTACTTTTTCCATATCTCCACCAAGACTTTAATCCTTCAAAATGAAAGTCAAATTAAACAGGCTAATGTTAAAGTTGATAATTAACCAGACTGACAAGACAACACTATAATATGGTTGACTCACTATGTATGTAATAAAAAATCTGCTCCAAAGTTACAAGCACTGTTAGCAATAATCTCAACAGAAAAGATAATAAGTTTTTTTAAAAATGCTGCTTGCACAACTGGCTGAGACTGGGTGCTCCTACTGGCAAGATGGAATTAAGGACGACATATCTGAGGCCCCGTTTCTGTAAAATTATTGTACAACACCTATTCCTAAAAAGTTGGGGCACTGCGTAAAATGTAAATAAAAAGAGAATGCAATGATTTGTAAATCCTTTTCTACTTATATTCATCAAATACAGAACAAAGAAGACTTAATGTTTAAACTGATAAATATACTGTGTTTGGTGCATGTACAGTTTTTCAGAATTTGATGTCTGCAACGTGGGATAGTGGCAAAAAGGACTTGGAAAATTGAGGAATGCCCATAAAACATCCCACAGGTAAACAGGCCAACTGGTAACATAATAAAGTATCATAAATGGGTATGAAAGGGGCATCATTGAAAGGCTCAGTTGTTCACAGGCAAGGATGGTCACTTTGTGAAAAACTGCATGGGCAAACAGTCAAACAGTTTAAGAACAACCTTTATCAACACACAATTGCAAAGGATTTTGGGATTTCACCATCTACAATCCATAATATTATCAAAAGATTCAGAGAAATCTCTACATAAGGGACCTAGGCTGTAAACTAACATTGAATGAGGGGTCATGACCTTTTACCACTCTGGCTGCACTGCATGAAAAAGTGACATGAATATATACAGGATATTACTACATGGGCTCGGGAACACTCTGAAAAACCACTGTTTTTCACTGCACACTGTTTTTCACTGCACAGTTCATCACTGCATCTACAAAGGCAAATGCTAAGTGGGCAGAAGCTCATCTTGAGCTCATCTGAGATAGACTCACAAGTCAAGTGGAAAAATGTGCTGTGGTCTGATAAGTCCACATTTCAGATTGTTTTTGGAAATCAATCAGAACAGGACCATCCAGACTGTTACCAGCTCAAAGTTAAAAAGGCAGCATCTGTGATGGTATGAGGGTCTGTTAATGCCCATGGCATCATGAGTAACCTGCTCATCTGTGAGGGCACCATGAATGATGACAGCACACGCAGGTTTTGGAGCAACATATGCTGCCATCCAGATGATTTTTTTTTTTTTTTTTTATCAAGGATGTCCCTGCTTATTACAGCAAGACAATGTCATGCCACATTATGAACGTGTTACAACAGCATGACTTCATAGTAAAAGACTGGCCTGCCTGCAGTCCAGACCTGTCTCCCATTTAAACTGTGTGGCGTATTAGGCGGCACAAAATGCAGCAATGGAAACCCCGGACTGCTGTCGTATATCAAGCAAGAATAGGAAAGAATTTCACTTTCAAAGCTTCAACAATTTGTGTCCTCAGTTCCCAAATGCTTACTGACTGTTGTTAAAAGAAAAGGTGATATTACAGTGGTAAACGTGCCCCTGTCCCAACTTTTTTGGAACATGCTGCGTGCACAAAATGCAGAATGAGTGTACATTTACCAAAAACAATAAGGTTTATCATTTTAAACATTAAATATCTTGTCTTTGGATCGTGCTTTATTGAATTTAAGTCCAAAAGACTGTTTTAATTGACATTTTACACAGTGTCACAACTTTTTTTGGAGTTAGGGTTGTATCAAAATGGGGGCCCACAGCAATATTATTTTCTGGTGGCCAATGATTAGTGTTAGCTACGCACCTGCTATCAAAGTAAAGGCTGCCCTGCCTGTTGGATAACTTATGACTAATAACATAACTTATTAGTGGCTAAATAACGTCAGACTATAAATAACGTACCTACAACTTTTTTTCTTCTGAGGTACAGCTGCCAATAATGTAGCAATGCTAAAAATTTCGTTGACTTTAAAGCTTAGCTTGTGACATTAAGCTAACAGGCTAACCGTTACTTTAATTAGCAGCAAGCTAACCCTGCGCGTGCTCCTAATTAACTCACCCTTTAGCATAAGAGCCGTTGTCTTGGCTGGTTGAAGAAGCGGCCCGTCTCATCAGGGTCATGAACGAGTTAATGTCTCGTTCAGCGTTTACAACAACTGGGTTTCTTTTGTCAAGTTTCCCATAATATGAGGCCGGTAAGTCCATCTCTGCGGCCACAGCGGTAATTTTAACCAACTAACGTTAACGCATTTCTGCTAGCTAACGTACATCCAACAACAAGCCGCTCGAGGCTACTGGGGGCAAGGAACGTCGCCATGGTAACGACTCTAAACAGACAGGAAGTAAAGTGACTCGACGACAAACAGTCGTCTCACCAGGTCCTAGTAAATAAATGTTTACACTGATTTGTCCTCTCATTTTAATTGTAAATAGTCATAGGAGTTGCAAAAATACATTCAAGTAGGGCAGATGACAACAACTGAGGTTAAACAGGAGTCCCATTTTAAACTGTGATCAGGTTACCCAGCACCTTCACACACACACCCAGTTACACACACACAACTCACTATGATTAACACCTAATACATTTTTGAAATGAGAAAGCAGTAGAATGCACCTTAACTGTGGTTACATAAGCGTTTAAACGTTTCTGTGCAATCTTAGTGCTTGCATATTAAATATTTAATGTGTGCAGTTCTTTCACATTGGAGACAACACTGTGAATAAGGATTTTGGAGGGTGTTAAAAAACAATGCATATCATTTAATTTGTACTTAGGTATGTTAGTCAGCTAATTAAATTATTAATATTGGGTAAATTATACCTCCTCTGCCTATTTGTTGGCAGGAATAACTGCAACATTAAAATATTTACATAATAAAATATACTCCAAGATATTGTGTATTCCCTGCACTGCAATGTGCACATGGCAGCACCCATGCTGCAAGGCTTAAGTCAGTTTTATTTGTGTGACTGCAGAGTGTTGAGCTGCTTTCAAACAATGCATATGTCTCTTGTTTGTCAGTAGATGCAAACTAATCAGTTGAGCATGTTGTGGTCAATTGTCAATTACAAATATCGATATTGTCTCTGGGCAGCAAGGTGGTGCACTGGTTTGTACCGTTGTATAACGTTAGCACCTGTGATGGGTGAGGTTGTGGCCCTTCACCCACAACCTGGTTGCAAAAAATGAATGGATGAAGGAAGTATTGTCTCTTGTATATGCTGTGATGTATATAGTAAATTAAATTTATGGACGTGGTTAATAAGTCAAATCAATTAATCATTATCATTAAATAGATGAACAATTGTCTACTTACAATCAGAGGTAACTTTTTATGAGTAATCAATTATGTAACGTGGTAAAAATGTTACCTAATAAGCTTAAGTGTGTCATAGCAATTACATGTAGTTACTCTTTCATGAGACATGACATGAGATGAAATAATTAGATTCCATAGGTGTATAAGTGAACATGACTGGGAGCAGGAAGCAGGGACGGAGAGAAATTTTGGTTGGCACAACTGTTGGACAGTTGGAAAGGACTTCATATTTGACATCTGAGCTCATGGCAAAATGATACACGCTTAGAGCGTCACCTAATGCTCTCCCATACAAACTCATCAGTTCCCATTCAACCTCACATCCATTCTGCACACAAACCTAAAGCTTCTGGCACTCGGAGCACAGCAGGCTAATGCTCTGGCAGCTATTCCTCAAACAAACACGCACACAATCACACACAGAGACACACACAGATCCAGACAGGGGCATTTCCTGGGAAATGAGTATGGGGGCATCAGCAGTACTCCGAGCCAGTGTCGCCCCATGACTGGGAGCAGGGACATACAGAGAGGCTGAGTTATCGAGAGAGAGAGAGAGGGAGGGAGAGAGAAAGAGAGACAGCCAGTTACAGTCAGACTGATGAAACAAAGAGGGTGATGGGGGGATAAACAGTTGACATCATTGTTCCAGAAAGATCAGCCTGTTGGCAGAGTCACTATGCCAGTGTGCATGGAAGGTTACGGAGGGGAGGGGGATGCAGAGGACGTGAACGGAGCCAAAGCCAGGGTGGGATGGGAGGGAAAGGCCTATAAATGTGGTGCAGGAGAGCTCAGCAGCACCCATCTCAGACAAAGTCCAAACCAAGAGTCCGCCTCCGTCATACTCATCGTTTTTACAACTCCTCTGGAATCTCATCATGGATATCCCCATCCAGTATCCCTGGTACCGCCGGGCCTTCCCACTTCGATTCTCTGACCTCTCCTTGGGAGAATCTCTCACCGATTGGCCACTATACTGGCCTTTCCCCTGGTCCTTCCCCTGGATGCGCCCTTCTTTCATGCGCTGGTTCAGCTGGCCTGACAATGGACACAGTGAGGTAAAGTAAAATTCACCTGCGTCCTTGAAATAATCGAATTACTACTTAAAATTCATGATTAATATTGAATGTACTGTAGTGTGTAGAGTGACGTGACAAGCCGTTAGATGCATTCAAAAGCACAGAGAGCTTTAATATGTAAGATTTGTATCAATGACTTTACATCATTGAGTCAAATATGCCACTGAAGAATATTCTCTTGCACTAATGCCAGTGTCTGTATTATGTAGTGCGTACACAAGTCTTGCACTGAAATGAAAACAACAAACTGTTTTGTTTTTTTGTGCCCAGCTGCCTCCAGGCTGCAGGCATGCAACACAATGTGTTCCTAACTGCTGTATTGTCTGTATAGATGCGCATTGAAAAGGATCGCTACGTCATTTATCTGGATGTGAAGCACTTCTCACCTGAAGAGCTGTGTGTCAGTGTCACCGACGAGTTCATCATAATACACGGCAAACACGAGGGCAGACAGGTCAGAGGGGCGACGGTGATCTGCAGAAATAGTCCAAACAAAATTGACTCTGTGACAATTTACTCATACACTGACTCTGATTCTGTTCCCAGGACGACCACGGCTTTGTGTCAAGAGAGTTTGAGAGGAAGTACAAGCTTCCTGCCGGCGTCTCAGGTGCTGAGGTCACCTCCTGTCTGTCTGTCGATGGTATCCTTACAATCACTGCGCCTCGGTCATCCTCCGGCACAGAGCGCTCTATTCCTATCTCCTGTGAAGATGGAACACCAAAACAGAAAATGTAGAGCAGAGTCTGATGCTCCTCACACTGTCGCACTACTAACCCCAGTGCTGCCTGTTTTTATATTTAACCTGTTACAATATTGTTGGCAGTTTAGTTCACATATACAGTAGGTGGGGCATACAGGTCTAGATGTCTATAAGTGCAAGTGCCTTCTAATAAATCAGTATCTAATTCCTAACTCACTGTTATTCTGATGTCTCTGCAAGACAATGGTGCTTTAAAATCAAAGACTAATAAGTTGAGCTCATGTAGCAGAGTCAGAGTTTCGTATAGACACACTGGGGTGAGGTGCAGGATGATGAACTTCTGAGAGTTAATGTCCCTATCACATGCCTCTCCTCGGTGTATGTAAATGACACATTAGGGCATGTAATCATATTTTGAAAGACATTTCCTTTCCTCCATCAGGCATTTCTGAATGTTAAAAAGTTTGTACTGGCCCTGCAGTTCAGTGGAAAAATAGTTTTTGTTGATTAAACCTAAAGCTGGGCAACACAGAGAAATCAAATATCGTAATATTTTTGTACCAAATACCTCAATATCGATATTGTGACAATATTGTAGGGTTGAAAATTGGTGCTTTTACAAAATATTTACTTTTTTTTTTGATAAATAATCATCAGTAATGTGGATATAATGACCAAGAAGAAAAGGGCAAATAATAAAAAAGTCTGGTAAATTCAGAAAATTACATCACTTTTCTGTAATTCAGCCTTTAAAACCAGGAAGAGACATCAATAATGATATTACAATATCCAAAATCTAGTCTCATATAACAATATTGATATAATATTGATATATTGCCCAGCCTTAAATGAACCCAAACCATTTTAGTTTTAGATGGAAATGCTAAAAAGTCAATTCAAGGGTTTGGAAACATAAAGACATTTACTGATTAAAATGAATTGTATCTACAGTACACAGTGTTATCTGAGTGGGTATGCGCAGGATGCCAACTGTGCTTTGTTTGTGCGTTAAGAATAGTTTCTATTGAGGAGGAGGGAGGAGTTCTCTGGAGGCATATGCAGTCATTTTTAGTTTGTTCACTAAAAGAAAAAGCCACCAAAGGACTTGGGACCAGGTGTGTGCTTGTTGAGAGGACAGAGTTTGGGTGAATGCGCAGGAGGGAAAGAAGTGGACGAAAGAGGAACTGATGTTTGGAGATGGACATGTTTTTTATCACTGGGCTCCTTTTCCGCTGGGGAGCATGGCCTCTGAGCTGCTAAGGAAAGTGTGTGTGTGTGAACGTAAGTGAGAGTGAGTGCATAATGTGCTTGTAGATGCAAAAGTTACAGCTCTATCATTCCTTCATATTGGCAACAACCCTCTGGCATATTAACACAGAACCCAACAGATAGAATAAATGTTGAGACTCAATGTCATAGACCTGCTGCGTGCTCTTTTTTTTTATGTCTGAAGTGTGTCTGTTCTCAAGAGAACTTCACATACCAACACTCACTACACCTGGGATGGAGTTGATGAATCATCCTTTTGTCTTTGACTCAAAACAATAACCATCACATATTATGCATGGAGGTTTTTATTTGCTTTTGTCAGGTTTAGACAACAATAACCATAATGATCATTCTTTCAAAAATAGATCCAGGTGCTTTATTTCAGTGTCAATCTTTAAAGTCTGTCTTCAAAAAAACAAAGTACAAGATTAGTTGATTTGTAGAATATTGCATTAGACCCTACTGCAGAAGTCACCTGTAGGGTACCGACATTAAATACGCTTCTCTTAGGCTATGGTGAATAAAAACCTCTTTTTCACTGCTGCCACCTGTGCTTTTTGTGGTGCTTTTAGTTACATATTTATATAGGTGATGATTTCTGTTCACCATAAGTGAAAAATTACATTTCTTTTATGACGCATCACCAAGAAAAAGGAGTAGCTGCTGTTGTACAATTTCTTGACTCAGAGAAAAGGCATACACAATTCACATTTGTCTCTTTTTGAAACACATTGTTTCACCTTTCGACTTTGACAAATACAATTAATGTCTGCAAAACAAACAGCATGTGAAGTAGTACAGAGAATAAAACAGACACAAGTCAAATGCAGAGTGTAGAGAACAATTTAGGGTCATACGTTGCCATGCAGAGCTGTAGTCCTCATCTTCTAAAGTGCAGATTATCAACAGTGTGGATAAGCAAACCTACATAAATGCTGTCAACAAGGTGTGTAAGATCAGCTCCTCTGATGTCTTCGACAAGAATGCTGTTCTCTTTATTGGCCGAACAACATCAGTAACAGTAGAAGTCCCATTTCTGTGAATAAGCAGAGAGGTAAAATTAGGAGGAAGCATCACATAATGTATACATGTGTGGAGGTGTGTGTGTGTGTTCACCTACAGTAGTCTTGACTTCGGTGTTGGCTGGCATGAGAGGATGAGTCTCCTCCACTACGCTGCTGGGGAAGTGGCCAATGCGAGCCTCCTGCTGTCCGTAATAGGAGTCTTGAACCTGCATACACACAATTAGAGATTAGTTATTGACAACATTACTTTTGAGAGGAGAATGTGAGTGCTGCCGATGGACACAACAAGTGTTCATGACGTCTAACAAAGACACACAAAAGCAATATTGTCACTCACACTGCCGGCCCAGAAGAGGTTCCCTCTGTCCTTAAGCATCGCATACACATAGATGAGCTGCCCCTGTCTGATGGGGATGAACCTGCAGTCTCCAGGGTAGTAGTCCTGCAGCGCACGAGCTATCAAGATAGGATCTGTGCAGGAACATAGAAGGAGACTGATGTAATAAGAGACAGTTTTTAATATGTATCATATTTCTATGCAAATTAAAAGCACATGTATTATCTTTTCTTTCCTACCTACAGTTGTGCAACATGATCACACCATAACTAAGCGCAGCAGCAAGAGGAAGTTAGTGTGCTACTTACGGCTGCATTCGGAGTCAGCGCAGAGTTTCTTGTCAGAAAGTTTTGGCATCTGCCTCCCAGCTTCAGAAGTTGGCAGCAAAAGCCACACCGATAGAGCAAGCCAAAGTTTGCAAGGCATGTCTGTATGTGAGCACACCCAATTATCAGTTATCCAACAGCCTTATTTTACGCTGAGTGAACGTCTCCAGGGCTTTATGCTCCCTTTTGTCTGTTTGCCGTCTCTAAGAAGGAGGTGCAGTGATGGCAGCCCCTTTTTCTACACTCCCTACCCCCCTGTCTCACACATGTACACACACAAATGCACACACACAGAGCTCCTTTCAAATCCTACAAGCAGGTAAACAGGATGGGGGATGTTGAGGAGGAGGAGGAGGAGGAGGAGGGCCAGATTAGACAGACCCCTGCTTGTGTCCTGACCTTCCCCTCTCTCCATCCCTCACCCGGTGTCACCCTCACTCAAGCAGCAGAGCGTTGGACTCTGCAGTGGCACATTCCTCAGAGTTAATCTGTGTGTTTCCCTACCTTGTTCAGCCACTAGATGTCACAGCATTTTACTGCTCACACACCAGTGTTCCCATCCTCCCTGCTCTGTCTGCACCCTGTTTGCTCTCTTTACCTTTCCAACTCAGGAGGTGGAGCCACCGGCTGTATTTACATACTGTATGTTTCCACTGCCAAGGAAACCAGCTCAGCCTCTCTTGTGCAAACACTCCCTAACACACACACATACACACACACACACACACAAACACACTCACCAAACAGGAAGAGTACCTGTTTGGTATGAGTTGGCTGTGAACTGTCAGGTAAGACAGACTTAATTTTTGTTCCTTGGAAGTCGAACATAGTTTAATTTAGAGGTTGTGTTGGGTCTTATAATGAAAACAGATGATTTTAAAGAAGGAATGAGTTCATTATTTATGATTTGAGATTATTTTGAAATAGGATGCAGCATGGTTTCATTGTAGTAAGATGTATGAGCAGGTGAGATGGCAGATGGTGACGTCAGATTTACAGACAGAAATGACAGCGCAGACTGAAACTTATGAGGGTTGCTATATATGACCAAAATTTGTTTTTTACAGACAGAATTTAGAGAGACATGATCCCGCAGTGACTGAAAATGAAACTATGTTGTAGCAGCGTCTTTTCAAGCCTTATTTGGGTCAAACAATGTTTTCTTTTTCAAAGCAGCAGGTGGACAAGCGTGGTGTTTTCTTTTAGATTTGGTTCAAATTGATTACTTTAGAGACTGCTCTAGGAACAATCAAGACTTTGTTGTGTTTGTAGGAAATAGTGGAGCACAATGCCTCTGGAATTTAGGGAGGGGAGCAGGACAAAGATATGCTGGTATTTCGGTCAGAGTAACAAAAGCACCTGTCAGACAAAAGACCTCCTTAAAGGCCATATGAGATTAGATTACTAGAAAACAGCTACTGTGATATTCACACACACCATCATACATGTGCTGAATTTCACAGTTACGGTTAATAGATGTGTTTGGTTTGTTTTTTCATGTCTTTATTCTTGTCCAGTGTAATCTGTGAAGAAGAGAAAAGAAGGATTTGAATGATAGCAGCAATAGGACCACTGGCTCCAAAGTGAAGAACAAGTTTGGCAGAGACATACTTTGGATTACAAAATAAACTCATCACACCTCTCCAGACCAGACCATCAAGAAGAATTCCTGATTTTTAAACCAGTCCACCTGCCGCCTGTGTGACTACGAGTCCAAGACTTGGGACAATGCTCTCTGACTGACGCCTGCAACTATTAAAAATGTTCACCCCCAGGAAAGACAGTCTCCCGTCCCCGAGCCTGGAGGACTCCTTCTTCCCCCTCTCCTCATCCTCCTCAGTCTCACTCTCCTTTGCTCTCCCGTCATCCACGTCCTCCCTCGGTAGCAGTGACAGCGGAGGAGGGATCGAGACGGATCTGATACTAGCTGCGGAGCTGGGACAGGCTTTACTGGAGAAGAATGAGGAGCTGGCAGCCTCTCTGGAGCAGAGGGAGAGGGAGCTGGAGGTAAGGATGAAGCTGCTGGAGAAAGTGTGTGTGTAAACTTTCTAACATAACTCACAAATATAATGAGGTGGGATCAAAAGGAGCGCCAAGAACCTTTTACCATGATCAAGCAAATGACATGTGAGGAATTCTAGCCTGTGGGGTAATCATCATAAATCTGGAAAGACTTGTTAATCTATGCCACCTTAGATAACACAATCACAGCTCTCCCATTATAATGGACTAATGCTGATAACAAAAACATAGGATAAGCAGATAAACAACATAACATATAATCCACAAGCAAGACGATACAACAGAGCTCACAAGATCCATGGTAACCTCCCTCTTTGGACTCATCACTGCACTCTCAAACTCTTACACCTTGACTTTTCAAAACCACACAAATAATCCAGTCCTTCAATTCTATTTTTAGATCCTAAACAACAACTCCAATCCCACACTCACTGCTCTACCTCCGCGTCACAACACAAAACAGCAACACGTCACTAGATCAGTTTCTCATGCACATATTCCTGTAACACCTCACAAGCACAATCACGCACATAGATCATTTTGTCACACTTTGACTAAGATCTGAACAACATCCCACACTACATTACAGCAATAACCTCTATTACACATTTCAAACACTATCTGATGGAAGGACATACCTGCAACCACTGATTTAAATCTCATATCCAATTTTACTCACTCCATTTCTACTCTGCATTGTCCACATAGCTGCCTATGTTTTGCTGTTTTGCCGCTGATGATTGTTTCTGTTTTTATTGTGTATCGTAATGTGTTTTTGTTGCGTAAGAGGAACCTGCTGAAAACTAGTTTTTAACTGAGTCAGGCCAGTTTTAACTGTAACATGTTACTTTTCATTCCTTTCCTGTATAAATAAATTAAATTAAATTAAACATATACGCCAATTATTGTGAAGAGATTAAATGTATTTACTTTTTATGTAAAATTTATAATTTTTTAGTTTATAATTTTAGAATTTTTATATACTTGTCTCACATTTGCACATCTGCATATCACATAGACCAGGGACACTAATTAATTAACTAACTAATTAACTAATTAATTAATTTATGAGTTATTGGCCAAGACCTCTGTCGGGGGGTCCAGGAGATACTCTCCTTCTCTTTGATAAACATGCTCTATTTTGATGCTTTTTGGTGCCTCTTTATGCACTCTGGCACTTTTAACATTCAAAGTGAATCAGTTTATTTTCACTGAGAATAAAGAAATGGTCTGTGGATGACCCGGCGCCCTATCTAACCTCCACGCTGCAGATTAAGTATCACTGACACAAGCCCAAAACAATTAGACCACTGGTTTCCAGCTGGTCCAGAATTCAAGGATCACACAGTCTGATACATTCAGCGTCATACTTGCGTTTGGTCGTGTTGTTGAGCTCATTTGCTGTCTCTGTTAAGTAGATGTCCGTCATTCACTTACTCTGCAGCATAGAGTGGCACTTCAAAATACAAGCTCTGCGCTAGAAATTCACTGTACTTCAAAATTATTTGGGTTCGAGTTAGCAAGTCACTTGCAGTCCATTCAGAATGGACCCGCAACCCACTTTTGGGCCACGACTCACCAGTTGGGAACCACTGAATTAGACAAAAGATGACAATTAAGAATGACAAAAGCACAGAAAGAAGTTTATGGACGGATAAATGTATTTAGACATTGTTATTATTATAAGCTGTAAAAAAAAAAATAGTGGTAGCTGCTGTTTTTTTCTGTCCATTACCCTGCATTCATAAGTCTGTCCCTGATGTAGAGTAAAAATAACAGGACAAGCCTTTATCGCTGACGGCATTTTGACATGTCACTGTAGGAGAAGCTCAGGATTAAATAATAAAGTGATTGATGGCTAATTTCACATTTGGCTGCTTCAGTTTCAGGGCTCTGACATGAACAACTGCTTGAACAGAACATATGTTATTAGCAGCTCCTGTGCTTTTCCTACTCTGACAGGTCAAATGGTCCGCTGTGAAAAAGGCCTACTTTTGTTTACAAGAACTGGTTCTCATCACTCAATCTAATCTTTTCTTCAAACACCTTAGCTTCCTGAAAAACTTGCACATTTGACAGACATGAAACGATCCATGTGTTCCAGTATGTGATATTTTCATGTTGCCCTGAAGCCTGTTAATGTTGCGTTCAATGTCTCAGGCTGTACAGCAGGAGAAGCATGTCCTGCAGAGGAGGCTGGAGATGAACGAACTGGCATCTGGGCAGAAAGAGGCAGAGCTGACCGCAGATCTAGCTGCCTTGAGGGCTGAGCTGGAGCGACATCACAGCCAGGGCCGCGACCGGCGGAGAGACGAGAGTGAGCAGCTGACTCAGTTAGCCAATCATAACCAACGCTTGGTGGAGCAGTTGGCAGAGGTTGGTGATACTACCAGTGAAAGGGTAGACTTAATCCAGCCTTAACAAGTCTCAGGAAACATCAGTGCTATTAGAATAAACAGACTCTAGGTATGTGTGTGGGGGGGATTGTCTACATAAGTGTGATGTCACGGCACAGTCACGCAGACAGAGAACAATCCAGACGAGCAGGTTTAGGGAGTCCTAACTCTGTCACACATTGAATGAATAGCCTTTTTTTAACTTTTCCATCTTCTACCCTCTCAGGCTGTAACACTGGAACACACCTTGAGGACTGAGCTTCGCTCCCTCAGAGAAGAGATGGAAGAATCATCTTTCAGCCGGAACATCAACTTCACACAGCTAGACAACATTCAAGCAGAGGTATACGAACCAGTCACATCTTGATGTTCTACACAAGCAAATCAATACCAACATTTTGTTGTGGCAGTCATGAACATGATAACCTGAATGCTGCAGGAGAGCAGGTGATGCACATAAAGCATTACATTTCAAACATGGCCAAATACGGTGAAATTATAAAACAACATGAAAATGAGGAGACCTGTTTTTTTGGGTGTTTTCACACTTCGTTCTTGTCAGCCCTCTAAACAGACTCAGAGTGGTGACTCAGCATTTTCTCTGCATATATGAACCCTTGAAGAGAACTCAGACCCCTCTGAAGCCCCTCGCTTTCCACTGAACTTAAAATTGGAGGAAATCCCGAGTGTTTCTGTGCTGTAGACTGTTGCCATTTGATATATTCCACATGCCACATCTGGAGATGTGCAGTAACTCCCATGGACCAAACTACTCCTCATCCTGCGTCCTTGCAAGCGTTAAAGACCAACATGGTTTCATCTGTATTTTAAGCACCCCAGTGCAACAGCATGTGATCCAGGGGGCTAAATACAGCTGGAGCGCTTTGTGTTCACAAGGCACAGGTAAAATGAACCACACTGTGGACTTGAAGCGAATCATTCGGTTCGCTTCAGAGGGGTCTGAGTTCTCTTGGAGCGTTCACATACGCGCAAAAAATGCTGAGTCACCACTCTGAGTCCATTTGGAGGGATGAAAATGACCAAGTGTGAAAACACCCAAAGTCTTGTGGGACAGGTCCAAGTCAAGTTTCAAGTCCTTGAAGTCTGGAGTTCTGTCTGGATTATGAGACACTGGGCAGATACGCAAAAGGCCCCACCACGAAGACGCTGGGGTGGTTTCGTTTTTGATTTGCATCTCTTTGTAGTCGTTATGCATCTTTTTGTGGTTTTGTGTCTCTAAATGTTTATTTTATATGTGTTCATTTTGTGTCTCCTTGTGGTTGTTATGAGTCTCTATATTTATCTCTCTCTATATATATAAATACATGTAAGTCCTTTCGAAGAATTATGCCTACTAAGTGAATACTCAAAACCTGTATGTGGCTGTCGTAAATTTTATTGGTTTGGTGCTTTGCCAAGTTGAAACTTGAGACTCAAAAGTTTTTGTTTTGATGTCTCAAATTAGGTCAAGTCTGTAGGGAGTCACGTCTCTCGTAAGTCAAGTTGAAATCAGATCTCAGGTTTGACTGAGTCTTAAGTCTTAAGTCTTCAGCTTTGTTGCTAAGTACCAATGGAGATAAAAAAGATAACCCATACAGATTTAATAGACTTGGGTATCCGTATGCCAAAGCTTTATAGTCTTTGTAATTATTTCTTTCTTTTACCTCTTTCATCGCACCACTTAATCAGTATTTTGTGTTCATCCGTTGTCCTCCTCTTCTCGTACAGAACAGAGTTTTGCTGGAGCGGCTGTCGCACATGGAGGCACAATTAAAAGCCTCACAGGAGGACAGCGACAGACACCGCATGGAAAGAGAGAGACTGAGAGACAGAGTGTCTGAACTACAAACGAAACTGCGAGAAAAAGAAACAGAGGTGAGGATCGATGATTGACTGGTTTTAAAGATTACCTGTAGTGTTGAAAGATGAAGCCTGAGGGAACCAGAGGAAGAATGAAAGTGCTGCAGGAGACATTTACTCATCACTGACAGAAGTCACCTAAGAGACTGGTTTCAAGCTTACAATCTGTGTGTGTGTGTGTGTGTGTGTGCCTGTATCTCACTGTGTATGTGTGTGTGTGTGTGTGTAGATAGAGCAAGAGCAGGGAGTGGTGTTTGAGTTGCGAACTGTGAATCGCTCTCTACAGCAAAAAGCTCTGAACCTGGGAGAGGAGAACATTCTGGACAGTACACAAACGCAACCTTTGTCTCTGCATAGTGAAATTCAGCAATCACAGGTATACAGACACACACACACACACACACACACACACACACACACACACACACACACACACACACACACTAA
>JAPZEB010000006.1:15178258-15192915 GCA_029783705.1 Chaetodon striatus
GACAAAACTGATTTTTTTAAAACATGAAACTGCTTTATTCAGTGTTTTTACCAGTTTAAATCACCAGGTCTGTTTGTTTTGGAGAGGAGGAGACCTCTACACATGATTCAGCTCCCGGTAAAAACCTCCAGAACGTCTGGGTCTTAAGTTTTCAGAGTAAAAAGATGAGCTTACATTAGCGTGTGGTCGCGAGCCGCCGTTCTGACATGCCAAACAGCATCAGGGAAACACTGATTTGCAAATTGAAGCTGCTTTATTCCGTGTTTTTACTGGTTTTAATCACCTGGTCTGTTTGTCTCGGAGAGGAAGAGACCTCTGTGGATAATTTGGCTCCCGTTACTGAACAGTGACCACTGAAGGAATTCTTACTGGGAGAAGTTTGCGCTGGTTTACCTTAAAATCCCCCTAAATCTTACACACTGAACCTTTGAAATGCTTTGAAAGCTATCTTGTTAATTCACGTGGAAGGGATTATGTATTATTAATCAACTTGAAATACGACAGGCTACATACTGTATGTATTTTGTTATGATCAGTTTTATTTAATTTCTTCTTTGCGTCATGTTCTTTCTGAATGCTTTCCATGAAAATATCCTCAGAAATAAAACTTATTGGATTGTTAATTATTTCATTTGATCTCATCATTTTACTGTCGTCCCTCTCTGAGTTGAGGGCTGATGTCACAGATGACAGGTGTTAACAAGTGTAAATCTGAGCAGCTAGTTCACTGAGCAGTGCACTTTTGGCATGTGAATATTTGTTTGTCACTCATTCAACAAACTGAGGTACAGGACAAGGTGTGTGTCCATGTTTTTAAGTTAAAAAAGTAGGAGACTTCGGCAGGAGAACTAATGTGAGCTGCTGTTCAGAGTCTGGCTCTTGTGTTGTGTAGCAGACTGCTGTATGGCTCAGCGTGACCATCTGCTCTGCCTATGATGGCATGCTGACGTTACTGCTTTATGAACAAAAGATATTTGGATTAATGCAAAGATGGGGCTGGGGGGAGGTGGGGGCAGTGTGGTAACCCTGACGTAGTCCATCTTTAGGCTTGCATGAACATGTTTGATGTGGGTTCATCTTGCCTGGACTGGGTGATTCACCAATCTCCTCTATTCCTCCCTCCGACCTGGCCACCACTTCATCCTCTGGGAAGTTGATGTTTTCCCTCGACTGGCTGTGTTGCCTGTTAACAACAACAGAACAAACTTTTTAAAATGCATATCTGTGCACAAAATGTCTTGACATCATCACACATTTTTCATTGTTGATAGACAGCCATAAGATACTCACAAACCAAACAGCATGTCATGTAGTCCTGGGAGAGGAAACGCAGAGCATTAGTGCAACATAAGGAGAAAATAGCTTTATTATTCAAGTCATTAAGATGTTGTATGGGACTCACGAGGGTTGTTGTTGCGGTTGCGGATAATGAAGATGAGCAGCAGCGCTGTGAGGATGGCTGCAATGAGCATCCCGCCTATCGCTGCTCCGATCACAGCAGGGTACATATTGTTGCGTGGTTCCGCTGCAACACATCACAGTTACACATTGCAAAATAGTACACCTCTGACAAAACACTGACAGAAGCAGCACTTAATTAGAGTCTGACATTTTTTTAATCATGTTTCCCCTCCCTCCAGTGGTTCTCAACCCCTGTTAGTGTTGTTCTTGCACCGTGAAATGACCTTGTAATTGTTGCTGCTTCACTGAAAGTGTTCATAAGTTTGGTTGACAAGTGCAGGGGTTGAAAACCACTGGTCCACCCGACCCTGACACCTACAACCCTTTCTACACTCTCAACAATTACCCTGGCTTGGCTAGAGCAGTCAAATCCTGCTACACATGGTACAATTAACACATTTAATTTATAAGAAGGAGCACACAGGGTCAGTTAGAGGAAAGGTAAGGAGCAGGGCAGGGAAGGGAAGGAGGTAAACAGGAAGTGGGTGGAAAGTGTGAAGCTGTGAAGTGTGTGTAATTGTTTGTATGTATTTTTTTGTGTGTGTTTGAGTCTTTCACCTAAGTGGATAACAAAAAACAAAAAGAAAAAGAAAAATGTTAGACTGTCATCAAAGACATTTAAACAGCAATCACAGCAAGACATCAGCATCAGCAATGTTTGAATATGCCCCTAACTCACCTGTCACATTTTTAAAATGTCACATCATTTATTTCTCCTGCCTTTGCTAGTTTTTCATCTGTTAAAGGTACAGTTCATCCTAGAGTAAAAAAAAACCACATATTTTTCCTCTTACCTGTAGTGCTATTTATCAGTCTAGATTGTTTTGGTGTGAGTTACCGAGTGTTGGAGATATCGGCTGTAGAGATGTCTGCCTTCTCTCCAGTATAATGGAGCAAGATGGCACTGGGCTTGTGGTGCTCAAAGTGCCAAAGACCAGGTTACTCAAGATAATCCACAGACCTTGTTGTGAGCAGTTTCATATAGGAACTATTTTCTTTCTACCAAACTACACCCGCCAACTGTATCACCGTGCAGAAGGAAACTTGTATCTACTAGCACACTGAGCACCACTGAGTTAGCTGACATTACAGCTCAGCCAAGGAGAACGTCATGAATCTGGGCTCTGAGCTATTCTTTCCTATTACTGGGACCTTGAGTCTCTTAATACGTAATTGTGTATAAGTTTGGTACTGTAAGGCACAACCAAGTGACTGAAAGGTTCGATGATGTATTCATTATGCACAACAAACCATGTGCAAAAGTTTAGTGTCCTCATATTTGTGGCCTAAGCCCAAATATAAAAAATAAAATAAAGACTCTGTAATGCATACAAATATAACTATTGACATTTTTATCGCAACTTTATTATATTCAAGTGTTTTGTCTGCAACAAATAACTATGTGCAAATATGATTGTTTTCACATTTGTAGCCTAAGCCCTCAGGTGAAAACACAAAACAATAAATTAAAACCTATAAAACTATAAGCCTATAGAGAAACCGGCAAATTTCACAAGTCCCCGCCCCTCTGCCAAATGCATCGCTTCCACCAAGTTGAGTTCTCAATGTCTGTTCATTAATTAAATATTTGCAAACAGAATAAAATGCCCAAACAGAACTGAAATTATACAAATTAATGTATTAAGAGACTCAAGGTCCCAGTAATAGGAAAAATAGCTCAAGTCCCAGGTTCATGGCATTGTCCTCGGCTGAGCTGTAACATTAGCTAGCTCAGGGGTGCTAGGAATGCTAGCAGTAGGTGCACACTTCTTATGTGTGGTGATAGATGTAGTTTGGTAGAAAGCAAATAGTTCCTACATGAAAGTGCTCACAACAAGGTCTGTGGATTATCTTGAGTAACCGGGTCATGATTCCTGGAAAGAGACATTGCTGTTAGGTTTCTCAAATGTATTTTTTTGGCACTTTGAGCACCACAAGCCAAGTGCCATCTAGTTCCATTAGTCCCTGAGAGAAGGTGGACACCTCTATGGCCGATATTCCCAACACTCTGCAACACTAGATTGATAAATAGCACTACAGGTAAGAGGACCAATATGTATTTTTGATTTTGAGGTGAACTGTCCCTTTAAGAAATCCCTAACCTTAGCCCCTGTCTGTCATGTATCTGACCACACTCTCCTCACTCTGCTCACTTACTATACCTGGAGTCTTTGCTGCAGAAGGGTGTCCGACGGTGCGATGGTTGACAGGTATGATGCGAAACTGGTAGGTAATGGTTGGTATCAGTCTCCCTACTGTATGACTCCTGACTTCTGGGTCCTGGATGATGTTACGATACCAGGCTGGTGGACCGATCCTCTCCTCCGTCTCCTCCTTTGAATCATTGCTGCTGCCTCTCCTTCCTGGTCGCTCTGACACCAATCTGTGCTGCAGGATGAAACCTGTCCAACCTCCTTCTTCTTCACTGTCTACCTGCCATTCCAGCTCCACCTCGTTTCGCTGTCGGCTGTTGTACATCACGCTGATCAAGGTGGCATTAGGTGGCATAGGGTGCTCTGATAATGAGAAGAAAACAACCAATGAATAGTTTGTTACCTTTACATTCTTACAACCAAGGCGTGATGTGTTTACATTTTGGCAGCTTCATATTTCTTGTACAGACATGAGAGTGTTATCAATATTCTTATCTAACTCTCAGCAAGAAAGCGTGTGTTTGTGTTTTCCAAAATGTCAGACTATGCCTTGGAAAAGCTTTCACAGTAAGACAACAGATATAGATAAAATATAAAACTTACTCTTGACCACTAAAGTGATATTGAGTTCAGTTCCTCCAACTGCATTGGAAGTGGAGCATCTGTACTCGCCGCTGTCTTGCATCTCATCTGTGTCTCTCACAGTCAGATTGGCCCATGCAGATGTTCGCAGCAGTACGTACTTCGAGGTGTCTTGGACGCCCACGCCCTGATTGTTAAACCAGGTGATTTCACTGACAGGAAGGTAGTTGGCCCTCAGGTTGCAGGTGAGCTGAACATCACTCCCCTCGTAAACGGACACAACTCTGCGCCGTGTCAGCAACACAGGAGCCTCTACAGGTGACAATGCATGAATGAATGAGTGAATACATCATACCTGTAGTTTGTTGGAAGCTGTGTCTGACAACGTGCACTGACCCAGTGTGAGCCTGCAGGTCTTGGTTTGGGCCAGAAGTGGATGCTTAGCATGGCAGGTGTAGGGTTTCCCGCCACGGGCAGTGCCGTAGCGAAGCACCAAGATGTTGGAGCTTTCCTCCCCACCTTTGCCCTGGCCGCCCGGGCCCTCCCACCACACCAAGGCCTTTGGGGCCCCTCCATCCCAGGAGCAGGACAGCATCAGATATTGTTTGGTGTTAGTCACATAGGCAAAACACACCGGCTCTGCAGGGGGAATATCTGTCAGAGAAGAAGAGGTTTAACTGAGATGTGAGCGGTCTGGAGAACAGTGAGCGATACACAACATTCTGCTTCTTACATGTGCGTGTGCTGCACTCTGCGCTCTGTTGGAGCGCCAGGTGGGAGCCCATGCAAGTAAACAAGCTGTCGTTGGAGGTCAGGCCTTCAGATGGCAGCAAGATGGCAGTGTTGGTCAGTGGATTTGTTTCCTGCCCTGTGTCAGCCTAGACTTGTCCCGCTCGTTTCTGGTGTACGGTCCAGTGGAGGGAGGGGGAGGGGAATCCACCGGGCCAGGAGCAGAGCAGTCTCAGAGAGGTGTGGTTCAGNNNNGGCTCCACAGAACAGGAGGGGGAGCCGTCGGGTGGGTCTGTGGGGATAAGATACAGCGTAACGAGGCAGTGATGTGCAAGGTGGAGGTTACGTGAGGTCATCGGGACCAGAGAAAGTGCCCGTGGGGCAACAGTATTCAGGGTGTTGGGTATGAATCATCTTACCAAAGTTATAGATGAAATATGCTTTTTATTAGATATATGTTACTTACATCCTACTCTTTTGATAGAGCTGGGTAACACAGACAAATGTCAAGTCAGTACTACGAAGCCTATCGTCTCTACAATTAAAAATGTGTCTAAAAAAGAAATGCTCTCTATCTCTAATGGGTCATGTGTTGTTTTAGGTCAGACACATGATCTGAGTATCTAGCAGAAATGCATAAACCCAGCAAACGAACACAGGAGAGCAGAATGACAAGCATCGGCCTTCTAGCCAGCCAACACTTGCCATGGCTGTGACATCACAGCGAGGTACCTGCCAGAGAGTCCCATCAACTTCCCAGATGGCCCGAACAGGAGAATAGGTCTGCAGCACTTCCACACTCTGCTGTGTGTGTGTTCGTGTGTGTGTATATGCAAGCTTTGGGGTCTGTTTTGAAGTCTTAGTGAGTATAAGGAGCAGGAAATATGAGAGATGATGTACTAAATGGAGTATGGATGTTTTAAACAGAGGAATAACACTGAAAACAGGAGAGGTCTAATTGAAAGTGAAAATGATCAGGGAGTTGTGTTTAAGTAGGAGATTCAGTCTGAAGATGAAAATCAAAGGAGATAAAGATCCTGGATTTGTGTTCTCTTCGTCTTGTGCTATAAATGCCATGTCCAATGAACTCCTCGCCATTTGCAGCATCAAGACAGAGCAACACAGGTGAGGACTGAGTAGAGAGGTTCACAAGGGAGCAGAAGGACTGACGGCATGGTCCAAGATCAGAGGTGTGAGGTCACACTCACAGTAGACAGTCAGGCTGATGGTTTTTTTGGAGCGGGTGTTGAGGTAGGTGTTCTGTGCCAAGCAGGCGTAGTCGCCAGTGTGCATGCGGAGGATCTTGGTGATGGTTAACTGCGGCCCGGTATAGACCTGGGAGTTGTTGTAGAACCAGACGTACTGACTTGCCGGGTTGGACTGGGCCTGACACAGTAAAGAAACAGTCTCTCTCTCCAGGGCTGAATATCCCCGCTCTGTTATACTGTACGGAGTCACGTCTATCTGAGGGATGTCCGGGCCAACTGAGGAGGAAAGACATGAACACAGTCAGGATATGAAGGGCATTTGATTTAATTTGATTTGATTTGATTTGATCATCAGAAAAAAAAATCTAAAATGTTCTTGTGTCCGAGGACGTCAACTGTTAACTGTTAACCCAACAACAACAACATGCTTGTTTTGGCAGCTACTGTAGTATTCTCTCATCATCTGTTGGTGGCAAGCTCAGCCCATAGCAACCTGAGCTGGTTCACGTCCCCGTACAGACCAAAGTATGAAGTGTGGACTAGCAGCTGGAGAGGTGCCAGTTCACCTCCCGGGCACTGCCAAGGTGCCCTTGAGTAAGACACTGAACCCCCAATGGCTCTGGGCACCTGTCCAAGGCAGCCCCCTCGTTCTGGCATCTCTCCATTTAATACATGTATATGTCCTGTTTGTGCATGTGTGTGTAATTTGGGTCTTTGTGTATATGACAACAGAGTGAAAAAAATTTGAATTTTCCCTTGGGGATTGATAATAAAGTACATCTTAACAGAACAAAAGACTCCGCCTTCTTATCAGTACGTCCTTATTATTATCCCCCCGCCATCACTTGAATCCCTCTCCAAAAATCTGAGTGAATGTGAATGTTGTGCTTTGTGTATCTGTATATGTATTTGTTGAGTATGTTTTTGGATATACCAGAAATTATTTTATTTTTTCACCACAGGAAATATGAAGTAATTTATTATTTTTTTGTGGGGTTAAATGCAATCAAATTCAAGTTACCCTGGTAAAAAAAAAACACTGGAATAAGTCTCCAAAATATCCATCCAATATTTAAGTTTGTGATTGTAGCCTATTACATACACTCAGTGGCACAGTGGTAGTAGCTTTGTGAGTGTACTACTAGGTTGCTGGGTAGGTTACCAAGGAGAATTGGGTAGATGCTCTTATATAGTCCAGTGGCTTTTTGGCTGATAGGTGGGTATGTAGAGGCAGAATAGGCATCACCATCTGGTATTTCATACCCAAACAAAGTCGGTTACACAAGGCTTGGGAAAGCTAGGCAACCATGAAGAGGCTGATAATATATCATCATTTGACACTTAAAATCCACCTAAGGCCGGACACTTAAACCATGTTTTTGCCAAGAAGACAAAGATAAACAGAATGTACTAGGCCATGAACCACATGTCGTGGAATGAATTGAGAAATAGTTGGAATTTGGATTCCCAAGAAATATGACACACACACACACACCCCACCCACACACACAACACACACACACGCACTCATCCAGGGGGGAGCTAACATCAAGGGTATAAATAACAGTGGAATGATTGTTCAGGATGTGTTGTTTCGATCAATTGATGACTGTAGGCTAAGACACTGCTGGAACTTATTGTCCTGCGAGTAAAGTACTCCCGTTGGCTGTAACTTTTCTCCGTGGTTCTCTGAGTCTCTTCATTTTAGTGTTTACTGAAGTCGAGCATTTTTCTTACAGGTATGCTGTAAATGGCCAGAAAAATAGGTACAAATGTACCTGCATGTACCTTCTACTATACCACTGTGTTAACTCCCCCCAGGTTGCTAAAATTTCCAGACATTATTCAGAGGTCATGACCTCAGTGTCATCAGTAGGACAACCCTGTCTCTGTGCCTTGAATTCAGACCACTAGAGCTCAAGTATTAACATACACAGTACAAGCAGGTTTGGAAATACAAGCCAAAGCAGAAACAATACAACATGTCATGTTCAAATGCCAAGAAAGCAAAGAGCGGAAATTGAAACAGAAGAATATCTGAAGCAGACAAAAGCCAGCCTATGACTAAAACATGAAACAGTGTGAGTAATGATTTATCAAAGTTATCATTCAAGGCATGTTACATGGTGACATTTTATGTGTGTGACAAAAACTGAAGATGCACGTCTTCACAGTTTATTGATTACTCACACATCAAATGCCAAAGAAAAGAAAAGACAATAGTCGTGTAAAAAAGCTGTGCTTGCTCATCTACAATTCCTGCTGTTTGAGGATTAGCTGCCTTGGTTTTTACATTTGAGGGTTTATGTTTTTAAGTTTGACCCAAAATTACTCACAGATGGTGTCCAGCCATAACCGGTTAGAGCTCTCGCTGTTGACGGCGTTGCTGGCCACACAGCGATACCAGCCAGTGTGGTTGCGGTTGACGTCGGTGACGTTGATAGCGTTGGTGTTGCCCTGTGCAAAGGCTGAGATGTTTCCATTGCGGGTCTCATGTTGCCACACATACCGGATTGGTCCGGTCCCATTGTCCAGATTGCAGCGCATCCACATTGTGGATCCCTCCACTGGAGATACATCACTCATCAGGAGGTAAGGCTTAGTGACGGGAACTGTTTCCAAGACAAAGTCACACATGTAGGTATGTTTAAAAATCTTTAAAGAACATTATTCTTCATCTGCCCCCCCCCCCTTAGCTATGCCCCTGTCTGAAGAAGGGAGGTGATTCAGAGTGCAGGAAGTCTTACCTCGGACAGTCAGGTGCACGTAGTAGTAGTAGACTTTAGGCTCCCGTTCTATGTCATAGAAAGCCTGGCAGGTGAAGAGGCCGTGTGCAGCCAGAGGCAGTTTCTCGATGCTCACAGCTGCACTGTTTGAGATGACCGTCACCCGTCCGAGCGTCTCAGCCAGCTTCTGGATCCTCTGTCCCTTCCCCAAATCATACACCACAGCTCTTATGGCTTCAGTTCCAGGCTTGGTGAAGCTCCATATGTACATGTCAGGTAAGGTGGGACCGCACTCCAGGATCACAGCTTTCCCCACCACGCCGTACACATTGGTGTCCCGGTACACCACCTCCCAGTTGGGATTGACCTTTACCACTGAGGAACAGGGAGGATACACAGATATGCAAGCAAACATGTGTGTGTGTGAGTGAATTAAGTTAACTTTAAGGACACACACTAGACACGAGACAAGTTCATTAGGGATAGTTAGTCCACCTGGGGACAAATGGCATGTCCCCAATTCTGGAAAAAGATGACTGGGCCAGCAGTTAAGGTAAGGGTTAAGTTAAATGTGGGGTCAGGTGTGCGTGTGTGTGTGAACGAAAGGGAGATGGTGGTGTCGTGTGCCCTGCCAGTGTTGAGTTACAGGATTGATTGCACTGTAAGTTTCAGACACAGTGTAATAGTTTAATAAGGGATTCCAAAACAGATAACCGGATTAGTCAAATTATTTTTCCAGCCGCATTCAATTTATCTTCTACTTCTTTATCTGTTCTCTTTCTGTTACCTCCAAATTGACCTTCAGTGCAGTGAACTGTTCCACTGTTATGCATTACATCACACAAACTCCTCACACAAGTACAGCAATACATTTCTAGCTATGAATGTTTTTGCTTTGTTTTCAGTTTGCTCAGAATTAGAGCCAGACAATAGATCGTCCAGGCTGATGTATCTCTACATATCAGCTCATTGCAGACGCATCAGTGAGCATATATTTGCCAATAAGTGACTAGCAGTATAGGAATGCTGAAGCAATGATCGAGGAAGTTTAGAAACAGTGTCATCACTGTTGTTTTTTTACCAAAAAACACTAAAAATGTTTCCACTCAAGTGACTTTTATCCAACAATTTTATTGCATGTTTTATATACATATATACAAAAGAATATTATCGATATATTGTTAAGAAATTATTGCATATCGATATCAACCTCCAGTATCAATTCTTTGCCATGCTGTATTTCAAATCATAAAGTTAAACAACAGGACTACGGAAAGTCCATAAATGATGAGGAACTTTTACCCAGCAGCTCACTTTGTTGTCTTCATATATTCATCGAACTTTCAAATCATGATATATGAAAAAACAATTCATAACAGCAGCTCAGATAGATGTAAATGAATCTAAAGGCATTGGAAACCACTTACCAGATGTCGTAGAGGTGACCAGGCTGGTAGGCAGAAACAGAAAGGCCAGCCCTAGCAGTTGGGCCACCATGGTATCATGATGATCCTGAGTCCAACAATCTCTTTACTCAGAAAAAATGCAGCAGAGATGTTTAAAAAGTGAAGCTTTCAGACCACAAGAATTGCCTGTCATCAGCTTCCCTCAGATGCCTGAGGTCGCATCTTTTCTCTTCCCCTATCCAGACCTTTCTTAGAGAATCCAGTTGCAGGCACTGACTTCATTAGACTGAGAGTAGGAAGAGGACGGAGGGTCACTAAACTGATTTGGCATCAATAATTCATGTGTTTTTCCTTTCGCTCCATCCCTCTATCCTTCTTTCTTTCTCGTGCGGGGTTAGAATAACACGGTGATACTGAGCTCATCTATTATACAAGACGGACGCATGGGTGGACAGGTTAGCCTGCCACACACACATGCACTTACGCACACACCTGCACATTAACTAATATATCCATGAACATTCCTCCACACAGGGCTTCATGTTTATCTGCACTTAAATCTTCTTTTTTCATAGCATTGCATGCCAGTTTTTACATTTTCACCCTGTGATATCATGTGACAAAATGCTGGTTAATGCTGATATACATTATTCAGACAGCATTACAGTGCATGCACACAACAAAAAGGGATTAAAAGGGGTTTATACAGTCTTAGATTTTCCCTTTTTTCCTCTTTGTTTGTTTCAGTACAAGTTAAAAATACAAAAATATTACATGCTACACAAACAACAAAAGACTATATTTCCCCTGTTGGTCATCTTGGGCTCCAGATTTTAATTTCAGAGGTCACGTGAGGACCGGAGAGCAGAGTAAACGCTACTGATGGGATTAGGATTAAAATAGATTTAGAAATCTGGCATCTCTCAGGGGATGGTCTGTGTTTCCTCACAGCGACATGCTGTGACCACAACACGCTGCTCAGCGGGCCACCATTTAAAGATGTAAGTCGCAGTTAATGAGATGCTGATCCTGCACATGCACATCCCCGCAACAGTTATTCGTTTTCAGTGTTTTTCTAAGGAATCCTGATGTGAGTCATGTGTTTATAAAAGAGAAAGAGAGCAGGGGGAGCTGTTAAGTGGAGCCCTGAGTATGTAATGTGAGACGTGCATTATGAATGAATGCAGGACAGAGGTCAGTTTTCCTCATTTGGCAGAGACTGAGATGCAGCAGAGCCTGAACAGACACTGAGTCAGCCACAGTTTGAGAAGGACTTAGTTGTATCCATATACAAAAACAACACAGCAATCAAGTGAAAATATATAAATGGATGGATGAAACTAATATTTTACACTTAAATTTACTGTCATTTTCTTCTGTTCTTCTTTATTAATTACAAAAAAAAGGAATACATGCAATCATAAATGACTCTTAAAGTTTCCTCAAAAAGCAGGACTGTATTACAGTCTCTGAATGTCATGGTGTGAGCTCCCTTCTGAGCCTTAAGTACAATTGCAACAGTCACCATGCCTCTGTAAATGATTTGGTGGAGAGTTTTATCATAATTATAAGTGGTTTAATGCAAAAACAGGAGGCAGTTTGTGAAACCAAGCGACTTCCTGGTCCACCAGAGGCAGCCCCAGCCTCCTGACAATGAACCAATACTCTCCAAAGCTCTGACTATAAAGCTCATTGTGCAATGGCAAGACGCAGCTGAAGAGGGAAAGATATGAAAAAGGAAAGCGCGGGCATGCCGAGCTGGCTGCTGAAGCTGACGCTGAACATCAAGGCTGAAAAGTCTGTGAACGCACCATGAGAGCTGGACGCGGTGGCTCTGTAGCTTGTTTGTTGGAGGAGCTGGGAATTATTTGTTAGGGATTTCATCAGCACACAAAGGCAGCCAAAAAGGCAGCCTGGGACTGTGACAGAAACTGTACATGATACAGCATGTGTGGTAGATATCAGGGTTATAGCTACGAGTGGATATAGAAGTGGAACAAACGTGCTTTAGGTTGTTTTAAGCCAGGAGGGTGTCGTGTTTGTATCCACACTTGCCTTTGTCTTTGTTTCCAGCAACTTCTAAGTAAAATATTTGGCTCTTCAGCTGTTAAATGCTCCACCATGATCACCAGCTGGTTGCTAACTGTGTCTGTCAGCTGTTTGATTCTGAGCAGAGAGTTTACAGTCAGATTTTTTAGAGCCTTTTTGCCGGCTGCATCCTAAATTACATTATGAGAGCAGTGACACTGAACCAAACAGTACATTTGTGGGCCGTAAAACCAAAACAATGAGCTGAAGCTTAAAGTTTCATACAGCTGAGGGAAAAGCCACCTGATAATTGATAAGTGACCTCTTTCACACATAAGTCAGGTGATCAATTGATGTAAAAATATCAATTATCACCCCTTTAAAGTGCTCTGAGGCACCAATATTAGCTTTTACCTTCGGAAATAGTAGCCAAACAGTAGTGTTTTATGTAGCCTATAACTTGCTTTACTTTATATGCCCTTGATCATCAAATAAAAGAATAATATTTATTGAACTGCAATAAGAATCTTGAATGGATTTAAGGAGGATTTTTTGCCCAGATTGTTTGCTCTTTGTGTTCTCATTTGATAGGTTAAAGGATCATTACATCTTTTGCTTTATTTTGTATGATTGTAACAGGGTCAAATACACAAAATTAGCTTCAGTTGTTATTACCTTACACGCTTAGGCCTCCATAGTCAATGTATGGAAAGTTTGATACTCAGTTTCATAGTAATTTCCGTGGTTTAGTGCTGTTAAGCTGTGTTTATAGGTTCAGTTAATATGGTTGTAATTGATGGAGGATTTTGTTTTTACCTCTTGCTGTCAGCAATGTTTACTGTGTTTAATTGTACAGACTTGAGTGTCACATGGCGGCCCCTTTTGCTGTTACACTCCGAGGGAGAGGGGCTCGAGTTAATATGGTTGTAATTGACAGAGGATTTTGTTTTCACCTCTTGCTGTCAGTTGTCAGGATTAAACTGAGACTGCCTCCAAACATATCCATGGTCTGGGCCTCTTTATATAAACACAATGCAGACAACACCAGAGTTTTTGGACTTTTTCGACAGGACACTTAGAGTTGTGAAAGGGGAGAGGGTGGACGAAGTAGTGAATTGAAGTAGTGGACAGAGAATTGTCCCCTTTAAACAGGATGATGATCCAGGCTGCTTTGCAGAGAGGGAAGTTCACCTCAGGCCATGTACATTGATGATTATTAAATCCATGAAACATTACTGTAGGGAACTGTGTCATGTGTCCTCATAACTAGGTCAGAGCCGTACAGAGTACATTTAATAGGATTACAGTTTTCTGATTACAAAAAATGGTAACTACAATCCTGAGTAATTAGTGCAACGAGACTGAGAGTCTACAGACGTGCTGGCTGTAGGCACAGCAGTGCAGAGCTCAATGCTAATGCTTGCAATGCTTAATTTTTCCAATGCTAACATCATTTAGCATACCTTAGATATTTAGCAAGTGTGATGTTCACTGTATTTACCATTTTAGTTTAGCTTGCTAGCATGCTAACATTTGCTAATTGGCACAAGATAAATGAAAACTTCCATGGCAACTCATCAAATTGGTTAGATATTTGAAATATTTTTTAAGAAGAAAAGGGTAAAGTCAACTTTTAAATGTTAGCGAACATTTCATAGAAAACATCTTGGTGCTGGCCCTGGGAAAAATTACTATCCATCCATCCATCCATTTTCATCTGCCTATCCGGGTTGGGTTTCATGGGGCAGCAGGCTGAGCAAGGAACTCCAGATATCCACCTCCCCAGCAGCGCTTTCCAGCTCCTCCTGGGGGATCATGAGGAGTTCCCAGGCCAGATGAGATATGCAATCCCTCCAGCATGCCCTGCCCTGGCTCCTCCTACCAGTTGTACCTGCCCAGAAAACCTCTAACAGGAGGCACCAAGGAGACATCCTGATCAGATGCCTGAGCCACCTCAGCTAGTCTCTTTCAACTCCAAGCTCCTCACCCTATCTAGCTCAGCTTCCTCTTCACCATGACGGTCTGGTGCAATGCTCACTTTCTTTCTTCTCTTTCCATTCTGTCTGCCACGAGTTACCATCTCAAAGTGACTGTTGATGCAAGTTTACATAATCATTTTTATTTAAATGCTAAAAATTCAAGGCTCATCCAACAACCAGTGTCAATGAATACTAAAATCCACAGATATCACGAATAAAAACATCAATTTCATATATCAACAAAATGTCTTCAGTAAATAAAAATGCTTTAAAATTATTTTCTTTGCGAGAAAAACATAAACGATACAAAATACAAGCACAGTAAAAGTATTACAGACAAGCAGGAGGTAAAACCAAAAGGTGAGGTCTGCTGTTCCTCAGTAAA
>JAPZEB010000006.1:15193015-15212746 GCA_029783705.1 Chaetodon striatus
TCTTTTCTTTTTTTTACAAAATGATACCATAGACAATAGGTGTCAACAACATCGGACATCAAGAGATAATCCTATCCATTTAGTTTGGAGTGTTTCCAATCAAACGCAATACATCCATGCAATATAAAATTTTAAAATGACAGTGAAATTATCTTCAACTTGACCTTCCTTCCTCTACCCTAAACATCTGAAACACGGTTCAACAATCGTCCCTTTTCAAAGAACAGATAACACAATAACAGAGCGGACAAAAGAGAAAAAACACTTCAAAATTGGGCTGAGTTCCAAGTCCGACAACAAAAGTTGCATTGTCCTTTGACCTCCAGAGCCGAACACAGAGTTGCAAACAGTGCAGAGACGCTGCCTGCTAGTCCAGGGTTAACCACATTTTTCCAGCCTCCAGTGAGGAAAGGTTTGAGTTTATATCGGGTTTTTTCATCCGAGCTCGCTTGAGAGGTTTGAGTTTGTGACAAAATGTCCATTCAGACGTACTGCTCTTTGGGAAAAGTGTACGCCGCCACTCCCGGGGGAGGAGAAGAAATGCCCGGTACTGAGGGGTATTTAAAGATGGCCGTGGTGTGTGAAGGAGGAGAGAAGGTGTTTTTTGGCGTGTTGGTGCCACTGCTGCTGCTGGTTGCAGTGGTTGGTTGTGAGGAGTGGTAGGGGTGTTGGGGCAGAAATGAGAGAGGAGGCTTGATGGGAGGAGAGTACGGCTCCGGGTAGTCCTCCTTGTTACAGGCCAGTCTGTAGCTCACGTAGTCCGCTGTGTTTGGGAGCTCTTCATAAAACCGTCCTGAGTGCTGAAGAGAAATGAGAGACACACATTAAAGATGTGTCACAATTAGAAACAATAAACATACTGTACAGCTAGTATGGATATACTGTGTATGCATGCAAACAGTTTCTGACCTCCTGACAGGGAGAACAGAGAGGCGGACCCATGCATGAAACAAGTTTTTATGAGTGGGCCCACCTCTCTGTTCTCTTGAAGGTCAGTGTTGCTGCAGCTAAAATGAGTCCACTGGCAAAGATTTGGCAACCTCCCTTTCTACCAGGGGAGTTATTAGGAGCAGGCTATGTAGCAAGTTATACCCTTTCCCACCAAAATTAGCGTGTGTACGCAGATTTTTTTAAACACGGGAAAACCTGCTTAAAATAGGCTAGAGACTCCTCTCCCACAGAGTGCCTCAGGAATGAGCCCTAAAACCCTGAAATGAGTTAGCACGTTGCCACTCCCTGAAGAATAGGTTTTTGATTAGATTCCTGAAATAAGGTCTGTGGTTAACACACGCCTAAGAGACTTTCACGTTTTACTCTACGGCATAAAATACAGCAGTAAATACACCACTCGTGAATTTTGAAACTTTATGTGAATTTTAGTTTTACTGTTTCCAACCTTTTGTGTTTTTTGTTTGAATGAAAGTTCTAAATAAAAGAAGAAAATAATGAAATGTGATAAAGTACAGTCTGGTTATTTTTAGTAGTTTACAGAACAATTACTGGATCATGACGTACCCGTAACATGACATAAAATTACATATACAGTGATAGAAGATTTTGGACATATCGCCCAACATCACAGTTTCACATTCATGCAAAGAAATACACAAGCAAATCCTCTGATCACACAAATCCTACTAACATAAAGTGATTTTGATAAACATTCTGCAATTACAAAATGCTGTTGTGACCGAGCCTTTAAATACATTAATTTTCATACATCATACAAGACATATTGCAGAGCTTCTAATAAGTTCCACACAGAGAACAGAGCAGCGATAGCCAGAGAGTTCTGTGTGTCTACATAAATCAGGGCTGATCTCCAATAAGAGCTGCAGAGAATCTCACTGCAAATGCTGTGATAAATGCACAGGTTATGCAGAGCGTGGATTGTCTTCGATTGACTTCTCCCTCGCTCTTTAGTTAGGGCAGGACAAATTGCACCTTTATCACTCTTATTGACCCAAAACCTGAGCAGAGGTCTAATCAGCCAGAATAATTGGAAGCACCTGTGTACGCCTGTGGTGCCTTTAAAACTTTGGTAGAAATGTATCACAGTGGCAGAAAATACCTACAAATATAAACATCAAATATCACTGAAAATACTCAAATATTACAAACATTGTGAACCTGCTTATGTTCACATAAGACAAAGAAAATCCTCTGGTTATAATTGGGCTCTAGCTGTTTTTGTTTAGTCCAGTTTTAATGAGTGCTTTACACCTTTATCATTCACTTACAATGGGCCTTATTTGCATTTTAATTTGCCATAGTAGGAAAGTGCAGGTGTAACTAATGACATTAACGATGGCTCTGTTCTGCTCAGGTGTCCCAGTATGTCATGACAGTGTGACAATGAGTCAGCATGCACAACAGCAAGATCCTGAAACTGAAGCCATCATCAATTTTACTGTTTACACTGCTTTTTCTAGTGTGACATGTCAAAATGTTTCCCGTGAGGCCTTTAAATATCAGGACTTTGGTGACCTCACATGCTGCAGCTCCGCTCTAATCAAAGGTGTGATCAGCCAGAATGATTGAAAACACTTGTGTGGGTGTGCAGAGCGTTTAATATGAGCTCTGCATCTTAAGGTAATTAAAGAGCAATTTTCTTTTCATGTTGAAATGTCAGACAGGAGGTTAAATTAATAAAATGCTGATATGTAAAACATACAGTTTAATCTTACTAAAACTATTTAAATATCACCAAACTCTGAACACACTCTGTATGCACTAAATATATCCTCTGTGGCCATAATCACAAAGGATCTTATCACTTGGAGTCCTTGTAAATGGCACTAAAAGGTCCTTACTAAGAGCTTCCTTTTGAGAGCTATTCATAAAGCTGCACGGAAAATTTTAAGTAAGGAACAAAGAGAGGGTTGGGTTGATCTTAGTGCTATCAATGACGTCATGTTTCGTGAGTGAACTTCCTCACTAAGTGACAGGTGACCGGTCTGCATCAGTGGATGTGAAATAGGGCGAGTGACTATCGTCTACTGAGGCGATATTTGTGCTGAATGTAGGCAGTGCCTGATGTGATGGACAAGGAAAGCTGGCTTGCTGATAAATACAGAGAAATATGGTACATTTTGCACTTTCTTATGTACCATGCTTGTCCCCCAAATCACTGCCAGCCAGGGAGTGTCTCTCATGTGGGGCAGTTTGCCAATATCAAACAATATCACACAGTATCTGCTGTTTAAACATGGCAACAATCAGTGTCTCCTCCACACATACTTCATTGCTATTGCTTGAGACTGCAACTTCAGCATTCAGCATTATCAGCTACCCAGTGACTGTGTTATTGTCAGATGATAGAGCGTAGACTGTCTCAGTCAGCCTAGTAGTAGCATTAATTCTATTGGGACTCTATTGTTATTCCACAATTGCAGTTTACTCTCTGGAATACCAGGCAGTGCCAAATAAATACCCACTGCAATTTTACAAAATGTCTCTAAATCTTCACAGGCACACTCGCAACTCTTTGAGCATGTGATAAAAAATAAACACAGCATGAAGGTTACCTGGATATCATCTGGTCTTTTCCTTATTGGCTGGGACAGTTTTCTGGACGGAGAGTCATTTCTGTTCACAGAGAATAAAAGTGAGATGGTAAAAGAGGACACAAAGCATGTTGGGACAATTGATAAATAACAGATTGTTTACATACGAGGAGTCATCTTTTCTGCTTCTTATTTTGAGCACCAGGACTGTGATAGTGATGCCCATGAGCACTCCAGCAGCCAGTAATAAGGCGATTACGCTGATGACATCACCTGTTGCGATCTGCGGCAGAGGCTTTTCTACAAAGACAACACATACATACATATCAATAAAAACACATCCCTCGTTTCACAGTAACTTTGGAGGGAAAGTGTCAAATCAGATGACCCCAGGCTCCAGGTAAACGTACCTATAATGCTGACCTCTACAGAGCCTGACCGTGTCCCAATGCTGTTGGTTGCATCACACACATAGGTGCCTTGCAGGTCATATGTGACCGGCCCTTTAAGGGTCAGGACATTGTCTCGGATCTCTGCATTGCTCGGTATGGTGCCGTTAATCCTGCAGAAAATACAGAAACAAGTGCACAGAAGTAGTGAAATAAAGAGTCTTTTGGATCAACATTTTGTCCATGTAATTAACTTTCATTTAAAGATGCAGTGCGGCAAACATTTGTGACCTTCGCATATTTGTTTTGTGCAAAGAGAGGCACAACTTATGCACGAACATTTTTAAGAATACTGAGAAGCTTAAGGAGAATTCTGTGAATTTCAACAAGGTAGTATAAACAAAACAGAACCAACAAAAAAAGAAAGGAAAGCACAGAGAGGAGAAAAGTAAATTAGATATTTGCTTAAGAATTAGTAAAAGCTGCTGTGAAGGACAGACTCTCCACGAAATTCAAGAAGAGAAACCAGATTTTGTTATATTTTTTAAGTGAATCTCAATTTTAAGACACGTCACAGCCTGACTGATCCATTATAATAAGGTGGTCACACACTGACAGTAAATTTAAGTGAAACACAGACTAACAGAGTTGTACTCACACTCTCCACTGATACAGAGAGACAGCTGGGTTGGCATCAGCTTGGCAGCTCAACTGGACGTTCTCTCGGTTCAGGTACCAGTTCCCATCATACCCATCCACCGACACATCTGGCTCATCTGGTACCGACACAAATAAATACATATAGCAGAAAATGAGCTTTGAATAGTGTTAGTTTTTTACCTGTATAGTTATGAGCTTGTTGCTTGGTGTGAAAAAGACTTACACTGAATATCGAGGGTGACGCTGTCAGTGAAGACCTCCTCGTTGTAACTGGTGACACACGTCAGCGTCTCCTTGTGTGTTTCTCTGCTGGGCACCAAAATGTAGTCGCTCTGAACAGTGAAGGTCCCGTCTGAGTTCCTGTACTCTCGGGTGGTCACTTCTCCCGGCACCCTCGTCTCCCACCTGCTCACATCGACAAGGAATAATGGTCACGACACTAAGATACATCGATGTAGGCTGATTTATAGTCCAGTGGGTTTTAAACAACCAGGGTAGCATCGTCACCAGACAAGCTTGACATACATGCCAGAGTAAAACCTAATGAGGGAGGGTGAATTCAAGAGAGAGAACATTTCTTTTCTTCCACTAAGGCACACATTAACACACACACACACACACCTGATGGTACCAGGTGGTTTTCCGTTGGCAGAGATGCAGGTGGCCACCGGTGTCTTCAGATTGGATGACCGAGCCACCAGCGTCGGTGTGGACAGGCTCATCTGAGTTGTTGGACGAACTGAGGGAATGATAATAAACACAAGCATGATAATATATTATAATGCTGAATTGACGACAGTCTGATCAACGTGCTAGCATATAAAAGCTTTAACTTTGACACCACAGTAAAAATGAACGGCATTCACCTAATCAACAAATCACCCATCAAACTTGGTTTTACAAAATTGGCACAACACCATTTTCTAAAAAAAAGTTGGTGCCCTGAAAATTTTACAAAATATCACTTCATTATTTATTATCTGCAGATATTGGTCAACCCATGCAATTAGGACTTTAAGTTGACAATTAAAAGCAACACCAATCAATTTAAAAAAATAAATAATCCATTGCCAGAAAATAACGCCGAGGGGGCATAATCTGGAGCTGTCACAGACACCACTCTCCTCAGAGTGAATAAACTGTGGCCCACAGCATTTTTGGGAAACAAAGATACACTGATGTAGCATTCTGTTGTTAGCTAGCTAACTCAGTCTGAGCTCTGTGTGGTTAAAAGCTGCAGGTTGATTGATGGGTGGATGTCATGATGTTATTGGTGGAAATTGCTTGGTACTATCTTACATGAATTCACACCATATTTTGTTTTACAGGAAGAAAACACAATTGGATTTTCATAAAAGAATATAAAGAATTTTGGGGGCATTTAGAATTAAATACATGCACAAAACATCCGATAATGTGAGATAAAGGGTTAAAAAGACATTTTTCATTTTATCTCCACTTTAAAATCACAATATTTTTGCATTTCTTAAACTGTACATAATGTTTCTTTAAGTGTGTGAAAGTTTATTCTTGACCTTGGAAACAGTAGTTTGATTAAAAAAACAAAAACAAAAAAAAAAAACCTCAACTATAGTTTGTCAAAATAAAATGTTGCTAAATCAGTGGGGACCACCAGTGTTACTATGTGTCATTCAACGCCTTAAAGACAGTGGTCTCCAACTGGTGGGAACTTCATTTTTAAGTGCAGTGAATTTCCTTTTAGTTTGATGTGCTGTTTCCTGCTGTAGAGTGAGTGACTAAATGACACTTACTAAACAGACACAGCAAAGTAGCTCAAAGACATGGTCAAACGCAAGTATGCTGCTGAGTATACTAAACTGTGTGGACCTTAAACTAATGTAAAAAATCTGGACCCGTGGCCAGACCAGTCGGGAACCACTGCCTTTAAGGGACTGTGAGACATTTTTGGAAATAAGCCTATTTGCTTCATGCCGAGAGTTAGATGAAAAGTTTGATGCCACTCTTGTGTGTGTAATGTTAATATGAAGCTAGAGCCCAGAGTTTGTTTAATCCATACAAAAACTGCAATGTAGGTTTGGATTTACGTCAGATTATGTTCCCTCACATTTACTATCCTCCATCATACGTGAGACTGACTAACCACCTGTATTTCACTCAAGAATCAGATAATGACAGTGGTGTCTTACCGTAGACGGTGAGGTTTACAGTGTTTTCTCGGTTCCCTGCAGGGAACGTGGTGTATTCACAGATGTAGGTGGACTCATCGGAGAGGCGGAGCGAGGAGAAGGTGATGGTGGTGTCTTCCAAAGTTGGAGTCCGCCGCCTCACTGCTGCGTTCTTGAAGGTGACACGGTCCCTGTAGGGCGGGGCCACGGACACACCCAGGGAGGGATTGGCGATGGCCACGTTCTGCTTAGTGCCATTCACCAGCTTCTGCCATGTTACCTTATTGAGAAAGACAGATGGAGGGAAACATTGTAGGAGAGCTCTGATATGAACCACAGACATCTGAGGCGCTGATATTAATCAAGTAGTATTGAGTGGGCAGTGGTTTTGGCCCATTTAGTGTTTTACATTATTAATGCACATTTTCAGAGGCAAACCACAGGTTTTTAAATTGATTTCCAGCCAGTGGTTTTCCTTCATTACTTTAGGGGATGAAATCTGCTCACAAGCTTGCAGTCATTTCTGCTAAGTGGTAATGCCTTGCTGAAATGGAAATGAATTCCTGGACAGCGGGAAATCAGTCTGTTGGAAATAGAGGCCAATAATAAAAGAAATATTGCTAATTTGCTGAAACAGGCTGAAATGCTGCTGGAACGGTCCCTGACATTGATTTCAAAAGAAAAACTGATTGTTTTAGAGCAGCGGTGTCAAACTCATTGAAATTCACGAGACACACACAGCTCAATTTGATTTCAAGTGGGCCAGACCAGTAAAACCATTACATAATAACCTATAAATAACAGCACTTCAAACTTTCCCCCTTTCATTTGTATCACAATACATATGATGAACAGCCTGAGATGTCTTAAGAAAAATGAGTGTACAAATATGTATGACTGCTGTTACAACCTAGGTCTGCTGTCCAACCAATAGAAAGTCAGCATGAAATGACGCACTGGTGCTGATTGAAACAAACAGGCGGAAAGCAGCTCGCCTTGGAGGCAAAATGTGCTTAAAGAAATGTGTGGGATTCCAGCGAGGAGGAAGGAGTTGTGGCAGCAGGAGCCTTGCCTGTGTGATGTGTCCTCCAGCTCTAAGGACGAAGGAAATAGCGGCTGAGTTGCAAACACACACAGACACACAGCAATATAGAGCACCGACAAAACTTAAGGTTATTAAATAATGTGAGCCTCTGTTGTGCTTCACAGTTGGAGAAGTAATAACCCAGGCAGCATTCTTGCGCACTCAGCATGGGAAGCCTGTGCTCCAGTAGGCGTTGTCATTGTGCAGTCTACATACATCATGTTGTACCCAAGTTTATCAGATCCATGTCACAGAGTGTAGCTAAGATTTCTAAAATCTCACAGTCTGTAGGCTGTAGCCTTCATAAGAGCATCAATATGAGGTGTGCAAAGTTATTAAACCATTTAGCAGGCTGGTTCTGGCCTGTGGGCCGTGTGTTTGACACCCCCGACTTAAAGTGTTTGTGCATTTTGTTTTGTATGTGTCTGTTAAGTAAGCAAGAATGTACAGTTCATGTGAAATCTAGCCTCTGACTTTCTTCCTGTGACACGTCTGATACTTTTGAATCTGGCCTCTGTTTACAGACTTCAGCTTTAAACGAGGTTATGTAGTTAAATGAAGATAAAAAACGACTGGTCGGTTTACTCAGTGTAAACGACCATAATACAGGCGGGCAGTGCAAGAATGCATCTGAGGCAAAAATCCTTTATGATTCATGGATAAACCAATGTGTTTCGAGTAGAGTCTTCATCAGGGTACTGTGATTAAATGTCTTGATATCGTATCGTGGGGCCCTCAGGGTGCCCTGATGAAGACTCGCATACATTTTTAGACTGAATCAGGTGGCTAGTCGTTGTTTTTTATCGTTATATGACTATTTGCCCTCGTCCTGAAGACCAACTGTCTTTTTCTTTTTACAGCTAACTACACAGTGTTTTAACCCGTTGCAGCACTTCCTGTTTTTTCTTCAAGGTTATGTAGTTATCAGGTTAAAGCAGGACATGTTAACATGCACTAAAAAAGCAGTCATTGTAAAGACTGTTGGAAATAGTAGCTTATTTTTCAGTGTCCGACTCACCAGAGGCCCCAAAATATGATAATATCAAGGTACCTTGGTCACAATACAATATTATTGCGATTTTAAACATGTTAAGATATTCTGAGTATTGCGATAATATATATTGTGATTTAATACCTTTATTTAACTGTAAATTATGTCACAAAAAGAAAACTTTTCTGCCATATCTAATGGGATAAAAGTTTTCATTCTGGAAATCTTTCCACTAAAAGATTACTTTGTGCTTGTAATATTAATAATTTCTATAACACCCCTATGATTTACACATCCAGCAATTATGGGGTGACATTGGGCTTCATTTGGAGTTGCATTTTGGCCAACTCAAGAGTGTAAATTCAATATTCACCATCTCTGTTTTTGTTCTCGATCATCTCCTGAGGGAAATATCTGTCTTTTTAGCTGCTAAATGTGTTCTGAATATCACTGATATTATCTGTATTTTCTGTTTTAACCTGCATACTCGTGGGTGTAATCCTCAGGTGGACGTCTGAATACCTGGGAGATTTTGACAGGCGGGGAGCTGTTGATGAACCGACAGCGGAGATCCACCTTTGAGCCAACATACCCCGACTTCCCGTCGTCCATTTCCACAGTCTGCCCATGTATCCCTGGAGGAGAAACACAACAACGTGAAAATACTTTCACCCACGCCGGGCATTCACACGCACAAAATACACACACGTTGGCAACATCAGACTGGCATACTGTGAGCACTTCACAGTCAGCACAGCATGTTGAGCCGATCCAGTTAGCTGAGCTGTCAAAGGTGATACGGTTCAGCAGCGTGAGAGGTGAGCTGAGGTCAAAGGTTGTGGATTAGAGTGAGGTATAAATAAGCACGATTTGTTTGGTTACTGTTCGCACTGACTTACTGATCCCTTTTAACAAATCCACAGCACGTACACCCACTTCCTGAGTGTACACGAGTCACGTGTGTGTGCTTGTGTCTGTCGGATATACTGCAAGTAACATCATGTTTGATCTAGAAGGTTCATTACGGAAACATTTACTGTTATTAATTTATTAATGATGCAGGATGAAGGGAAATTACAGTTCATTGAACAAACAACTCAGGGCAATGGATGCTGTCTTTCTCATGAACACATGGCTGCACAGTACGCACACGCACACACACACACACACACACACACACACACGCCTTTCCTGCTAAATATCTATCATTGTACCTCACTCATCAGCCATCTTTGATTAATGTATGAAAATTCTTCCTATTAAAATCCTATCCTATTAAATCCTGTTTCATGAAGAAATCCTTTTATTTTTTATTTTTATTTTTACATTTATATAAAAATAAAAGCTAATTATTGGAAATGCATCCAGACATGCCAATCTTACAAATACAAATCATATTTACAAATTTCTTAATGTTCTCTAAGATGTAAAGTTTTCTCACCATATGTATTTTAAAAGTAATCGTACTTGAGTACTTACAAGTTCATTTTTATTCATAATACAATAATACTAATCTTGTGCCTGTGGGCCAACTCTGGCCCGTAACAGAGTGCAGGGTGGCACGCCGACCATTTTTTAATTTCACAAATAAAATAAATCAGGTCAAACAGGGATTTTTTATATTGTACTTTGAATGTAATCAAAGTGGCAGAGGGCATAAAAAAGCATCAGAATAAGAGCTTCTTTATTTAAAAAAGTGCCAGCGGAGGATTCAGGGTCAGGTCTGAGCCCAAAATGTCCTTAAATGCTAGAAACACTCCTGTGTACACCTGATCTGTGTGAGGGCGCTGCGACTGGATTTGCCTTGTGTTGTCGTTTTATCCAATAAATATAATCAATGTGTGTTTATTAACTGGCCCCTGGCCTCCCGGCATTTTGGCAAAATGGCTGAGCGCAACACGTTCTCTACCCCAACTTGTCAAGATAATTTAAGATAAAGTTTATTGTCCCAAACGGGAAATTTGCTTTGGGCCCATAGCGCGACATAGCTGCATAGCAGATACAACCATCGTATACAGTCAAGACACACAGTAGACAACCATGTAGTACAGCAAGAACACGTATTTGAATAACATGATTGTACAGTCTGGACTACAGGAAGGCTACAGTCTAGGCTACAGGAATAAAAGATATAATCACTGTTTGGTCATTGGTCTGTCACATCTACGTGTGGCGCACTATCATCTGTTGTTGACATTCTGGGACGCTGTGTCCATGTGCGCCTGTACATTTCCATCTTCACAGGAAATTTACAGTGTCTGCTCGTTAGTTGCATACAGTCTTTTTTTAATAAGCGCACAACATTGGCTAAACACCTCATATTTACATTTATTTCCTTGTGCAACAAAAGCATATGGTTAGGCTTAGAGAATAATATCACCGTTTGGCTTAACATTAATACAGGGAGCGAACACCTTTCTCCTTGATGAAAGTCCGGTGTTTGTTGCACCCATCCACCACCCCTCTTGCCCGCCCTCATGGGACTTTCCAGCTTTTTGAATTACAATATTATCCATCATTTCATACTGATGCCGTCCAACAGTGATATTCACTGACGACACCCAGCAGCGTGTCATACTGCCATAAAACGATGCCTTTTGTTATCGGTGTCTGAAGTCTAAACCACTGTGCAAGCTGCGTTATTTGACAACTTCAGAATGAGGACAGGTTGCAGAGTGAAGCAAGTTGAGTATCCCAATTAAGAAAGAAAAATATAATTTTTAAAAAACATAATCAAAACTTAGCTTCAAACTTTTACTTGAAATCTGGTAAATACTGACTTGTAATACAAATATAAAAGCTTTGCAACATACAGCCATTATACACATGAACTTCACAAATGAGATGATCGAGCAATCTCTTTCTTTCCTCCTGAGATCTTTTTCACTTCCTCTTTTGATAAGACACTAAGAACTCCTTCCTAGGCATCCTATCAGTCTCACAACAGAAAAATGAAAGACACCAGGCTGCAAATACAGAGTAATATGTGTGTGTGACAAAGCAGCAAAATGTTGGTCACACAATAAATCTGACATTATGGTAAAGCATGTTTTAGGTTCAATCATAAAAAACAAACTTTTCTTCAGCTGTTAACTTTTAATTTACTCAGCATTTCATGGCACAAACCAGATGACTGGAAGTCTTACTACATGAATACAACGCTCAGTGAATGACAGTGTGAGTGTAACCCATACCTAGAGGTGATTTCCATATTTGACATATTGTATTTAAAAAACAGATACAATGAGATGTCATCGTTCAAGGTTCATTGTGTGGTCCAATATTTCCATGTTATTAATGGAGGGATATTGATCGGTCCATCACTGTTCTGGTTTAGTCTCCATCACAGAGGCAACCAATCAGGAACACCTCGGGCTGACAGCGCAGCGGTCAAAACTAAAGCTGTTCATCCCTCTGACAAGCTCCTCTTGTTAACCAGGAGTCATATTTTCACCCACAAACAGAATCTCAGCATCCCAGTATTTCTGTCAGAGCTGTGTAGGAGCTTCCTCAAGAAATGTGCCAGCATGTATTTTCCTGCAGGCTCACAATAAACAACAGCTGAACAACAGCTTCTTCTTGTGCTGCTTGGGAAAGGTTTGACCAAACAATCATTATTGGCTGAATATATATATATATATAATAAATACTGTACTGTAATATTTATTCACTTGAGATTTGTTATCACAGAGTGCTCCAAAAGCAAATACATGTTTTTAAAGCATCTGTAAAATGTTTTTATGTACTGAAGGTGTTTTGTGGTACATTTTCAGAGGTTTGTGAAACACCCACTCTTGAGAACTGGGACAAATCAGGTACCTCCAAAAAAAAAAACAACTTATAATTTATAACACATTAACACACTAATTCTGTTTTTGGGGTGATACATGTATTTTTAAAATTTATTTATATGAAATAAATATGGTTTATTAAATATTTTTGATCTGCTTTCTTGCCCCAGACAAGAATTTATAACTTCAAACAAACAAAAAATGTGTTAAAAGCCTTAAAAATTAAAAGCTAACAGTACATACTGATATCATCTGTGTAAAATGCACTATTCATCTTTGTTTTAAATATATTTTTACTAAAAATTATGGCCCTTAAAGTCCCAGATTTTTGTCAACTCCATCAGATTTCAACAAAAACATAATTTAATCAACCATTAAAAAAAAAGTTAGCTATAACCCAAGGACTCCTGTCTCACTTCCTGGTTGCCAAAAAAGCAGGAATGCTGCTCAGCTTTCTAATTTTTGATAAGCTCATTGAATAATATAGCTATTGGGTGTGTCTCAATCATCACAGGTCTGTACTCTTCATAGCCCTTCTACATCAAAACTAAATAAGAATTATGGATTAAAAATTAGTATTTCGATCAGCATTAAGAGAACTCTTAGCAACTTGAAAAATAAAATGGCTACTCACTACGACTGCTGTGAAACTTTGACTCTGACTTTGACCCCCCCCAAAAAATAAGGTTTTGTCCCAATTCTCAATTTTAAAGCTGGAGCTCTCTTGTTGATTCTTTTCCTTGTTTTCTTGTCTCGCTGAGTATGGCAGGAATATCTGAAGTAGGCTGCACGTTACATGCAGCATGTAACTTTTCGTCACGCAGTACAATATATAGTTGAACAGTCTAAGACTGTGCTCCTATTGAAAATGTTCCAAAATGGCATGGCCACGTTACCCGTTCTCATCCCAACCCTTCAAATATCGCCACTTTGTCTGTGGACTTCCACGTCTACATGTGAGGTTAGGGTTTCTCCTGCATCTGTTGTTGATGTTGCAGGACGCTGTGTCAATTTACTCTTGTTACACACAAAATACACTTCCATTTTCACAGGACGGCGAAAGCACATGCTTAGGTTTAGGCACCAAATACATGTGGTTAGGTTTAGAAAAAAAAAGTCATGGTTTGGCTCAACATTCACAGGGGAAGTGATCAATAGGCTCTCAGGTGAAAGTCTAGTGGTTTCCAGCGTCCACCTCCCCTCCCACCTTCCCTGTAGGGACTTTACAGCTCCTTACATTGCATTGTTAGTGCCGTCTGGCAGTGTTATTAACCAAATGCCAGGCGGCGTATCATACTACTGTGAAAGGTGCCTTCTTGCGTCGGTGTCCAATGCTGAAATCACTTACAAAGCTGGGGGTCTTTGACATGTTGGGAATGAGAACGGGTTGGATAACCCTGACCCTAACACAGACGCAACGTTTTCAAAAGGAGTGTAAAATAAAACAGATATCTGTGGTTCTGCTGCATCAACTTTGATCCCTTTTTACAAGCCCACCATGAGTCTAACAATGTTGTAGAAGTGCAATGCTAAATCATTGCAGTACAGTAACTTGGAAGACTTGTAAAAAGCCCTGACAACACCATCAACCTATGTCTCCCCTGTTACTATCTATGAGAACTGACTGTACAACCAACAGTTACTCTACTGATTGGCTTAGACAAAGCTTAATATGTGGCGTGCCCCAGGGGTCAATTCTGGGTCCAGTCCTGTTCTCTGTGTATCTGCAACCCACCACATTATTTCTTTATGTAGTTTGTTATTGTTATGCTGACGACACACAGCTATATCTCTCATTTAATCCCACGACACAGTTCAAAACCTCTTTAACTGAATAAAGAGTGGACTTCATGATTTCTCCAGCATAAATATAAGAAATATTTAATTTGCCCAAATACTGTTACTCATAGCATTGGGTAGGTACATGTCCCTACCAATATCCAGCACCTGCTTAATTGTCCCTAGCAATGCCTGTAAAATTAAAATATAACCATTGTAGTTCATTAGTGTCTCGTCAAGGGTATGCAAATGCTAAACAGATCTTGTTTTCTACTATGAGTCCCACCTCCCTAACCCAATATCACTAATAGGATAGGCTTTGCTGTTTCTTGTTAACGTGTGACAGACTGTAGCTACATGTGGCTCCACTAGATATGCATCCTGTGACCGGTAGCTCTGTGTCGCTGCATGTGCCTCCCACTGAAAAGCTTGGGGAAGCAGCTGTGAGCTGGACTTTACTGCAGGTGGTGGAGCTCACATTCATGTGGACAATAAGCCGCACAATGAAGAGCAGTATGCCTGGTGATAAGTGTTTTCTGGTTTGGTTTTCCACCTCTGATGAAGAGCAGCGCACGGCTGCTTTTAACTTTGTCTCATCCAGGGAGCTGCAAACATGGTTGTCTTAGAGGGTCTGACAGGGATACTACCATATCAGCAGAGCAACCACATTATGCACAGTAAACAACAGTACACCAAGAAAATATCTTCACTTTTCTCAAAATTATTCAACTTTGTTTTCAAAATCACAGAGACCAAAGATATGTGTGAACGTGATTTGAACGCGCAGAAAGTTTTAAACATGAGCAGAAATCTTGCTGGCTCAATCCCTATCTCAAAGATTGGGATCAGGGCTAATCAAGGCATTTTTTACCTGATTGGAATCAGCCGTATTGAATTGTATGGAGGATCTGATCCTTTGTTTAACGTCAGCTGTCACACAGGTGCTTTCCACTCGCAAAGCTTTCATGAAGAGACACGTGGAGTGCAGCTGTCTCTAACTCTCTGCTCTTCTTTTAGCTGAGCTACCATGTGTGTGTGTAAGAGCAGGATGCTGAGCCCCGCCCACAGCAAACACAACACGCCATAACTGACAGCAAAAAGTAGTATGAGATTGCTATTTCTGTTTTTTACCAAAATAATGAGCACTCATTTCATTTCAGCTCAGTATCTTGTATTTATGGCACATGGTGTTTCACCACGGGCAGCGGAGAGACAGACAGTGATGCACAGTCTATGACAACCCACTTTTAAGTGCAACAAAAAGCACATAAGACTTTTTTATTAATGTAGCCTAATTTGCGCAAAAGCTGTAGAATAAATGAAAATTAACACTGAATGAAATACTGTTCATTCAGGTTACTCAGGCAAAGGCTGCACTGAAGCAACAAACACTGGAGAATTGTCTGCTCTCTTAAAGGGACAGAGACACTCCCTAAAGACTGCAACAAGGCCAAAAAGATTTTTTCTTAATGCACTGCAGAGCAATTCAGTTGTCAATCATATACAGTGGATTGATTTTAATAACTTTAATGTACCTGAAGTTTGCACAGTGCTGCATTAACTTAGAAAACAAAAGTATTGGATCGGGACTCGGTATTGGCAGATACTCAATAATAGATTAATTGGATTGGGATCAGGGGCAAAAAACTTCATCAGGACATCCGTGCTTTCCAGTAAAGCAAAATTACAAGGCTACTCTACCTCAACCGAGAGCTTTAAAAAATAGCCATCCCTGCTTTTACCACATCGCAGCTATTACTGTACTGTACACCTAGCTCCCCTGCTGGGATGACTCCAACCAGTCCATAACTCTGCAGCCAGACTTTTAACAGAACAAAGACATAAATAACACATTACATTGATTCTTTCAACTGGCTGTGAGTGATTTTTTTTAGACTTTAGTCTTGATTTACAGGGTATCACAACAGCAGGGCCCTCTGTACTTAGAACACTTTGGAACAGCACTCTTTAAATTGATCCCTCTAATGTAATAATTATACATCAAGGGAGAGACAGGTGAGAAGTTGGCAAAAAAACAACAGTCTAATTTTCTCTAGTTTAAAACACTTCTTCATGTTAGAGAAAGCATCAAGATCATTTAGACTCTGATCTGCAGACCATGGCCTCTTCTGGAGTGCAAAGGGAGTCTTAGGACCTAATGTTAGAGACGGCATCATATGTCTGAATGACATAAGAAAATCCTCCAACAATGAGCCGAATAAAGGTCAACCACCGACTGAGCCTGTGCGAGGACAGAAAGCCAATCAGCTCTGAGATACAGTGAAGAATCAGGGTCTTTGCGATTTTAAAATCTCTCTAAAAGGCAAAAAAAGGCAAGGCAGATTTGTTTCTACAGCACATTTCATACCCAAAGCGCTGCACAGATTAGTCAAGTCAAAGTTCACTGTAGCCCAATTACAGAGCATGCCTCAAAGGGCTTTATAAATAGTTATTCCAATTTCAATTTGATCTATAAAGTCCAGTATCACAAATCACAATTAGCCTTCTGCCCACAAGGAAAGTCTTTAACGGAGTGAAAAAAAAAAAAAAACACTGAGAAACACTGGTAAACAGATTGATTCATATAATTCAACTTCTCATGAAGCAGGAGACCAATTTTCTCACAAAACTCTACTTATAAATGAATGATTAATACAATTAATTAAAGGTATTTTTTTTTACTGTTTTACTTGGTTCTCTTTTACATTTAAGTTCTGACTACAGTGAAGAGGAAGCTATAAACAATGCTGTTTATTCTGTGGAGTCTTAATGTCACTCTGCGCTCCTGAAACTCAAATAGGTTTGCTTTGCTGCCTCCTAAAACCTGCAACATTTGACAGAATATATGGATGAATTCACTGATGTCAAAGGTTACATTGAACTATAAAGTCAGAATCTAATTCACAATCACAAGAATTTAAATTCAACTAATGGCAGAGTGAATTATGGTTTGTTTAAGACACAAAATGCAATTTCTTTACAGAGAAAATGCCCGGCATGTTAGTGCTTAGCTAGTTTCCCATCACCTGAGAGATTAAAACTTGAAAACAAAGCCTCAGTTACATTATGATGATTAGAATTTATTAACTCCCTACTTCGATAGATTTGTTTGGTCTGGTCTTATAATATAAATCTGCATAAGAAGCATTTAATATGCAAAAATGTATCTGGTATATGGTACATCGTGCATGTTCTACGCATGCAAAAATACACACGCAAAAGCTTGGAAGTAGAGAAAGACCTCTTAAAACCCATCTGCACTGCTGACAGCAATCATTACAAATACGAAAAACATCATCTCATGTCGAGTACAATCCGAGCCGCATGTGTTTGGTTATATTAATAAGTTTAATAGTTTTGTATTAGAGCAGGAGTTCACTGCACCCACTTTTATAAATCGTTGTGTGCGGGTCGTCTGGAGGGAAGAAGGCCAGCAGTGGAAGTAGATTACAGCATTTAGGATATTAAAGTGCATCTGCATCACAGTCCGTTTGCTGCTGTACAAATGGGCAGCTCACAGTTACAAAATGTTATGCTGAAATATTTTGTAGAGTCAGTTTTCAAACCTCCGTATGTATAAGAAAGATCTGTAGAAGTTTAACTTTTTAATTAGTATTGATGTTGTTAAGATAACAACATGTTCTAATATTAATACATGCTTTATAGGAAACTATTATATGTATGACTATGCCACAATACTAGAAATGCCCAATGTGATTCATGTTAAACTGAGAATTTACATTCAAAACATTTGCTGTTTCAAGGACATTTCTGTGATCATTTAAGACCCGGTTTCATCAGGTTCAGCCTTTTATTCAAAAAAATAACCTGCAACATTCTTCTAATTCTCAGTTTGACGACATTTGCTGATGAGCTATGTTTGCTTTGACACTGACTCTTATACAATTTCTCCAAACATCTATAATAGACACCAAACAAACACTTGCATTATCAAAATGTATCACGTCTGTTTAGATTCATCTCAATTGTCCAGTAAAATGTTGAGTTACAAATAAGACATCCCTCTGAACTTATGCTAGACCTTTCACCATTTGCCATCTTGTGTTTTCATCACACAACTTACGCAGCTTGAACTAAATGTTGCCGGTAAAGCTAACTTAAGCAGCATTTTACATTTCCTCAAAAATATATTAGCTCCACAGAGCACAGAGCATGTGCGTATACGGGTTTATTCATGTATGTGCCTATTTCTGTGAATGCATGTACATATTTATACACTGTGTTTTACCACTTTACTATTTATAGATACCTCATTATTTATGCTTCTGCTTCATTTAAGTGTCTTGTGAAGTACTTTGTAATGTCTGTTTTAAAAAGTGCTGTATATTATTATTATTATTAGTAGTAGTAGTAGTAATAATTAAAAGTAAATCTAGTTTACCTAAATCTAAATTTAGTTTAGTTTAGTTTAGTTTAGTTTAGTTTAGTTTAGTTTAGTTTAGTTTAGGTTAGTTTAGTTTAGGTTGGTCATTTTCCATCTTATAAAACAAAATATACTGGTAGATAGACAATACATAAACATTAAGTTAATGTTAAGAACATTAACATTAACATTAACAAGTACATTAAGAAAATTTAAAAAATAAAACAAAACAGGACCGAAAGAGGTGCAGGCTGAAGCCTTAGCTTATTTCACCTACACTTACACATAACTGGTAAATGATGGGCTACAAAATCAAAACTGAAAAAGCAATATGGTGAAACGTCACCAACGTCCTGTTGTAGCTCTACAACAGGATGGGTGCAATGTTTGAACATTAATATAACACTTTCATAACTATCACAGATGATGGATTAAATTTAAAGTTATAGTCTCACATTTTGTGAAATGTGCTAAAATGCCTGACACCACTCTTACACAATCAGGTTGAAGTTACAGGCAGCATCTGTCGGCTTAGCTTAGCACAAACACTAGACACAGGCACCCTGGCTCTGTACAACATTAGCAGATAAGCTAACTCTCGGCAAGAAAGCAAGGAAGTGCATTTCCAAAAATGTTGAGCTATGCCTTCAGAGGTTGTTCTCGGGGAGAGGGTCCATGGTGCATTATTGGCCCTCATCATTCTATCCATACATAAAAACATGCTCAGTGAATTCGTGAAGCCACGCGTCAGTCTGTAATTTCTACCAATCCTGCTTTGTATCAGGAGGGTAAAATGCCTTTCACTTGAGTCTGTATCTATTTCTTTGTCTAAACACACTATCCTCTAAATACAAGCAGACACATGTATCCCACTGAGAGACCCCCGCCCACCACTGAGCTCTGCTGCTGAGCTGATTAGGGGCTTTAGGTGAGGGCTGAACAGACAGAGAGCCTACCTCACTGTCACACACACACACACACACACACACACACACACACA
>JAPZEB010000006.1:15212846-15234125 GCA_029783705.1 Chaetodon striatus
TTTAGGTGAGGGCTGAACAGACAGAGAGCCTACCTCACTGTCACACACACACACACACACACACACACACACACACATGCTTCCATATCTCGTTGGTGCCCCACATTTCTCCCACCTTCCTCTCTTCCGCTGTGTCCATTCACATTCTTCTATTGTTTAAACCATGGGAAATGACCTCACCAGCCCTCACGACAAAAATCTATAAACAGCAGCCCACTGGAGAGACACAGCCATGGGAACATGACAAAACAATAGCAATATTGTTTCACACTTGAATGTGTAACATGCAAAACAGCAAGAGCATCACAGCGTGCTGCTGGGCTCTTTGTTCATATCCTGAGTGGATATCCTCCATCTTTCTTCATCATTCTCATTATGTGTCGAACCATTTTTAACCTTTGCTCATGTGTGTGTGTGTGTGTGTGTGAGAGAGCTCAACAGAGAAACAGTGGCCGGTTTTGCTGTTGGCTTTCTGGGTAAAAATATAAGATATGATACTTCTTTTAATTTAACTTTTATGTCAGCAAGAAATTCTCTTTGAGATTAAGAGAGAGTGTTCTGGCCACTGTATGAGGCTCACTGTGTTCACTATTCTTAGTTTGCTCATAGCGCTAACACAAAGGACAGCTGAGGCTGATGGGGAGTGTTGGCAATTTTTTTAAGACATTAAATTCAAAGTTTTGACTTGATGATGAAACTAAATGAAAAGTTAGGGCATTACCAAAGTCACTGCAATTCATCCCAAGTGAGACATGAATGTTTACACCAAAGATTTGGGTATAAAGGCAGGGACAACATTGTTACCGGCAGGTGTTGCACCCTGGAAGGGCAAAAGGTTTTTAACCGCTGTGGTGTGGGAGAGTGTGCAACGTGCTTAAAGCTGTGTGTTCAGAAATGGACATTTATTCAACCTGTGTTTTGGCGGTGTGAATAAATACAATGGTTGATCTGCAACCAGCAGTTTATTGTCTAAACTCAACATAGCCAAGGAAAGTGTGGCATCAACCACGCAAAGACACCTGTGTCACAGGTCTGTGTCATCGCACTGTGAGTGTGTCTAGATGGCGGCCCCTGTGCTGGAAGCACAGGGAACTCTCTGACTGTGCCATGAGCAAAAATCCACCAGTGTGCGACAGCTTTCGGCTGGTAGACAGGCAGATAGCTCCAGGAGCTGGTGGCTCAACACATTCTCATTCCAACCTCATCACATATCATTTTGGTCATGGACTTTCTGCATCCAGATACAACGTGCAAGGTGCCCTGGATGCGTTGGTGACGTTCTGGGACAAGTTTTGCCTGTAACATGCATTGTCTTCTTAAAAAATACAAGTGTACCGGTTATATACAGTCTCTTTCAAAATAAATGCACTAAGTTGGTACAACACCACAGATTGATGTTTTTTTTCCATCAATGCTCGCAAACACTACTCTCCTGGAAGAAGGTCAGTATTTGATGGACCCATCCACCACCCCTGCCACCCGCCCCACTTGGACTTTTGCTGCCTTAACTTTCATTCTTGACCCCCCGTTTTTCCTCCTGACGAGGCAGAGCGCCGTTAAACTATAACGGTGACCGGCCGCGTAACATGCTGACGTTAAAGAATGGCTTTTTTTTGTCGGTGTCTGATGCCACAAGTCACTGCCCAAGCACCGGATTTCAACGACTTCAGAGTGAGACCAGGTTCGGTGGCACCAGGGAGGCGCCTTAACACTGTTCATCTGCTCACACTTACCACTCCAGGGTGACACAGACCTGGTTGAAAATCAGCAAAGTATCCCTTTAAGACATTTCACTGGAAGCCAAAAAGATCAACCTCAGCATGGCGCCAGAGGAAAAGTCAGGAGATCGCCTAAGTCAGCCAGTAATCCATCAAAAAGGTGAGATACTTTAGTCAAAGTTGTCCAGACACACACACACACTCATAGATGAACACTACCATACATACATTAAGTCATGCTGCTAGCATGGCTAAAAACATTTAAGTCCAGTCTAACTCAAAACTTGCCCATAATCAGCAGCCATAAATCAACAGATATTTGGACAGGATTAAGTCCCTTTAAAATGTACTCTTGATCATTTTAAATGGGGAAACCTAAATCAGCAAATGTTGTACATAAAAGATGGCTTACGAACAGATGTGAACCAAAAAGTTCAGTTTATTTATGCAGTCCAGCGTTTGGCCAAATTAAAGAGAAAAATTGACAAAGAAAGCAGAGAGAAAATCAAAGAGCCAACTGTTCTGTCACAGTGGCACCAAGTAAGTGCCCAAGACACAAAATATGAGTTGGATGTAATTATCTGCAATGGTGCTGTTAGTAAAGATCATCACATTAAGCCACAATGTTTCAGTGCTGAACAATCCACATCTACCTTCAGCCACCAGAAGGCCACAGATGCTAAAAAACTGACCTCTTGCAACGGACGAGAAAATGAAAAAGCACAGTGAGAGAAAGAGAAGAGGACGGATTAACTGTTTAATCTTTAGGCCATCAAATCTGTGATTGATCGGGGATTACACACTGTGTTTGTGTCTTTGGCCCTGTGACTTACAGTGCAGGGAAACCTGATGCAGAATGAAGACTGACTGACACACACACATAAAAACACACACAGTCCTTGGAGTAAAACCTCGCCATTACGTAACTGCATGCAGCCTGAAAGTGACAGAGGTTCAGCTGGTTTTTGATACGATTGCACATCACTGCCTGTGACTGGCTGTTACTTCACATAACAGTAAACAGACTGCAGTGTGACAGCAAACTTTACCAACAATGGAAACTGATATTTGGACACCCACTTCAAATCATGGGTGTTCCTCACTTCCTCTCCTCTCATTTTCCGCTAAATCGATTATAATCTCTCTTTGTTTTTGATTGGGATCTGTGCACACACATGGATACGCGTGCGTGTTTGTGTGGGTGTGTAATCTGTGGCACTGTAGGAACGTGGAGTGTGCACTTGGCCGGTGTTCAGCGGGCAGCTCACAGGATTATGATGACTGCTGCTGCGTCTGTGTTTTGGGACATGAGAGGAAAATAAAAACCCAAGAGACAGAGGAGATGGAGAGAAATAAATAAAATATCTGTGGAGGAAGATCAACCGATTGAGAGACAATGAGGGGGGAAAAAGACTTCAAACAGGCCGACTCTGAAGAGGGAGGCACACAAAGAAAAGCCAAACAAAAGAGGAAGAGGACAGAATGGCTGTGTGCTTGTGCTGGATTATTTCTTTGGGGTAGCTTCTGTGTGTTCCAGCTGCGGACGGTGGATTATGCAAAAATTCATGAGGATGCCTGTCTGTCAGTCTCAGTCAGCCCTTTTTTCTGTGTCTTTCTCCAGTGCAGGATTGCAAACTCATATGTGAAAACATATCAGTGATTGCCTGTGACAACCTGCTGGGGCACCCGACAGAGGCTGACAGACTCTGAGTGTGCACCAGCCAGGGGAAGACAGACACACTGCAGCAACAGTCGGCAGGCTGGGACTTGGCAGCGATCATGTTGTTATACCCTTCCTGCTCCCTGTGCAGCTCTAATCCACTGCTCTGTCCTTCAACATGACAATCCCACACATGGCGTGGCCTCACAATCAGTAATAACACATACACACATGTATGCACACCAGCAAATTACTGCCCAGCTACCACAGGGGGGGGTTGCCACTGACTGAGTGAAAAAAGCAATCACAGCAGATGTCACAGCAGCTAAACACATCCGTATGCCGCCACAATCGCTTTTGTCATTACGTAATATGTATACCATCAACCCCCCCTTTTTTATTACACCGCCACAAGACCGATGCTGGCTGCATGTTTGGCCCCAGCTTAGTGTGATTACACAGCTGCACCTGTTACAATGAGGCAAGAGTTAGTCCATTCATACACACACACACACACACACACACACACACACACACACTGTAAGATGTGGGGATGCCATCTGCAGGGGCGGCCACATCTTAGTGTGATTACACCAGTGCACCTGCTGAAAGAAGACGAGTTTGACAACAGTGTAGGGCCGAGCGAAAGATGCAAGAGGCTGCTGAAATGGTCTAATTTGGCTTCTGCACTGGTCAGGAGTAAATGTCATATAGTTTAAGAGTTCAGTTTAAATCATTTGGATATAAAGTTTATGAAGTTTGGTGCTCCTACACCTGTCATGTGCACTGAATGAAACAAAATTGGCACTAATATGCTGAGCAACATAAAGTATGATATTTAATGAGCCTTTAGCCTACAGCAGTGATTATCAACTTATGGCCCAGGGGCCAGATTTGGCCCGCAATATGGTGCCAGGTGGCCCACCTACCATTTGTAATAAAAAATATAAATAACTTGATTCACACTGGGAATCTTCTTGTGTGTTTTGAATGTCAATAAGGTGCCAGAGTGCATAAAAAAGAATAAAAATACCGCTTGTTTATATATATATATTTTTTTTAAAAAGGCCACAGGAGGATCCACTGGACCCCCCCAAATGTCCTCAAATCCTAGAGACGCCCCTGCATACACCTGACCTGTGTGTGTGACTGGATTTACCTCCGCAAACATTGCAAGGTTGCAAGCATTGAATTCATTTATTAAATATACTGATAAATATTATTAATGTTTGTTTATTAACTGGTCCCTGGCCTCCTGACATTTTGCAGAAGTGGCCCCCATGCAAAGCAAGTTGAGTGTCCCTGGTCTACATTGTGTTCAGAATTAACTTATTTTAAAAATCATGGGGGAAAAAATCACCAAGTTGCTCTTATGTAGGGTTTATAAGTTTGAACTATCGGCATTAGTGATACTTAATTAATCAGTTACTGGTACTTCACAGGTCAGTTATAAGCCATCAAGAAGAACTGCTGGGTTGCAAAGATGTGAAAAATCTAACTACCATCACAACTTGGCAACCCAAAAGTTGATCTTATTAATGGCTTACAACAACTTGTATAACTGTAGTAAATATTTATTAATAATTAATTAATTAATTACAACATATAAGCACTTTATTAGGGTGACAATTCAGAAAATGGCATTAATTTGGGGATTTTAATATCTGTTTTTATATTAAAATGGAATGAAAATGATGTTGGTGATGATTAGCCTTTAAATAAACACTGAAATTACATGAAATACTAATGTAATATAAACTCGAGAAGCTTTTAACACTGCATATCTATAGAAATACAAATAATTAATGAAAATAATAGCCTGAAAGTAGAAACATGTTTAAATTACCATGCTCATGACAATACAAGATACAGGAGGTTATGAAGCAACCACTAATTTGAACTACAGCAATGATGTTCTGTATTTATGATGCTGTGATTTCCACTTTAAATTATCCTTCTTTTACTTTTCGACCTCTCCACTGTGTCTGCGCCTCTTCCTCTGTGAGTGGTATAGATTTATTAACAGAGGAATCAATCACCTGGACTCACATCACCACAGTCACATCACTATTGTTTAAGAGGTGCTGAGGAAAAGCAGAGCAGCCTACCTGGAATAACACAAGTTGTTATCAGGAATATCCAAAATCCAGTGCTGTCCATGCCCAGACCTCCGTTGCCAGCTTCTCGCTGTGGTTAAATTCCCAGTGTGCACTTGTTTGACGCCTCCTGCCTCCCAGACTGAACACACGGCAGCGGGTTCAGCTTCAGGTCTGCCTGTCAGGGTCCGGTCAGGTCTCCATGTATGCGACAATCAGAGCGCACACACACACACACGCACACACACACACGCACACACACACGCACACACACACTTCCTGTGATTCACAAAGATTGATCAAACTTCACTCCGCAGCCTGGGTGCCACTTTTTCTTTTCTCCCACTCTAATTCCGACTTCCCTGTGAGAGGTAACGGAGCTGCAGCAGTCTCTGTCCGGCTGAGGCTTGGCGGGGATAAAGCAGCTTAACGCGTGGGCAGATTATTTCCGAGATAGCCTACCCCCAGTCCCGACCGACTACTATCTATCTGTCAGTGTGTGAGGGCTGGGCTGAGCTGAGCAGACCGCCGGCCGGCCGGTGCGATCAGTCAGAAAAAAAGGCGCAGTCAGGCTATTTTTAATAAGCAGATTCAATTGATGCAATTAGGGGCCCAGACAGGGACGGAGCTACAGTGACCATGGCCCACCCACACATGCAAAATGTAATCATTTGCAAACTGAAATTACTCCATTTTTGCTTTCAATTGTGCACACAAATTACTGATTGGTGCTCTTGACTTAAAGGTCCAGGGTGCAGGATTTGGGGGGATCTAAAACAATAGTGCAACAAAGCAGACACTGCAATATATAACACACAGAATCCTAATCACACACTGTCAGGGGTAAATCATGGAAAAGTAGTGGTCACTGCCGGTTGAGATAAGCGATAACAGACGGGACAAGGGCGATCTGTAACGCTTAGTGCTACATTTAGGGAGGCAAAACCACCCCGATGGAAACATCTGAAGCATCAGAATGACTATCACCACTTGGCCTTGACATTTGAACACAATAGCCCTTTTTACATAGGAATTGTGCAAATTTGCAGGAAAGCCCAATCTGTCTTCTTTCCACATTGGCAGTATAAAAACAAAATCGGGGGTTGCAGCAAATTGCCGCCTGCCTACTTTTGTTTATACAGAATGTGCCTTTTTCGGGGCAATGGGGGGCATGAGCAAGTAACAAAACGTGTAGCTCTGCGTGTGACGTAAACAGTGACGTACCAAGGAAAGCCGCGGCTGGTCAGTCCTTTGGCGATTCGCACGTACATCGGCCCGATGTAATTGGGCACCTCGGATCAATCCAGCTCCAGTGTCTAAACGCTCACAGCTTGCCGGCAAAACGGCCCAACATTCACAGAAAATCTGGCATTTCTAGCAGTTTAAATAAATAAATAATAATAATAAATAATCTGGCTTCTGGTGAAAATTCCTGAATGTCTGGATGTTGTGTTGTCGGAGAAAAAAGGTGAGCACACATTAGCATGTGTTGGACTAGCCGCCCACAGCTACATGCCAAACTGCATCGGAAATACATGGATTTGTAATGTGAAACATATGTTACTCTGTGTTTCCCAGTTTTAATTAATCACACGGTCTGTTTGTTGTGGGAAGGAAGAGACCTCTGTGCCTAATTTGGCTCACTGTAAAAATCTCTTGAACAACCCCATCAGAAAAAAGTGAGCACACATTAACTTATGAGAGAAAAAGGGTGAGAAGACTACAGCATGTTGTAATATGAAACTGCTTGGTTCAGTGTTTTAATCGTGATTAATGGCAGTGTTAATCACCTGGTCTGTTTGTTTTGGAAAGGATGATTCTGTTCAGAGTAAAAACCTCCTGAACAATGACCTCTGAAGGATTTCTGACTGTGAGAAGTTTAAGCTGGTTGAAATCTGCAATTCATTGCTATATGCCACCGAATCCCCCTAAATCTTACACACTTCACCTTTAATATCATATATCCTGCCTCATACTCTCTTGTAAAGAGGAGATGAGGCTTTTGACATGGCATATTTAGTGAGTCAGTAGTCAGAGGAAGATGAAGAAGACATTTATGAAGTGCTCCTCATCCCTTACGCTGTTTTTGTGAACTGGATGACATGCAGTTATAAGGTTATCCTGTAAAATAGGTATCTCAAAGATGTGTTTAACAGCCAAAACCCAAAGTACAGTCAACGTCTATTCAGCACTTTTGGCGTTACAGTACATATCTTAAACCAAGGGTGTATATTTTGTTTCAACCTTTGGGGTGAAGGTGTATGAAATGAGGGGTTTAGTGGTCCTCTGCCAGAAAATTTTGACCATTTAACAGTTTTCTTTAATTCTGGCAAATTTTAATGCACCAGTTTGTGCCTTTTCTGCAGCCCTATGTGGAGTTATGGGTATTTCATAGCACAATGCTGTGCTGAAATATCCTGCAGTGTTGCATACAAACTCACATGAATCAAAGAGTTTTCATTCAATGGTTTTCAATGTGCGTGCAGTGAAGACTGCTGGTGACAGGACATATGATTGCAAAATGGTTTGGCCTAGCTTGTATGCCCAGGGGTCAGGTGATTTGAAGAGGAGGCGACCGCCACTGTAGGCAGGCGAGAAATGACAGAAACTGAAACTGGAACATTGCAGAGCGCTCTGGGAGTAGGAGGGAAGAGTTTGAGGCTGTCTGAATGTGCCTGAAGATGAAAGAGAAAATATGATGTAGGTGGAACCATGACATGGCTGTCTGATAAGATGAGAGATACGTGTTCCAGCGGGCATTCATTTTTCACACAAACATGTTGCTAATGCAAAATAGCTGCATGTATGTCACACATAATTTATATGAAATGTGTTTGTAATATCACTGGGGGATCAGGGGAAGCAAATCATTTTAGGAAGTTACACAAAATTACTATTATAATCAATGCTCATTTAATAATTTAGATTCCACTATAGTATGATTCCTTATCCTTGTAGCTCTTTAAATTTGTCCCAGACAAAATCAAAACTATTCAGATGTTAATGTGATAGTTTCAGCTCATGCAGTCCAAACTGGAGTTCACATGTTCTCCCTTTTTCTGTAGGCTTTCTCCGGGTTGCAAATAAATATAAGCCATGCTGACTGCTGATGGTATGAATGTGAGCAATCCCTGTGTATCATCAAGTCAGGGAATCTCGACTCATTTTGCCTGGACATAGGTGTAGATCTCAGGGCGGCTGACACAGGGGACACAGCCCCCTTAATATTTAAAACATGTGCATTTGTCCCCCAAGAAGCAGAGGACTTTTATTTTGATGGAATTAGACACATTTCCACAATAAATTGATGCAGAAAAGGCAAAAAATGATGCATAGGAATTCAGTCTGTGATGCTCAAAACTTCCTGGACAAGGATCCCGAACCCACAGGTTCATATGTGTCGTCTTCAACGCTGAAACCAAACCTTCGTCCTTGTGCTTGGGAACCACTTTTGCAAAATGACAGAAGGCTAGGGGCCAGTTAATAAACAAACCTTAATAACTCATGTACAGGGAGCCCGGTCTCAATCTGAAAGTCGTTGAAATCTGGCACTTGGGCGGTGACTTGCGGCGTCAGAAACCAGCAAAAAGAAGAGGTCCTTTAACCTCTGCATGATACGCGGCTGGTTGACATTAAAGTTTAATGGCGCCAGGTGGTGTCAGGGGGAAAGGCAGCGGGACAAAGACGAAAATTAAGGCGGCAAATGTGCTAGTAGGGTGGGCAGGACGGGTGAGAGCAATGCTCACTTCCTGTAAAATTCCAAAGTCTAACCCTGTTCTTTTTACCTGAACCAAACCACATGCTTTTGCTGCCGAAACCCAACCAAATTTTTTTTGTTGAAGGAAAAAAACATCAATTTGCAGTGTTGTACCGACCTTTATTTTGAAGAGACTGTATGTCAACGTTAAATTTCCTGTGAAAATGGAAGTCTATCTTGACAGAAGACAATGCATGTAACAGGCAGAACTTGACATGGTGTCCCAGAATGTCAACAACCAACGCACCCAGGGTACCTTGCATGTCGTATCTGGACGTGGAAAGACCATGACCAAGCACGTCAATATGTGACGAGGTCAGAGTGAGAATGTGTTGGTATAGGGGTCCCTTCTTTGGCACTATTTCTTTGATGACGAGCTCTACTTTGTTGCTCGTTTATGCACTCTGGCACCTTATTTACAGTAAATTTGGCCAGCAGGCTGTAACTTGAGTATCCCTGCTCCAGCTAAACAAGTAACCTGTACAGATGTTTTCCTGCTTTCTACACAGAGCATGCTGGGAACAGCACAGCACTCTGTGACTAATAAGTGGGTGAATGTTCCACTTTATTTAGACAACTTATTGCTTTTTCCCTAAACATATGTTTTGTTCTATACTGTCAAAGTATGCCACTGTCTCACTCTCAAAAAATTAAATGATTGTGGTCCTTCCACATACAGCAACCACTAAACTTCCTACGACCTACCACTGGCACCTTGTGATGCAGGCTGTGACTCTGCATCCGGCTTACTTTGTGAAATTCAGTCTATTGGCCTCAGGATGGAGACACTGAGCCATTTTACATGAGTCATTTGGTATGACAGTGCTAGAATTTTCTAGGTAGTCACACATTCATCCTGTGGTAATATGCATTTGTGCTGTGCAAACAGGATGTCAACAAAATGACGTATCTTGTTATGTTCTCTGGAAAAAATAATCTAAGGCAGTCAAGATTTTCACCACAGAGGGAGTAGAGTTATGTGCTTGCTAGATAGAGCACATCACAATAACCACTGGAATCTCTGCCTAACTCATTTATAATGTATAGGAGCAGCTATAAAAATGGAAATATGAAGATGGCTACCACATGAGAGACATGAAGGGAAATTAGGACAGGAGTGGAGCTGAGGAAATGAGACGAAGGTGAGGAGAGGACCAGAGAGGAAAGGGAACAAGGTCATAACGTGCTGCTTGTGAAAATGATGATGTTTTGCAGCCCTCCTGGTCTCCTCCGTCAGGCACTGCAGAGGAGAAAGGCGAATCAGCGCTCTCTGGTCCACCCTTATCCCTCCTACTCTCTGTCTCCACCTCTATGTATCGCTCCCACCTCGTCTCATAAGTGTGATACTCTGCAGTGCTGCACACTGAAGCCACCAGCTGTTCATCCTCCAGCCGGACAACAGCACGCAGGCAGGAGCTGCTTCATCATCCAGCCCTGACGGGAGGTAAGACTCCTCAGAGATGCTCAGCTACAGCTCCAGGAATAAATATGAGCTCTAGGTTCATAATGGGGAGACAAGGAATATGCTAGAAGATGGAGGTATGCAGGGCATGATAACAGAGAATACCTACATTCAGACACGTGTAAACATTTGTTTATAACTTAACGTTGACAACTCATTTTGTAATACTAGACTTTGGAAACCGATAGAGGCAAAACTGTGTCAAGGACAGAGTAAAGATGTGAGTAAGTAGTTTAACAAATAGCTAAGTAAGCATTGATAAATAAAGCCATCTTTCACTCTGAATCATGTCCAGTCATTGGATTTGGCCACAGGTGGGCTCAGATCAAGTTCTGGAGGCAACTAAAGGGAATATACAGCAATTTAGATCAACTCAACCTTGTCGACACATGACCCAAAAGTCATGGTTGCTGTAGCAAAAGATTTTGTCGTCTGTCTTAATTAGTTTCCCTTAGTATCTTTTTGTTCGTTTGTTGTTGAGATTACAATAAACAACATCATGACCTCACCCAAAATGACCTCACAACCGTCTGGAGAGCGCAGCCTGCTGGTAGAGAGGCACTGATTTATTAAATGGATCATAATTCAGTTAAGTGAGACAGCAAAACAACACTGCTTATATTGACTTTTATTAATGCTCTTTGCAATTTGCTTTTCTCTCTTGTTTTTCAAAGTTGGATGGGTGCTTTTCCATCATGCTCAAGTTTCTGTTTCTATTCGGAGTTCTGGGAGGTGAGAGTTACTTCTTATCACTATTTCTTCGCTGGTATTTGGAGATTTTTCTAAAGACTTGTCATCAGGTTTAGATTAAATATATCCCACACATGCTTTCATCACCTTTGTGTCCCTCATATGCTCTTCTGTGTTTCTCCCCAGTGTTGCTGATCCCAGCACAGTGCAACCCGATAAGCGTGTGTGTTGAAGATGACAACGACCTGAGAGTGGACTGTCTGATCAAGCCCAAGCCCAACAAGATCACTGCCTATGAGTTCTCCTGGTCCTCTGGAACCAAAGAGACCCTGATTAACACCAATGTGTCTGGTTCATCAGCAGATAGCCAGTTCAGAGACATCAGCGAAGTGGTGGAGCTCGAGCCTCACGGCTACAGGATGACCCTGAAAGGCTACATAGACAAACTCCCACACAACACCACGTACATTTGCAAAGTATCTGGGCAGCCTGCCAGCATCATTTTGGAGAAAGGTAGGTGGACTGACTGTGTGCGTTTGGATCTGGGGGAGTGAGCATGAGAATAAGTGAGTAGGAGACACATTTGAGAGAATTTTGTCAACTCTTTCCATCCCACTTTTCTTCCTCTGCAGAGAAACTTCTCCCGTGTTCGGCTGTAAGCTTATTTCTGAAGAGCTCCTGCTCCTGGATCGTTTGTCTGCTGTTCTTCTTCTATCAAACACACAGCTAAAAAAAAAAAAAAGAAAACACGCAGGCTTGAGCTGGCACACCCACATCTAACCACGCCTACACATCTGTCCACATCAAGCATCAATAACACCCACATGTTGATAAGATGTTGTCATTAGCTTGCAGCCGTGTCTCTCCGTCTCTTGTTTTCCGCCCCAGAGCACTGAAATAGTATCAAAATGTTTTTTCATAACTCGCTTCAATCAGGAAGAATAAAGATGACTCAACAGAAATGTTCATGTACTTTTAGCTACACAGGTACACACAGCTGTATGTGTATGAACAAACTCAGTAACTTGTCGTGTACATATTATTTTGTTGTTGTTATGTTAAGTTGCAGCCTTTGTTTTCAATAAAGAGATGCTATTTAACGTGAGACATTGATTTGTTGTGTTCAGTGTTTATAACATTGGGACAGAACTGGGAGACAAATGGAAATAATTCTGTGTCATGCACACAAAAAGTGTTACTAATGTTAATGATGACAGCATCGTTAAAATTACAGCATACACGTATGTATTTCATATAGATATGAATGTGTGTGTATGTGACCGTGAGAATGATGCGATGAGCGAGTGTGTGTTAGTGCATGTGTAACATTTATATGCTGCTACATGGATTGCTCCAACAAAGTTTTGATGTATAACATCCAATTACAATAAAGGATCTATCTATCTATCTATTTGATGTTTTCATGTGGGGCCGCTCATAAGGGGGTAATAAGGGGCAAGCCCTCTGGGGCCCAGCTGCTAACGGGGGCCCATGGAGGCCAGCAATAATCATGTTCATCCTAAATGTAAGCAAGAGGGGAACTGAATTTCATTTTAAACCAAAACGGTCACCATTACTTGTTACAAAGACAAAGATAAACGTTGTATTTATTGTTGTTTTAGTTAAATGTAGCCTGATTCATAATGGAAGCCCACTGTCTTGAAAATGGTATGTGTCTCCCCCACAAAACAAAGTGGCTGGCCTATGTAACCGCAGTATAACTCTCACAGTTCACGTCTTAGTAGGAGAGAGACAGCATTATCATTTCTGTGGGCAGCCTTGGCAGAGGAATTTGATTGACTGTACATCTGTATCTGTGAGTCAGTATGTTGGCAAAGGCTCCACCAGGAAGATAAAGTAACACTACAAACACTTCTGAGGAAATGGTGATTGAAAAGCACAAAGTTAGTGGATGGATACGAGAACATTTCCGGAGTGAAGTTAAATCAATAATTAAGACATGGAGCTATTAAACTGAGTGAGCGTGCAAGAAGGGCATTATCTCATAATGGCATTTTTCCACAATGACACTTTTAATTCATAATCTCATGTTTCATGACAATGGAGCTGTCACCAGTCAACACCCCTTTGTACATAGCGGATTATGAGAGAATGGGCCCCTGGGCACAGATATGCAAAGGGCCCCACCACCTCTCCTGCATAGGAGTAAAACACACAGACTTTGTGTCTGTCTCTTTGTCCCTTTGTACATCTTATGCATTTTTTTGTAGTTGTGTGTCTCTTTGTGGTCACTGTGTGCCCTGTGGTTGTTTTTAGTGTATTTTTGTAGTCCCCTGGGTCTCTTTAAGGTAATTTTGTGTCACTTTGAAGTCATTTTGTGTCCCCTGTGGTTGCTTTGCGTATTTAGGCAGTTATTTGTGTCTCTTTGCTGTTCCTTTGCATCTTTTTGTAGTGTTTTTGCTTGATTTGTGTCTTTTTGTAGTTGCTTGGGTCTATTTGAAGGAATTCTGTGTCTCTTTTAGTTGTTTTGTGTCTCTTTGTGGTTGTATTGTGTCTTTTTTTAATCATTTTGGTCTCTTTGAGGTAATTTTGTGTCTTGGTTTTATCATTTTTTGTCTCTTTGTGGTCGTATTGTGTCCTTGTTTTAGTTATTTGGGTCTCTTTGAGGTAATTTTGTCCCTCTTTGTAGTCAATTTGTGTCAGGGTGTGGTAGTTATGTCTCTTTTTGTAGTCTTTTGAGTCTGTTTGAGATGATTTTATGTCTTTTTTGGTCTCATTGAGTCACTTTGTTGTCATTTTGTGTCTCCTTGTGGTTGTTTTGTCCGTTTTGAGAGTTGTTTTATGTGCCTTTGCTGCTCCTTTGCATCTCTTTGTAGTCTTCTTGTGTATCTCAAAGGTCACTTTGAGTATCTTCCTCGTTGGTATGTGTTAATTTGAGTGACATTTTGCAAGTGAAGCCCAGGAGGCCCCCTGAGCCTGGGGCCCAAAGTAGGCCCGTACAGACATATAAATCAGGGAAATATGTTACATTTTAAATGAGTGGTAATGACACATGCGTACACACTGCTTCTTTTATACTTCTTCATACAAACTCCTTCTCCATAGCCTAGCAGAGCTCACAATAAAAGATTTGACTGAAATTCGCGTTCTTGACCCTCGGCGCTATCCGTAGTTTCCCATAACATAACGATGGCGGCCTCAACTGGCAGCAGTAGGAAACCAGAATTATCTAAAGCTGAGTACCTTAAACGTTATTTATCCGCTGACGAAGATGCCAAGAAGTCAAAGGGGAAGCTTAAAAAGAAACGGCGTAAGGTTCCCGAGAAAGGGTGAGTCGGCGGGAGCGTTTTAATCGAGCTGTTGTCGGACAGGTTGTGTGTGTTAGCCGTTAGCTGTTAAGCTAGCCGAGGTCGCTGTTACGCCGCTCGCTGCCTTGAACTTATTGTTTATCAGTGAAACGTGTGTGTACCTTAACTCACTGTAACCTCTCTTGTTCAAGACTTAAAATAGTAGACGATGACATAGACTGGAAACAGATGGTCCAAGAGGAGAAGGAGATTGAAGAAGACGAAGAGGAAGCTCCAGTGGTAAGTATTTAGCTCATGTTACCTAGCTGGCTACCCTGTGCCCATTCATTCACATGCAGTGATTAGCCCGCTGACTTCTACATGTGAGTTAACACCTGTAAGCATGCCATCTAAACTACTCTGATTTTATACATGTATTTTGTAATTTTCTTCGGGGAATTATGGATTATAATACAGTTTATAGTCAAATCAAAATCTGGCTCAATTAACTGTAGAATGAGGTAGTCGTGCTCATTGATTTGCGCTACTGGCTGCAATGATCTAACACAAGCAGAGGGTGACCATGGTATAGATTCCATGGCAAAAAGTGTATGATGATTGTCAGATATTTGTCATGTCACCAACCCCCCTCTTGAAACTTAATCTTTTATGTTTGTCTACTAAGATTGCTGAGGTGATTGACGATCGACCAGAAGAAGTGAAACAGCTGGAGGCCTTCAGAACCAGCAATAGATGGAAAGTGATAGGAGGTAATTGATATTTGCGAATGCAGTAAAGAGAATCTTTAACTGTACTCCGAACAAGCTTATTTATTTTGAGTCTTCTCTCCCTAAAGCTGACGAAAATGAAGACACAGAAGAGGGGAAAGAAGGAGAGCATCAACTTCCAGAGCCTGTTGCATCAAGCAGGAATCGCCATGACTCTCCAGACTCATCCCCTCCAAGAAGAGCTCGCCACGACTCTCCAGATATATCTCCTCCAAGGAGAGGTCGCCACGACTCTCCAGATATATCCCCTCCGAGGAGAGGTCGCCACGACTCTCCGGACATGTCCCCTCCAAGAAGAGGTCGACACGACTCTCCGGACATGTCCCCTCCAAGAAGAGGTCGCCACAACTCTCCAGACATGTCCCCTCCCAGAAGAGCTCGCCATGACTCTCCAGACTTGTCACCTCCAAGGCAACGGTCAGGGAAGTCAGGGAAGGCACAAAGTAAAGGTGAGCAAGTGATAGGTACACATCAACCAGGATGTCGTTATATAACAACTTCACTGAACACTACATCTCTTTTTTTGTCAGATTCATCCCCAACAAGAAGAAAGCCAAGCTCATCATTATCAAATAAAAACCGTTCACCCGATTCTCGTCGGTCACCACCAGCAAAGAAGGCTCAGAACAGGCATGATTCAGACTCTGACCAGTCACCTCCGAGGAAAAAGGCTCTGAGGAGAGAAGCATCAGACTCCGACCAATCTCCTCCAAGGAGGAACTCAAAAGCAAGACGAGGCTCTGACTCTGACCAGTCGCCACCTAGGAGGCGGCCGCGGGGTGGAAAGGACTCAGATGAAGATCTGTCACCACCTCGTAGGCCTGGCCAGTCACAGGTGAGCGAAGAGGATTCAAAAGAGTAATACGAAATCTAATTTACCTGAAATTGCTGTGGGTGCAATATCCAATTGATCAGAGCCATGCCATTTTTCCTGTTTTGTTCTCAGGGTCCAAGGATGCTTTCTGGTGGGAAGGCAGGTCTGGTTTCTGCAGATGTTTTAAGGAAGGAGCAGGAGGACAACAGACGCAGAGAAAAAAACAACAAGCCACTGGAAGGTTGGCTCAGCTCTTCTTTTTTAAGATGCTTTTCTTTTACAGCTGATATTGACAGAGCTCACAGAACTTTCCATCTCATATTTTCTACATGATCCATGCATACTCTAAATGTCTCTGGTCATAGTTGTGACTAGATCATGTGAATTTGAATGAGGCAGTCCTCAGTTAGATGACATTTTACGCCAATTTCCCTGTTATTATTAGATGAATCCCGCAATGCTGAGACTGTGTTCCGAGACAAGAGCGGTAAAAGGAGGGATTTGGATACAGAGAGAGAGGAAAAGAAGAGGAAGGCTGGAGAAAAAGCAGCAAAGGATGAGAAATACGCTCAGTGGGGGAAAGGGTAAGTCTTGCATAAGATTTTCACACATTAGAAAAGACAATAGAGTGTGATTGTGACTATATGGAGACTCAAAATGTTTTGTTGCTGACTTGTTTGATTGAAGTCAACATGTGTTTATAGGCTGGCCCAGAGCCAGATGCATCAGCAGAAACTTGAAGATGCAGTACATGAAGCCCAGAAGCCGCTGGCACGTCACTGCGATGACGAGGATCTTGACCGCATGTTGAGAGAGCAGGAAAGAGAGGGAGATCCGATGGCTGCCATGCTCAGACGGAAAAAGGACCGCAATACAAAGACACAAGGTTACATATGTGTGCTTTGTTCTCTGAGCTGAGTGTTACAAAATAGTTGTTTTCCATTTACAGTGTAAAAATCATATTTTTGTTTTGCAGACAAACCTCGATATAAAGGCCCAGCACCACCTCCAAACCGCTTCAATATACTACCAGGCTATCGCTGGGATGGAGTTGACAGGTACAGTGTGTGTGTGAGTTTATGAAAAAGGGGGATGCATTTGTAATGTGATTAATGTGACCTTATGTACCTCTTTTTAACACATACAGCACATCTGTCATATATACTATCCTCTTACATCTCGTGCAGTTGCTGAAGTATTTGTACAATAATAGCGATCAGTTTTGGTCCGGGAGCTTTATTTAAGGTTTGCGCAGGTGCATCAAATCAAAGATGGAGTTGAGGGTGTGATTGGGAGAATTAACAGCGGAATTAATTTGTGTGTGTCTTGCAGATCAAACGGTTTCGAAAAGAAACGCTACTCGCGAATCGCAGACAAAAAGGCTGTCCAGGAGGCAGCGTATAAATGGAGCGTGGAGGACATGTAATGGCAATCAAAAACTGATGGATCAGGAGCGGAGCTGAGGAGCAGGACGCCTCATCCATAGAATCGGACAGAATACGTAATCCATGCTGTTAAAACAACTGCAGATTACACACATCTACTGAACAACACTGATATTTTGAAATAGACTGAGAAAGGTTTTGTTCAACTTTCTAAGCTGTTTAATACTGTACAGTAGACGTCAGATTATATAGTAAATTGATAAACCACAAAAATAACTGTATAGCTGGGAAGTGACAGTGTCATCATTATTTTGTAATAACTGAGTCGATGTGGAGCCAAAAAGGTTTTTTCACTGCTTTATTAAATCATGTTTTTTTTAAGTGTTGTGCCCTGTGTCGCATGTGCTCACACACAGCTATGAAATTCTGAACTCACAGGTATAAAGATGACAATTCATGTTATGGCGCTTTAATGTACTTTGGTGTACTGAAAAGGGCGGAACAGTGGTGCAGTAGTCAGCGCTGTTGCCTCACAACAAGAGGGTTTCGGGTTTGAACCCACAGGCTGGCCAAGGCCCTTCTGTGTGGAGTTATTCTCCATGTGTCAGTGTGGGATTTCTCCATGTCCTTCACCTTCCTCCCACAGTCCAAATGCATTCAGGTTAGATTTATTGCTGGCTCTAAGTTGCACACAGGTACAAGTGTGAGTGTGAATGGTTGTCTGTGTCTGTGTGTCAGCCCTATGATAGTCTAGGGTGTACCCTGCCTCTCGCCCACCAAGAGCCCTAACAGGATAAAGTGATTACGGATAATGAATGAGTGGATGAAATAATACTATACCGGACAAAATACAGGTATAATATGTAGAAGTTTTTAGTTATTGGATAGGATTAGGGTTAGGCTCTGTAGACACTGAGGACATTTAAACAATTTTATATAGTAAATGGATCTTTCGTGGGGATTATTTGGTCAAACTTCTTTTTTCAAGGCCAAGAAAGAACTTGTCTGTTAAGACAATATGGACAAGAAGTACTATGGATGAAATCACGACAGCAAATGAGCTCACAGCTCAGCAGATCATGACAACTGAGCCAGATTGAAGATTGTGGTTTAATGACTGAAAAGCAAAGAAAAAAAAAAAAGTTTGTGGGCCTTAAATTTGGATTATTGAGTGAAATTCAAACTTTGTGTTTTGAACAATGAGCCTACCTATATTTATAGTGATTTCTTTAAAGTAAAGCTGCAGTACTTGTGTGACTTGTTACATTTTTGTCAGGTATGCTTGTACATAGTAAAGAATCTGAGTTTGACCAACCAACCTGTTATCTGATAAATTTCGGCACTTAAACATTCATTGGTAATTGTGCATATTTATCAAGATAAATTGCAAATAACTACATCTGTTATGCTGGTGAAAATACTCAGTCATCCAGGTCATGGTAATCTTAATGATACATCGTAGGCAACTGGACTTGCTTGAGTTTCTTGAAGACATTTTGCCTCTCATCCAAGAGGCTTCTTCAGTTCTAATGGACTGGTGCAGAGTCGCAGGCTTTAAACCGTGTGTGGGTGTGAACCCTGACAGAGTTGCTGGGGTCACATATGAGTTCTGTCTTTGTTAATGCACAATTATAAATAAGGCGTACTATCTTGAGGCTGCTTGTCTCTAGCTGTGACTGTTTGAAATGTGTCTCAACCAATCTCAAAGGGGAACTTCACCCATTTTCAAAATTCATATGTTTTTCTCCTGGTCTAAGACAGTCCAAAAATATAAGTGTAAAACTAGGGTGCTAAAACTCAAATTTGTGATGTCATAGGGTGTGAAGTCTGGAGCTGCTCCATAGAAAGTGAATTGGGAAAGACGTTATAGATGACACTGAGATCACCCCGGGAAATGTTCCAAGTATATAGGTATATTTTCAATTTCAGAACTGAGAACACTACAGTATAATGAAGCACATTTGGGTATAGAAAAAGGAAGCATTTATTGAGTCCATAAAATCAGTCTCCTATTCATAGTCTCCAGACAATCAACCCTATGACATAACAAGTTTGAGACGTACTTCTCTGGTTTCTTGCTTTAAGAAAACAATATCTGTTTACAGATATTGACTGAACTCTCCTAAACCATGTTAATAACATTTCAACTTTAATTTAGGCCCCCTTTAATCGAGGAGGTAGGAACCTTTAAAACGTGACACACTGGATGTCGTTTCACTACGGAATGTTTATGTTGATGCACGCGCAACTGCCGGCTGCTTCCTGCTGGAGTAAAACATTTAACTTGATATATGGCGGTCTTAAGCGAATTATAAATTAATGTAGCTTCTGGGAAACTGTCGCTACAGCTCGTGTATTGAAGAAGGACCTTTGTAACTTTATTCTGGGGGACAATGGTTGACTGGAGTCCGATAGCGAAGGTGTACGACCCGCTGAAAGCTGGCAGCATCGACGGCACGGACGTGGAGCCCCATGACCGGGCGGTATGGAGGGCTATGGGTGCCCGCTACAAGCCCAACAAAGGTGTCGTAGGAGACCCGCTGCTCACCCTGTTCGTGTCCCGTCTGAACCCCCAGACAACAGAGGACAAACTGCACCAAGTCTTCTCCAAGTACGGAGACATCCAGCGGCTCCGGCTGGTCCGGGACATCGTCACTGGCTTCTCTAAAGGATACGCCTTCATTGAATACAAGGAGGAGCGGTCGGTGGTCCGGGCCCGCCGGGACGCCAACAAGCTGGTGGTGGACCAGCACGAACTGTTCGTGGATTTTGAGCAAGAGAGGACCCTCAAAGGATGGGTCCCCCGGCGGCTCGGTGGCGGACAGGGAGGGAAGAAAGAGTCCGGGCAGCTGCGGTTTGGTGGCAGAGACAGACCCTTCCGTAAACCCATTAACCTCGGGGTCGGTCCGGTGCATGACCGGGGAGGCGGTGGAGGTGGTGGAGGAGGTGGTGGTGGTGGAGGGAGGGAGTGGGATAGACAAGGGGCGAGGGACAGGGAGGACCGGGACCGACACAGAGAGGCCGAGTGGGGCAGCAGCAGAGGGAGGAGGGATGACTGGGACAGAGGCAGAGAGAGGGATGACCGCAGACACGGAGACAGGAGCAGGCACCGGGACAGGAGATGACGCCCATGCCTTTAACACTGGAGATAACTCCAGTATATTCATCTCACCACTTTTAAAGGAGATCTGTGACCTGTCTGTGACAGATGATTGATCCACAGTCCAGCTGCCTGCCTCCAGTGGAGGAATTTTAGGCCAAATGTGCAGTGAAGAAGAGCGTCAGTGTGACTGCTCAGGCTGATGGTGTGCTCACAGGAGACTGGACTGTAGACAGACTAGGCATTTCAATTACAGATGACATCCTCATGTCATCATTACTTCGGGTTTGATGTGGAATCAGGGCTGCAACTAATGGTTGTTCAACTTTTCAGTATCGATTAATCCCGATTTTGTCAGAAAAAAGGCCAACAGTGTCCATCCCAGTTTCTTGAAATCCACGTTGATGTCTCAAGTCTTGTTTTGTCAGTCAAAACCCCAAATATATTCAGTTTAATATGGTATAAAACCGAGAAAAGAGGGAAATCTCCACATTTGAAAGGCTAAAAACATAATTTTCTGCCATTTTGGCATGAAAAATTACTTCAACAGTTAATGAAATA
>JAPZEB010000006.1:15269281-15279810 GCA_029783705.1 Chaetodon striatus
GGAGGCGCACATTAATAATCCTCCAGGACTGTAACATGCTCATGTTTAACCCAAGCAATGTGTCATGTGACTGCAGTCGGTTCAGATCAAGGTCAGAACACGTTCTCACCACAAACGAACCGCACCAGAGTTTGTTTGTAACCGGACCGAGACCACCTCTTCAAGAAGGTCTGGGTCCGTTGTTTTGGTGTGCACCCAAGTGTGACTGCTGTGTTCACACCTGCCCAAATGAACCGCACTTAGAGGGTAAACGAACTTGTGTTCGATTGAAGCGAACCAAACAGAGCAGGTGTGAAAGCACCCTTAACCACTAGGTTTGTTTTGGACAGGAAGAGGCAAATGATTCGGTTCTCTGTAAAAACCTCCTGAACAAAGAACACTGAAGGGATTCTAACCTGGAGAAGTTTCAGCTGGTTGTAATGTGCAGTCCTCACTGCTAGATGCCACTAAACCCCGCTAAATTTTACACACTGCACCTTCTAGGTTTCACAAGCCAAGAATCTTTGGAAACACTCACTGAACTAAGCCACTGTCAAATTTGTTTCAAGCTACTTTTGAAACTTAATTAGACCAAAATTTGTCTGTTTTCTCCTGCTCTCAATAAAAACAGGGAAACTCAGGCAGACTTCTGGTGTTCAAAGCCAACAGACGTCCTCTCTGTGTGGAATACATGCTCTTATATGTACCGCCTGATGCTAACTACTGTTTATACATTAAGTAAATGATGTTATTTAAAGGGTGGCGGTCTGTTAATCTGTGGAGTTGTGTGAGCATGCTCACCCAGTGTGAAGTAGTTTATCTCAGGGGGCAGTGTGACATTTATCAATGTTCTGTAGTGTGTGTGCACATAGGTCTGGGCTAAGTCAGCGTGTCTCAAGGTGGAGAAGCGGCAGCTGAAGGAGGCAAGGAAGATGGCCAGCATCCCAAAGTCCAGGAAGTTCCACGGTTCAACCAGGTACTCCCCCGGCCCTTGACTCCAGATCTCCTTCACCTCAGCCCAGATCATACCTGCAGCGGCACAACGACACATGATGTGATACATAGAAGGACGCGAGTTTTCGGCATCATGATGGTCTAATGCTCACCCATGACCCATGCAATGATAAGGGTCTCCATCCACGTGAAGGGTGTCGTGGTCATGCGGTAAAGCAGCAGCGGGTCAGAGTCAAATCCTCCTGGGAGATGATGGTGGGTCATGTTTGGCAGCAGGGTGGTGCCTGCGAAACGGTCGGCAGCATTCAGGATCAGAAGACCCAGAAAAATTGTGAAGGACGAGGCGTGGGCCACAAACTTCATGAAGGGGCTCCGCATCACTCTCCCAACCTGAGCGAGAAACATGAAGTGATACAAGATACAAGGTTGAGAGAAACCATCCTGCGGGGAATTAAATGTCTAGTTCATGCGTGTGTGATGTCGCGTGAGTGACGTTTATGAGCATTCATGTTACATACTCTGCTGCACGGGGCGATCCAATAAGCTACAGCCAGTCCAGGCAGGCTTATAGCCACCGCCAGCACCACCAGCAGTTTGATAGCAGTGGTTTGTTGTCTCAGGCCGGGCAGATTCTCATACCAGATACTCAGCAGCTGCTGCTGGCAGTTAGGATGGGCCACAAACTGAAGGGCAGAGACATTACAGAGTGGGAAACAGGGGTATTAGGGGTGGTGAGAGGATGAGAGAACAGGACAGGAGCTGCAAGCCAAAATGTTCATTGCTTCTGTGAAGTGTGAACATACAGTAAAAACCAGAGTCAGACTTGAATCACAAATTTTATGTCTTCAGACCTGACTTGACAAAATTAAAAATAAGATTTGCAGCTCAACTTGGACTTTAACACCAGTGACATGTGACATTTAATTGCCGAGAGAGAGAAGCATGAAGACCCAGCCACTCCCTCCTGCCTTACAGCCTTTCCTGCTATTCTCCCCTCACCTGACCGTCTCCGCCCACTCACTCACCTGCTCCCCATTTCCCTGATTAGTCCTGCAGTATATAAACCAGCCCATCTCCACTCTGTTGTTACCAGATTGTCTGCCTTGTTCCATTGAAACATTTTTCTTCCCTGTGCTTTTGGGTTCAAGCTCGTCACTACAGTCACTTTTATTTGTTCATTTATTTGTTAGTATTTTGAAAAAGTCTGTGCCATCATGTAGTGATTGAGCTGAGAGCTTAAACCCTTTTTATATGACCAAAAACATGCCTGTGAGTGAGCTTTCTCACCTTTTTGAGTTCGTATTTGATGGCTAATTTGAGTCGTGTGAGGGAGGGGCGGCCTGGTAGATCGTAGCTGTCTTCAGAGTTAGTTTCTCCGCTCAGTATGGCCTCCACCTCCTCGGTGCTGCGACACAGATCCAGAAGGCCCACCACATAGTCCTTACACTGGCTCGACAGACAGCAGTAGTCGTTCTACAAACACAGTGTGCTTCAGAAAGTAAAACATTTGAGATGGAGGAGGAGATATGGTCTGATGCCTGGTTTACTGGTGTAGTCCAAACGATTTGACAGCATCCTACCGGTAAAAATCAATTTATAAGTCAGGATTTTATGTAAAATGTGGTCTAGATTTTAAGGGAAATATGGTCAGCATTTTAAGACATAGGTTGTCCAATTTGTTGTAGAAAATATACAATGCTATACAATGCTTTTATGATTAAACTGACAGAGAGGCAGGCTTTAGAAAAGTTTGCAGATCTCAAAATTTGTGTAAGCAGTGCATTTGGATTGTGACATCAATTATACAGCACCTGCAGTATACACAGGCATGTAGCATCAAATTCTCTCTCATAAATATTCTAAATCTTTAAGTTTAATTTTGTACCCTTTGCTGTCTTCCTTTTCTTTCTTTCTTTTTTAATTCTCAAAGAAAGACATGACAGTGTACGTTGATACTCTGACATTGTCAGCGGTCACTCATCTGGCTGAAGCTGCATTCAGAGATGAATCCAAGTGCAGGGATGGACTGAACCATTTTGCACCTCTTAGGGATGAGAGGGGCGTCAGAGAGTTTCCACTATGTATATATGTGTTTATTTTTTGCAAATACCAAATCTTTTATCCCAGGCTTTTCAAGGCCTCATCCAACTGGGGCCCTGAGTAATCAGTCTCACTTTTCCCCCTCTACGACACCCCTGAGTATACAGGCCTACTGTGTGACCAGTAATAATTATAGTTGTTATATGTGTGTCAGACCAACAGTGTCAACAGGGAGTACAAGATCTAGACCCCCTGTCTGTTTCTGCCTTCTCTCTTAAGGCTCATAAAATGTTCTTGTGTTTACTGGCAGCTTTTTCTGGCAGCTGGTTTGCAGCAACATGGCAAATATAGTTTTTGTGTACTTGATGATGAGCTGGATTTCAGGGCCTGTGAACAGTGGCATAAACAGGATGTGCACAGCCATGACAGGAAATGATTCTGGTGGTGATTGTGAGGGATCTTTAATAACATTCGTACCTTAAATTCTTTCTCAATATTAGCCAGCACGGCCAGCTCGTTGCTGAGCTCCAGGGCCGCCAGCACCGGGTCCTCATTGGACAGAGAGAGGTAAGCAGGACTGGCGAGTCCTCTGTAGGCATTGATCCGTGATCGGGAGTGGCTGAAGGAGTCGAACTGCTGCTGGTAGTTACAGGAGTCGCAGCCGCAGAAGTAATCGTGAGGCGGATCGATGCGAGCGCCTTTACTGAGCAGGGTGTGAACGATCTCGTATTCCTGGCAGTGCGCTGCGAGGATCACTGGAGTGACGTCATGAGAGAACCTGTGGCATCGCACACACACACAAGACCATTTATGTGGCAACAAAAAGTTATCTAGCAAAAACAGAAACATTTTCCACTGTGTTTTACTCTTCCTTCTTTCAGTTTTTAGTGCTCTAATAAAAAAGGATCAGTAAATGTGGACACCTTTAACAACTTTCATCAGGCTCTGACCATTTCCTCCAAATAACTGCCTCTCCTCTCAGTATAAACAGAAACGAAGAGCAGCATCCAAACATGTAAAAACTGATGGGACACATCAGCTTTTGTTTATTCATGTTTCAACACTACTTGCTGTTTATTTACCAGCTAATGAGTAAGGTCCGATCGTATTTATACAGGTGTAACCTCGAGCTGCCACAGCTCCCTTCACCCTTTCAGCCTCATTTAAACTTTTTGTTCCATACTGACTTTACTAAAATTGAATATCCTGTATTTCTTAAAGGAAAAGTTAGACATTTGGGGAAACAGAGCACCCTAGTAATGAGTCTCAAAACCTGGAAATAAGTTAGTATTTTGTTCCCTCATCTCAAAGTCAGTGGGCTTTTGATGAGATGCCTGAAATAAGGTCTGTGGTTGGCACAAGCTTAAGAGCTTTCATGACATAAAATACATCAGTAAATACCCCACGTGGGAATTTTGAGGCTCTTTTGTGTCTTTAAAAAAAGGCAGTGGCTAAATGAGACGACAGAATGACATCATGTTGAGCACAGCTCTACAGCCTCGTTGTGGTAGAGATATTAAGTCATGCGACCATGGTGTAGTTTGTTTATAGCCTAACGTTAGCTTTGTACTTCTGGCAAATGCATTTAGACTTCAAAAATCAGACAAGTGGTGTTCATTTGTGAAGATTATATTGCTGAACACAACATGAAAGTATCATATTTTTGTTTGCCACAGAGCTTATTTTCTTCAATAATCTAGAATCCAACAGAAAAATCCCATCTAGGCCTCTTGATGAGGGAACCAGGGTGACACAAACTTCTGCACTGGCCTTCAGAGAGATATCATCCCTACACGCTAAATTACTTTCTCGACGAAAGATTGATGCCATAAATATGAAGCTATCCCCAGCAGTTGCTAACTTAGCCTAGCACAAAGACTGGAAACAGGAGGAAACAGCTAGCCTGGCTCTGTCCAAAGGTGAAAATCTGTCTAACAGCACCTCTAAAGCTCACTAATGAACACGTTAAATCTCATTAGTTTAATCCGTTTCTTAACCAGGACCTGTTGCCAGGCAACCAGCAAGGACATCAGGAAGTTAGTGAACATATTAGTCTGACTCAGTTACATGCAGCAAGCACGGAACAACACTTTAAACAGTCAGGAGACCCCGCATGTCAGGAAATTTAGATATCTACTGCCTCAGTGTTTCACTGCTGTCAGAGGCCACAGCATTTTATAATGATGCCTTTACTGCCTCACCTTGTCCCGTCCTCATCATAAGCATAGAAGTCATCCAACATGTCTGCTTGAGCAGGGCTTGCTGTCAGACGATGGGCATCTCTAAACGCCGGGTGACACAACAGGGCCTCTGTGATGCGAACATAACCTTTACCTGCAACACACACACACACACAAAGCAAAGCTGTCAGTGTGGTACCTGCGTCCTTTGACTTCAGTATTGCTGCTAATTTTGTGGAACATGTATCTCCTGGGAAAATGTATCACTGGTCTTTTTGTTAAGATATTTAGTTGTAATCTCTTTGTTGTGATGACTGTACATCAGTGATGGAGGAAGTATTCAGATTCTTTACTTCAGTGAAAGCACTAAAACCACACTGAGAAGAAAAGCTCCGCTACAAGTTAAAGTCCTGCACTGAAACTATTGCTTAGGTAGGCTTCAAAGCATGTAAGTATTATCACGAAAAATGTAACAAACATTTTAAAAGTAAAGGTGCTCAATGCAGAAAAAAAAGAAACAATAATTTTTAGTCAACACTCACATTGTATAGCTGTTTAGGTCATCATTGGGCTAGGACAGAGGTCAGTAATCTTTCCTATCAAAGGAGCCACGTTTTGACACAAAACAACCTCAAAAAAATCTATCTGGAGCTGCAAAAGGTAAAAATGAAGGTAACACGGTCTACTAAGTCTTCATTACTAATAGGTCCAAATAGCTATTCATAATATGTTTCACCACAAGGTAATTACTCTGCAGTGGGCAGATTATAATTATTGGGTGATTTAACTTTGCAGCTTTGGCAACTTTTCCATTTTTGGATTTGAACGTTATAACTTGGATAGCTAGGGAAACTCAGGACAATACACCACTATGAAGGTTCAGCAAAATGTTGAGAAAAAGGCGCCCAGCCGCAGATATATGGTGCACATTTAAGTTGACAAAATATTTAAACATTGTTTGTGCTCGGCGTTTAGGCTACATATTTTTACAGTTGGAAAATGTAAGAATCACTTTAAGACTATGACACTGATAGATGAAAATTGAAATGTTTAGAGCAATATTTCCATATAGTTTTTCTATCAAAGCCTCAGGGAGCCACTGAAGACGGGATCAAGAGCCACATGTGGCTCTGGAGCCAAAGGCTGCCTACCCCTGGGCAAATATAGACACATGCATATGTGAATTTTGTTTTTGATCACTGTCAACCCCATGATGCTTCAGGCTCAAACATTATCTGTTGACTTTATGAGATTGGATTGTAGATTTCATTAAAGAATAAATTAGATTAAACTGTTAGCCATGATAAGCACTCAGCGATGTCAATTGCTCTGACATCAGGGCACAAAATTAGCATCATTTATAAGCCAAGTGTTGGTAAAATATGTAGGTGGGTAGCAGACCGGCTTCATTCACCTGCCCAAAAAACAATGGTAATCTCCTGAGTGGCTGGGAAAATGGAAACATTCACTTGCCTTTGTCCAGGGGACCAAAAAATTAATTTTGCACCCCCTCTGTCATGAATGAAAGCTTTGACCCTGGAGAGCACTGCAGACGCAGGTGTCTGCCATGTGCCATCAACCCTTCACATGTATTTTTGGCCCTCACACACTCATCCACCAATTCACTCATCTTACTGATGGCTAACAGGAGGGCATCACCCACTCTGGACAAATCCGGCCTCCCCAGCAGCAGCTCCGTCACCTCCAGATGCTCGTTGGCTACAGCCAGCTGCAGTGCATTCTGGCCCATGTAGTCCACAGCGTTGACATTCAAGCTGGGCACTTGGAGCAGCATGCGCCGCACCTCTGGTATGTTGCCGTATTCAGCTGCCTCCAGAAAACGCTGCTCAACCTCTGACAGGCTGACTGAGGGAGCAGAGAACATGTACGCTGGACCACGCAGGGCCTGGCGACGTTTCACAGCGCTGAGAGGAGCCATGAGCTGTCTCTCAGAGCTGCTGTGGCTGCCAAGAGAGTCGGGAGACGTAAACACAGTATTTAATGTCCACATTGTAACTTATATACAAGCACATAAAGCTTTTTGGAAACCGCTCTTCAGTTCCCAGTTTCACCCCACATGTTCTACAACTAAAATGTTTAATTTTTATAGGCTTAAGACGCTGTTAACAGGATTTAATCATTAATCCTACTTGAGTGGTGGTAATACCAGAACAAATCCAGCTTCACCTGTCTTAAAAACACCTCAAGTGATCTGGTGCAAGCTTTCATTTGGTACAGTTTTGGAGATTTAAAGGTCCAGTGTGTTGGATTAAGGCGATATGTTGGCAGAAATGAAATATAATATAATAAGGCTGTTTTCTTTAGAGTATAATCATCTGAAAATAAGAATCACCACATTTTTGTCACCTTAAAATGAGCTGTTATATCTAAACAGGGAGCTTGTTCTTGTCCACGGAGTCCAACATGTTGCACTGCCATGTTTCTACAGGAGCCCAGAACAGACAAACCAAACACGGGAAAACACTGATTTCTTTTACATGAAACTACTTCCTCAGTGTTTTTACCGGTTTAAATCACCAGGTCTGTTTTTTTTTGAGGAAAAGACCTCTGTGGTTAATTTGTGACACCCATCCCACTGTCTTGGAGGATGTTCAAGCCAACCTCATCAGGCAGTTTGCTGACATGGGAGGATTGTTGCAGTGATTAAGCTCACATGGCCTTCCAGGCTATAAAAGCTGCCTCATGTTTTCACTCAGTATCTCCCTTCCTACAGCAGACGTCCACCCTCCATCATTGCTTTTTGGTTTTGCCCCTTTAACACCTCCACAGCACACCTGACACATGTTGATGCATGGCTTTCATTACTGACTTTGCTGACCTACACACCGTATTGGTTATTTAAGTTAATCTTAGTTTAATAAACTATACTTGTTTTAACTAAAGCTTTTGTGTGGACTCCCTTGTTGTCACATTCAAAGAGCCAGTTTGTGACAAATTCAACACCCACTAAAATCCTCCTGAATGCCTGGATCTTAGGCTATATCCACACGAAGTCAGCGTGAGGAACGAAGCACTGGGCAAGAGGTGGAGTACATCCTGGACAGGTCACCAGACTATCACAGGGCTGACACGTAGAGCATTCATGCTCACATTCACACCTACGGGCAATTTCGGGCCACCAATTAATGTCTTTGGACTGTGGGAGGAAGCTGGAGCACCTGGAGAAAACCAACGCTGACTTGGAGAACATGCAAACTCCACACTGCTAACTACTGCACCACTGTGCCGCCAGATGCCACTAAATCCCCCTAAATTACGCTCCTCCTTTTATACCCAACAAGAAAACCCTCTAAAACTACACACACAAAAACAGATAAATAAAGGTCAAATGTTGAATCATCTGATTTTTGACAGAGACACATTGTAAGTAAGAGTCAAACAAGGATAAGAATCTAAAAATAGATACCAATAAACATGTGTACAAAGTGTAAAAGCCAAAATTTGGCTTTCAATCACACAGTTGTCATATGATTGAACAGATGAAAAAGCCAAAAAGACCCATATGTCTCAGACTTACATGATAATCAAACTTACTGGGTTAAAATGTGTGTTGTGAAATTACAAAATGTTATCAATAACTCTACTGTTACTCCAACGAAACCTGCGGATGAAGACAAACACAAAAAAACATACCTGCCCACTACATGCACATCTGGCTGATAAGTGGCTGTAAATGAACGACTCACCCGAGACATCTACCGGAGCAACAGTTTTCCTCTCCAAAGTCATCGTACATCAGCAGGTTATCTCGACTCCGAGCCCTGGGGCTGTCGGTGTAACCCGCAGGTCGGCTGTGGTTCATCCCCAGAGGTGATCAACTAAAGAGGGTCCTGGTTCATATGAGGGAGTAATCAAGTGTCTGTGGCATGACTCTCCCTCCCTCTCTCGGTCTCCCTCCCCCTCTGTGTCTCTGTGTCCTTGAGAAAGAATGCATCCTTCTGGGTCCCACTATACTTTTATTTACACGACTCACTGAACTATACAGATGTGGAGGGCAGCTCAGTGTTATGACTGAACACAGTGAGGGTCAGTGGTGATACATGGCTATATTTGTCTTAATTGCATAAGCTGAATCTACGTCTCTGGAAAGTTACTCCCTGTGTTCATTTTGAGAATACAGGCTAATTTGCAAAGATTAAGTACATAAATCAAAGCAGATTATTCTCAAAATATTGTGCTTTCCCAACATTTTTAAAGCTCAGGCTGTAAAATGCTATTTTAAACCACAGTGTTTAGAGTACATGTGAAGGTTTATCAGTGTGTGTGTGTGTGTGTGTGTGTGCAGGAGAAACTGATGGCTGATGAACAGCAGATGAGATTCCTAAGGGTTTAAATTCCCAGTAGACTTTACTTCCTCTGTGCTCCCACTTTCCACTGATCTCAGTCCAGTGTGGGAAAACAACTTCCCACTGTGCACACACACACACACACGTATACATACGTATGATTGGTATGAGTGTGTTTGTGCTTATGCATTTCTGTGGTTTGAAGCACCAGCAGGTCAAAGGTGAGTCACAGCAACCAGTGTTTTCATTACACATGCACACACACACTTGAACGCATCATATCTGCTGCGTCCTTTTTCATTGTCCTCGCTAGCTGTTTTAACTGATGTTATTATTTCCCCCTCTCTGTTTTCAAGCTGAATTTCACATGACATCACACCGACACGTCAACATCCAAAGATCTGATAAAGCAGAGTCTTTGATGTACCATTGTAGCGGTGAAAATCGCCTTTTAAGGCCCTGATTGCTGAAGATTAGTCATTTGGACGTTTCATGACGTAAGAGCGTCACATTTCACGGGGAGGATGGCAGGGTGAAAGGGGGTAAATGCTGACAGATGTCACAGTGTGAGTTTTTGTTAGGACTTCATCCCCAGAACAGAACAGAATCCAGATCTGGGATGTAAACACTGTCAGCTCAAACATACACACTACTTATTGGGGGGCAATGAGTAGGCAAGCACCTGGATAGTCATTTTTTCTGTGTGTGTGTGTGTGTTGTAGTGCCACTGATCCTGGTGATAACACTGTTGGATCCTTGGCTCTTTGTGTGGTCTGGTATTTGTATATTGTCTAGGTTAATGAACCCTTACTTACACACACACACACACACACACACACACACACACACAGTTATCTGTGTGTGCTACTGTGTAGAAACAAGGTGATAGCCGATTGGAGGGGAACATTTTGGTGCTACAAATGAGTGTCCTGGCCTCTAGAGAGAAATGAGACAGTCACGGGACATTCTTCATATCAGCAGCACAATGGCAGTCACATATTGACGTGCTTGGTCATGGACTTTCCACGTCCACATACGACGTGCAAGGTGCCCTGAGTGCGTTGGTTGT
>JAPZEB010000006.1:15312207-15328349 GCA_029783705.1 Chaetodon striatus
AGGATTATTCGCTCAGTTTCAGGTGCTGTCTAAAGAGCCCTGGGTTTTATACATATATTAAAATCAATCATCACACAATCAAGTGTCCACACATCCATATTTTGCTGTACAATTGAACACTTGTAGATTGTTTCTCGCTCTTGAATGCATCATTTTAGGCTGCAGGGAGAATTTGGGCTCTCTGTAATGATAAGATTGATTTTCATAACGGACTGACTCAGTCCATACAGCTGAGTTTTAAAGAACTCAGAGATGGAAAATTTTCTGAAGTTCACCCTGGGGGACAGAGGTAGAAATCTTCTGAAGAAATGACAGGTACTTTACAAAAAGCAATGTAGGGAGAGATAAGCCACCCGTTTTTGAAAGTAGATCGTGGTATGAGAAAGGTCAGTAAAACCCAGTCAGCAGATGAGAGGCTGGCCAACACATTGTCAGTGTTAAATGGGTAGTGGTTAAAGAGGAGGAAGTTTGGGGAAGTACAACGTGTGAGGCTTTTTTTGAATGACTTGAGTTGTGTGACTTAACTTCTCTAACAAGGACTCTACCTCTGTAAGTATCCTGTCTTATGAGAACTTTTACCATTATTTTAACTTAAATATATAACCTATGTGACAAGTTTTTAACTTTTGACAATATTATTGTTGCTGCTATAGTTAAGACAGTTTCATATGTAGTTTGTATTATTATTATCAGACTTGGCTCTGATTGTAATATATCAGCAACATCTCTTTACATTTTTATTGTACATTTATATTTTCATGTGTCCTTGAATACACAGTGGTGGACAGTAACTGAGTATGTTTACTCAAGAACTGTACTTATGTACATTTTTGAGATACTTTACCTTAAGTTAAGTAGTTCAGTTTTATGTTACTTTATAGTTCTACTCTACTGCATGTAAGGGGTGAATTATGCACTTTTAATTCAAATACATTAATCTGAAAGCTGGAGTAACTTTAGATTAAATTGTCCAATAGTTTGCAAAGTGGTGAAAATATGTTTTATCTCCACTAACTGTAACATTTAAATGCTGCTTGTGTGTTAAACTATCTGTTATTATATTTAAATATGTTATATATAATTATATAACATTCAGACAGGGATCATTTGGGCCAACCAGTACTTTTACTTTAATACTTTAAGTACATTTTGCTGTTTTGTACATTTACGTACAAAAAATCTTAAATGTAAAACTTGACACAGTTTTTATACAGAGTGTTACTGCTAGTTTTATTAAAGTAAAATACATGATTACCTCTTCCAGCACTGCATATTTAAGTATGTTTATTATGTTTTTAGGCTTTTAAATACAGACATTTCAGTGTTACAGAAGTCTGCAGGTTGCTGGAATTGTTTCATGTGATTTGACCCAACAAATGGAGATTTTCCTTTATTTTTTTATCAACATAATATAGGGTTAACAAGTGAATAAGACTGTTTGATGATCACAGAGGCCAATTGTGTAACCTTTATGTGTAATATCCTGTGAAGATCATCACACAGATGTTGATCAATAAATCCACACTCATCTTTACACAGTATATGGGTTGGACAGATCAATGCAGTTGAGACAAAACTGCAGGGTTGGTATTCATTTTCTGTACAAAATATGTCAAAATTACTGTGTTTGCTATAGTTAAATGTCCCAGTTTCCTAGTAGATGATGCAACAACAGAAGCATTCCTGGCAACTGCCATGCTAATTGTGATTTATGAGTGTACTGGTATTTTATGAGTGGCCCAATTAATCCATCTGAACAGGGGATTTACCCCATAAGAAAATGCAAAAACCAGGTGTGAGACAGCTGGCATTACCTGAGGGACTTACCTGAGAGATTCCTAACCTATTTATACATCTGCTCTGTTCCATTTTCATTTCACCGATAACCGGAAGCGGGCAGACAGTGACGCCGTCACACTGGGACTTTCCGTACCTTGTAAATTGCGAAACGGTGAGTATGATACACGACTGGAAAGGACTTGTTAGTCAGCTGTCTCATTTGTTGACCCGGGTGTTTCGTGGCTCTCAGACTAGACATTTTCGTTTTCCTTTCTCCGTGTTGCCACACAGATCAATGAGCAGGGCGGCGGAGCAAAGTTTAACAGCTGTTAGCGTTAGCAGACGTTAGCTTGCTAAGCTAACGTCCGTTGATCTTGATAAACTGGTTTCTGTTGGGCGTTGAATGTCACGTCATTCGGCAACTGCTAGCTAAATGTTCGTTTTAATTAATACTTGACTGCCCAAACCGATTTTAGACCAGTCTAATGCCCTCTGAAATATGAAACGACATTGCTAACGTTAGCTAAAGCAGAACTGAACCACTTCAAACACAAAGCTAAAGCCGGAAGTGCCTGGTGGCTAACCATGTATCCCGCTTAGCTAGCTGCTGACATGTTGAGGAAAGTACCTAGCATACCCTGCTGGAAAAAAATACCAGACGTAACAAATATGGGTTGTGTTTCCCCATGAAGTCTGTAGTTTGTTATGTCATATTCACCAGTAGGCCCCCGCCTTACTACCTGCACTTCCAAGTGATTAATCAGATGTAAGGAAGTGAATTGTCACCTTTGTTAAAGGGGCCCTCCACAGATTTTTTTTACATATAAGTTAGGTTACTCATCATGAGTACCACACATCCTGTGGAAATAGTTGTATAATGTCGTCTGTGGCCCTGGAAAACTTGATAAAGTCTGAGAAGATAACCCTAGTGATGTAATCAGGGTGATCTTCTCAGTTTGGGCTTGGAAACTAATCATTTTTAACAAAAGGTTTAACTTTACTTCTTCTAAGCTGCAAAGGATGGGTCTACTGCTGTATCATTTATGTTGCAAATGTTGGACATTGCTACATGCAATGGGAATGTAAACTGGTTCACCCATTTTGGGAAAAAATAGTGGATCATATAGGGAAGTGGTTGGGTAAGACAGTATCTAAATCACACCTTAGGTCACACCTTATGGGAGACTGAACAAAATTTCCAAATGTGTCAAAATATGACCTTGTGATAAGTGTAGTGGTTGTCACAGCTGCTTGAATCATCCTCAGACTCCCTCCAGATTTTGAAAAATGAAGGAAATCTATGTTAGAAATTGTGTCCCAAGAACACAGGTTAGTTAGCACCATCTATGAAGTTGAAGCTTTAAGATTGTTTGATTTTTTAAATTTTTTTTAGGGCTGGCTTTTTTGTTTGTAATACGTCCGCTGCCCTGTAATGATTGGTGTTTACTTGTACTGCAGTGGTTGCTAAATTACTATTTTGGGTTTAAGAGGGTGTAGCTACCACAGGCCTGTGGATGTGTTGAGTTCCAGCAACAATACTCTTGGTTTGTTCAGATTTGTCTGAATAGATGAATAAAGATTGAATTATTAAAAAAAGCCTGCATAAAAAACAGGGGGAATGAATATTGAAAGGCATATATCAGATATAGGGAGTCAAATATAATGATGTTATCAGTTGCATTGTGACCATAGACAGCAAAAATAATGGACTTTGCTACTATGATGTCATCCATTGGTTTGTGGATTCCCATTTGAAGCCTTGAGTTCAGCGTTACAGCTGTTGCCTTTTTGTTTTTTGTTTTTTGGAGTCAGAGTTGATCATATTTGGACAAGAGGCAGGAGCTGTGGAGAAGCAAGGGGTTGATCTGATTGAGAAGCCGTTGACACTGTTGGCAGACTTAAACTCAAAGTGGCCCACCCTTAAATATGCGTAACTTAAAGTCTCAATAAGATGTAAAGGGGTGAGTTACATAAAATTTGTTCTCATGAAAGGGAAAATTAGCTATGGAGGCTCAAACCATTATTTCTGCTGTAAAGTTTGGCATGTTATCATTGGGGTCAGTGGCAACTGACTCGCTTTTGGAGCCAGCTTTAAGTCGCCGCAGTGTTTGGCACTTTGCGTTGGCTTCATTTTTCAGCCCTGCAGGTTGCAGCTCATGTATAACATATGTAGGATCCAGTGATCAGGATATCTTCGTCTCTGTTGCTTTGATATTGACCATTCTTATCAAAATCCGCCCCCTGTGACTTTCCCATCTTTGTGGACATGCAATACTATGTCGCATGATTACCCCTGTAATTAATGATTAATGGAAAGATTATGGAAAGATGAATCATTTAAGGTATTTGTAAAGCAAAATTCCCAAACAGTCTTTGTTTCAAGCTTCTTAAATGCAAGAATTTGCTGCTTTTCTCTGTTTTATATAATTATAACTTGAGTATCAAAAGTTTTTGGACTCTTGTTAGACAAAACAAGTAACCATGTCACATTGTACTCTGGGAAATTGTTGAAGTCATATGTACTTTGTAATTATTCAGCTGTGACTGATGACACAAACTCTTGTGCATCTGCTTTGCTGATGTGTGTTTCCTCTTTCATTTTTACATATTGGAATTACACTGTTAAACAGCTAAAAAATATAATACTTATTTTTAGTGAAACACTCAAATCCTGTAATGTCTACCGTTATATGAAAGTCATCAGTTAGGATCTTAATGTATTTATTAGCCTCGTCAATCTTGAATTTTTATTAGAATTGAAAACAAAGATATAAAGATTTGGACAGTGCTTATAATAAAGATGAACCTAGTGAAAGGTTGATGAGTTTAAAAAAAATACACAGATTTAAATAGGTTAAAATCTTCTATCAAGAATTTCTGCTTAAACATAATTAAAAACTTTTCTGTCTTTGTCTTCTCTTTCTTTCTACAGGTCTTGCTATCATAAAACCCAAGTGGAGCATCCATTATCCTTGCCAAAGGAGGATTAAATTTTTCTTATTGGGTTTTTAGTGTTCAATTATGGCTGCTTAGACACCTTCAAAAGGGATGTCCGAGATGGGGGGAGGGGTTTGAGAGCATATATCCCTTGGTCTGTGTGTGTGTGTATGTGTGGGCTTGAGATATTTATTTAATTTCTAATGTTGGTACACATAATCACTTACCACATGTTTAAGTTTAAATGGTTAGATACTTTATTAGACATGTCTTTGTCAAATATACAAGACAATAAAGTGTGTACTGATCCCGGGTGATCTGACCACAGTGTGATATTCTGATTATTGATTTAAGGATGCATTTTAATAAAATTTTAATAGAATAGTCCATCCTTTTTTACTGCACAGGATGTGTTTTGTTGGCCGTACATCCACTGGGACTGTTATCGAAAGGTACAGAGGTAGCACTCACTACGAGGGACAGGTAAAATGGATCCAGGTGTTAAGTCTAGGCTACATGTAGGAAAAATGGCGATGCATCCTTGGCACGTCATGCAGTTTGTATCCAACAAAGTGTGATAATGGTGGTTACCGGACTTGTTTATTTTTTGATTAATCAAATTTCGCACTTAGCTAAGCTTCACTTTCTTTTTTACGGTCTCTTTACTGTTTCTGTTTTTGATTTGAGTTGATTATCTGTTGCAGTGTGAGTGTGTGTGATGGTGTGAGAAAGCGAGACCTTGGGTTTTTCTCAAACCCCTCTCCCTTTGACGGACATCTCTTTTGCCTTATATTTCTAAACTTAAATCCAAAAATGGAAACTCTTGTTCAACTCAAAAATAACCAGTTCTTAATGGGGCTGTGTCGCAACGGGCCCCCACCTGACCTGCAATATGATAACTCCTCAGGTATCAGTCTCTTTTATTTATTATTTTCCTTCATCAGACGTATATCAAGATCAATTTTGCATCTAACCATCTGATGTGTTCTCAAGGAAATGTGTTCATATGATGTTGTTTCCATCCCCAGAGCTCTTCCGCATCTCTACCTTTGCCCGATTCCCAGCCTCAGGAGTCACAGAGCGAAGTCTGGCGAGAGCAGGCTGGTTCTACACCGGCGTGGGCGACCGGGTGCAGTGTTTCAGGTGTAACGTGACAGCAGAGGGCTGGCAGGCCGGAGACTGTCCAACAGAGAAACACAGACAGCTCTCTCCCTCCTGCTCCTTCATCCAGAGCCTTCCATCTACAGCCAACTTGCTCTCCTCCTCTCATTCCGCCTTCTCCCCACTCCGCATTGCCCCAGCCTTACCAGTAAGATCAGCGAAAGTTTAAAAAAAAAAGCGAGATAAACTTAATTAAATTAAGTTGCCCCTATGTGTTGGAAAATCATAGCTGAAGAAAAGTTCATGAAATTGTTTTGTTTTTGAGGACAGAATCTGTTTGCTTAAACCTCTGTAGTCGCCTTTCCTAATTGCATTAAGCTACCTGAGATATTCTTAAATTTTGCATCATTTTCTTCCAGCTTTCTGGTCCAGGCCCGGCCGCTCCTAACCCGACAGTAAGCCAAGGTGACGAGCCAGTCTACCTAAATATGGGCTTCTCTGCTCCCCCGCCCTCCAGCCCTCTCAGCTCTCGTGGTGTAGAGGACATGTCCCACCAGAGACCAACATGCCACAACCCCAGCATGCGCAGAGAGCAGGACCGCCTGGACTCCTTCCACCCCTGGACGCTCTCCATCATAACTCCCGCTGAGCTCGCCAAGGCGGGCTTTTACTACCTGGGCCAGGGCGACAGAGTGGCCTGCTTCAGCTGCGGAGGACAGGTGCGGATTACAGGGACACAAACCCAGCTGTTGTATGGAAGTGTGTTTCACATTTAGTAGTGCACAGGGTGCAGTGTAAATATCTGTGGTCTGTAACTCAACGTAAGCTGTTACCTAAGAGGTTTTTGAGAGACAAAGCTAGCCAACTCGGTGCCGTCTTCTCAGTGACATTCAGGGGCGCACATTATAGAGTACCTATCAGTCTCGATTGGATCATTTTATTTAAAAAATTAGAACATTTTGTCATGTTTTGTGGCTCTGCTCTTCTTGTGTATTGTGTCACTAGTATTACTTATTAATTTCCTTGCTTAGTTTAAATTGTACTTACTCTGCCTCAAGCTTTTAGTTCACAGGTCTTGACAGGAATACACAAAGAGGGTGTGGCTGGCTATAGATCATCTACCTTACAACCACAGCCATGTGTGTGTCAGGGTGTTATTTCTTGAACAGTAGATATGACAGAAGCTTTTGTTTGTGTTTGCAGTTGAGTAACTGGGAGCCAGGTGACAGAGCCGTATCCGAGCACCAGAGGCATTATCCAAACTGTCGTTTTGTGCGGGGTGACAGAGCTGACAACGTGTCTCTGGCCGGAGCTGCATCCGGAGGAGTAACTTCTCAACTGTCTTCTGGAGCCCCGGCTCTCAGTAATGTGTCCAACCCTGCCATGCAGCAGAGCGAAGAGAGACTGCTCACTTTTGTCAACTGGCCGTCTCGTATCCCTGTTCGGCCTGACCAGCTGGCCAAAGCCGGCTTCTACTACGTAGGTACGCACAATATCAAAGCGCCGCAGTTACTCAACCACTGTGACCTGAAAGAGGACGCATTTAACAGCTAGAAGAAGGGTGAATATTGGATTTAAATTTATCAGGTGGCCAAAAACAACTCTGCTGATGCTGCTTTATGTCTGTTGAGTGTGTGAATAAGCAACAGTTGGCTAACACATCTGCAAAATTAACTTTATATTATATGGTGGTAATATGTTTACAGCATGTTACTTTCTCCCCAAGTGGCCAAAAAAGTAAATTATTGCAGGTTTAAAATCAAAATATATTTATATATTAATAAAAATTAAAAAAAAAAATTTGACAAAGTTTGAATTTATTTTATGGTTAAAACCTACCAGATTTTGTTATACTTAATATAAAAACTGTGCCCCAAAAGAAGTCTTATTTATATTTTTGTAGCAAATACTTAAAGTGGATAGAGGATCATTACTTTTGTTTTTCCAGAACTTAATTTGTCCTAAAAGCTTAATGTGAAGCTGTCATTTAAAAATAATTTCATATAAAGCTGTCATTATTTAAGCTACAGCTTTTAGTGAAACTTACAGGGGAAGTCCTTAACAAAATTTACTGATGATGTGCAGATGAAAGATTGGAATGATGTCATTTATTTCCCCTTTCTTGGAATAGTTTTAATTCCAGTTAAAGTTTTTCCCCCGTTTGAAGATATCTACTGCAGACAGATATGTGTCAGTATTAGTATTTGTTTTTCATTAGCGCTGGAAAGTCCTGACAGAAATCTTTCTAGGGACTCCTAGTGAGAAATACCATCTCGTAATAATACGAAATTTAACATCCAGATGTGATCAGTTTAATACGAAAGGTTTCAACCAAAAGCGAAACTGAAAAATGAAAAACAAACATTTATTCAAATTGGTTTCAAACAGTCATCTTTATTACAATCCCCGTGTTTTTCTTATCTCTACAAAAACCCCCCAAAACCACATGACACACTGAAAGCTCTTTGTTTGCCCTCAAGGTCGTAACGATGATGTCAAGTGTTTCTGCTGTGATGGCGGCCTGCGATGCTGGGAGTCCGGAGATGATCCTTGGGTGGAACATGCTAAATGGTTCCCTCGGTAAATGCTGCAGTTTAAAAAGTTGCTTTATTGTTTTCTTATTTAGTTTGTTGTTCAAATGTGTTGTCCAGAGCACTTTGTACTGTAGTGAAAATATCAACATTTGTATTCTTGTTCTTGGTCGACTTCAGGTGTGAGTATTTGCTCCAGGAGAAGGGACAAGAGTTTGTTCACCAGATCCAGGCTCGCTTCCCGCGGCTGTTTGAACAGGTCAGTAGAGATCTACATAAAAATCTGATATGTTTTCAAACATTTGGCATCAAACAAGTCATTTTAAAAAAAATGCTTATTCTGTTTTCTCCCCAAAAGCTCTTAACAAATGGAGACAGCAGCTCCAGAGAGTTTGTGGATCCACCTGGTGAGTTTGACATGCTTTGTTGTGTCCCACTTTGAATGGAGCTTATTGATGTGGAGTTATATAATATAAAGGGTTTAAAGACAGACATGTCAAGCAGCCTGACATCTGTACCCTCTCTTTCTCTCAGTGGTTCACCTCGGTCCAGGAGAGGAGCGGTCGGAGGATGCTGTCATGATGAACACCCCCGTGATCAAGTCTGCCTTAGAGATGGGCTTTGAGCGTAGTCTCGTCAAGCAAACAGTCCAGAGCAAGATCCTGACCAGCGGAGAGAACTACAGGACGGTCCAGGAGCTGGTTTCAGACCTGCTGAGTGCCGAGGACCAGAAGAGGGAGGAGGAGCGAGAGATGCTGGCGGAGGCGATGGCATCAGGTACAGCTGACAGTGAAAATATGATCTCTGCAATGTATTGTCCTTGATGTGAAACCACCAGTATTAGTTGTATTGTCAGCTGCTCTCGGACCAGTGAACGTGTGAAGACCATGAACAATAAATTGCTTCGTTTCAGATGGTTTCACGTTTGTGAAGAGACACCAGGCGGCGTTGATTCAGCGTCTGAAGAGTGTGGAGCCAGTGTTGGACCATTTAAGAGAGCAAAATGTGTTGTGTAAGTTTCTCTCTTGTTTTTTTTAATCTTTAGACTTCCAAATCTGTCACCACATTTATTAACTGTGTTATACAAGTATAAAGGACAATTTTTAAGTTATTTTTGGATGCAAGATTTAGGTTTTCAACAGCATTGGGATTACACTGCTAAGTGGAGAAATAAAGCGAATAAAGTGCCAGATAAATTTTAGTACATGAGAGCACTTTTCATAAACCATCTGAAAATTTGTCACTACAGTGTCATGACTGACAAGCGATTAATCAGCATATTTTTACAGAGTAACTGGAGTGATGACTATGCAGCTGTAGCATCTAGAGCTCCCCTCGACTGTAACTAACTCCCCTGTTAACCTGCAGCTCCAGAGGACTATAGCGGTCTCAAGGCTCAGACATCGGCTCAGCAGCAGACCGCCAGGCTGATAGAGCTCGTCCTCACCAAAGGAAATGCCGCAGCAGAGGTCTTCCGCAACTGGATCCAGAAAAATGACGTGCACCTGCTCAGAGATCTCATGGGTATGACTTTCCCATCACGTCACAGAAAAACACAGTGTGTGAGCTCAGGCTGCAGACACTAAAGCAAAAAGCATATGATATTAAGCATTTAGCCACTAAGGCCTTTGGGTGGATGCAGATCAACTCCAGGAACACAAACCATCAACCTGGACAAAACAAACTTGAAACCACTAAGTCCAGACTGCATCCACAGCACCAAGCCTGACGTTGTTTTGTCCTTAAAAAAAAAACCCAAATTAAGCATTAAAATAGCTTTAAAGAGTCGAAACTACATATTTTTTATCGAGCATGTTTGTTTGCAACGACCAAGACTTGACTACATGTTGTCTTTCACATTTTCAGCCCAATCAAACGAAGCGGCATCACCAAGCCAAGACCTTTCAGGTATGAAGACACACCTGGGCCTCAGGCACTACTTACAGTACTATGCTTCCAGTTTAATTGTTTTTTATTCTGAAGCTGTTACTTCTATTTTATTCGTCAATCTTAACTTAATGTCACGATGACATGATTCCTAAGTGTTACATGCAGCAATATGTATTTTTGTTAATTGTGTAGTGCAGTATTTTCAGCGTGAGCTGGAGGTACAGCCATCAGTGCTGTGTGGAGCTAGTTAATATAGAGATTAACAGTTATGTAGCCTGTTTTAAAACCGTGGGTCGTGTAAAGAATGACAATAAATAAGACGGTCGGACAGCAGGTTGGATTTTAAGATGTAAAAGTATCTTATTTCTTTGCAGACTTGCCCATGGAGGAGCAGCTGCGGCGCCTGCAGGAGGAGCGAACCTGCAAAGTGTGTATGGATAAAGAGGTCAACATCGTCTTCATCCCATGTGGACACCTTGTGGTGTGCAAAGAGTGCGCACCGTCACTGCGAAAGTGCCCGATCTGCAGAGGCCTGGTTAAAGGCACGGTCCGAACCTTCCTCTCATAACCAGCAGTCTCACAGCGATGTGATTAAATGAATGTAAGCAATACCATATATAAACTTCTATTTATTGATCACAGCAGGACGGATGCTCATCTTTTCTTTTGTTGCCTCTGTGATGTATCTTACCATGTTAAGCCTTGCCAATTTTCTACTTCGTTTATCTAAATAACCAGATACCACTGACCAATGTAACTTCATCTGACAGAGATGTAAGAATACACTAATACTCTTAATCATAACTATTAATGGGTATATTTAATTAATATTTCATTCATTCAAAACTTGAATGAACTTTCCTGATAAATATGATTGTATTATGCTAAAACAATTTCCTAACAAGTAGTAACAGCAGCTCTGCAGTAAATATAAGTTTGATAAAGGTCTAAAGGTTTTAATTGTTTGACGCATCAGTGAATCAATCATTAAGACTTGCGTGTGTTGAGTAATGGCAGCTGCTAGTGAGGTGTGATATCTTGTGACCCAAGGTGCTGATGCACGCTCTGAAATACTGTTGTCATTGATATGGTAAGGGAAAATTTCAAATGACACAAGTGTACGTAACAGCGGTCACAAGTACACCCAGTGCTGATTAAATCCCCCCAAAAATAGCAAAGTTACATTAACATCTGTGTGGAAAAAAAACAGACCTGACTGACTCAACTTGTCTTTACTGCACAGCCTGTCCTGATTATCTACTTTAAGAGTCTAATCACACTGTAACCACGTCACCAAGGAAAAAAGTGTCATGTAAAGCATATTCTCATGTTTTATATGAAGAAGTCATGATACAACCCAAATATCAGAGTGAACTGACATTTATATTACTGTGTATCCTACATCTCCAGTGTAACTACAGCTATTGTATCTTATATTTTAAACAAAACATGGATATACTCTGTTGCTCTGCTTCTGTTGTAAACACTAGATACCAACCCTGCATTTTCCTCAAGCTCTCACACCAGATGTTGGCAACAGTGACAGCTGTCAGTTAGGTGGTCTGCAATTGCTGTTTTTTATTCAATGAATGTAGAAACGGCATTAATAAACTTGGATGTTGACACCAACGTGCTCCGTATCTGCCACTCTAATGCGTGTCTTTTCACTACGTCTAATGTACCAGTTACATATTACAGGGTTCCCACAGTCACGGGGAAAACCTGGAGAAGTGGGATTTCACTCATATTTTCAAGGCCTGAAAAGGCAAGGAATTAGTGAAAACCACTGAAAGCTTTGGAAAAGTCGTAAGAGTTTGCTTTGTAATTAAACTGTTGCAGTATTTATCTGTGGGTAACATTTCATGTGACATAACAGCAAGTTTATTTTTTGTAGCTGTTAAAGTAATATACGTTAATGTCTGACGTTTGTTTACCATCACATTTCATTGGACCCTTTGCAGGCCAGCTCTGGCCCCCGTGCCATTTGTTAGACATCCCTGTTTTCACTGGAAACCTTAGTATGTAGTCCCGATGTCTAGCACACAACTTGCACAAGGTGGCACTGTTTGGAGAAATGGATGCTTGCAGACACTTCTGACAAACACTCCTCTTAATCACCATTACATTATTCATCAAACGGTTCTTGGAGGAAGTTGCACACATTTTAACTGCAAGCTGTAACAAGCTGCCTACTCTTTAGTTATAAATCTAACTTTGAATTCAACACAGCCAACAAGTCTTACATGTTTGTTCTAATTAATTCGGGCAGTGGTGGTAAAAGCATGTAAAACCTCATTTACTGCATGTACTTGTGCGTGAAGTCGACTCACAAACACACCGACACTGAATCAGTTGTAGTTTATACAAATATTTATTCTTCCACAAGTCTCTTCAGCCACAGTTTAGATGATGCCAATCTGTAGAGAAGAAAAAGACATGATTTACACGGTGTTCACCAACAGAGTGAATACATCCGTATCTGCGCTATCTGGCATCAGTGGTTCCTTTGAATGCATCACAAACATTCAGACTTGTAAAAGTTTACATCACTTGCACAGGGTTGACAACTTTTGAAAGCAAATACAACCATCGTGTTGAACTGAACTTGCTTTTGAGACCCATGAATCCCTTTTACCCTGCTCAATGATGAAAGACTCACCTTGTTTGCAACATCCAACGCATCATAATCTGGTGCAAGACGAACATACGCCTTCTTCTCACCATCAGGCCTGTACACGGGTTAAACAGAACAGGCATGTAAGATGAAGCAATGAATGAAGATGGTAAATCTACTGTATCAAATTTATAAGTTGTTTAAGGTTGCTGACCAGATTTTGAACCAATATTCTTATCTCAGATTTTGTACAAATGGTCCCCACACATGTAATGTCTTAAGCTCTGCAATCACCAACTGAGACTGTTTATTCCTGAGTCCAATAAACTCTAAACACAGATGTGATTACAGTGAGCCGATAAACGACTGGCCACAGTTCTGCCTTGAATTATGAATGGTCTGCTTTTAAGGATTGCACCCTAGTGTCATCAGTCCAGTAATCAAGTTTCCAACAAGACAACATGAAGCTGGCATTCAGCTCAGCCTGGGTTAAGATCTCTACCTGATGAGTGTGTTGACTTTGGCGACGTCAATGTCGTACAACTTCTTGACAGCGTGTTTAATCTGGTGTTTGTTTGCCTTGACGTCCACGATGAACACAAGTGTGTTGTTATCCTCAATCTTCTTCATGGCGGACTCTGTTGTCAAGGGGAACTTGATGATGGCATAATGATCCAACCTACAGGGAAAAAAATATACATTAGGACAAAAAAAACAAAAAACAAAGCCATCACGCTTTTCTTGTCAACGCTCTAAGAAACAAATCTGTTAATATTTACAAGAACATTGTTGCTTGTTGTTCTCGTGTAATAAATTGTTTTTCTTGGGTGCATCAGTAAATTATAAAGCTGGAATCATGCTTTTTCATACTTTGATCGCTTAAACCATCATGTGCACCAGGTTTCATCCCTGCATTTTCCAACAGCATGCAGCCACTGGCTGTAACTCACTTGTTCCTGCGAGGAGCACTCTTGCGAGGATACTTGGGCTGTCTGCGGAGACGGAGGGTTTTAGGGCGACGGAAGGTGGGAGAAGTCCTCATTTTCTTCTTCCTCTGGCTGTGTACGCCCTTGAGCACAGCCTTCTTGGCCTTGAGTGCCTTTGACTTGGCCTCAGTCTTGGCAGGGACAGCTAAAACAGAGAAAACCCACTTCAGTTCAATTTATTCACATAAACAAAAGTACAACGCAGGAGACTTGATGAAGATGTGAAAGCGGGACACCCTGGTGAGTTGTTTGAAGCTTGAAAATAGGGGCCCACACATAAAAGCAAATGTATTGAAGATATTTCTAACCCACTGTCTAAATTTAAGAAAAAGAAGTTGCATGTATGATACCGTAACATTTAATACCTACAAACTTGTCAGACTAACCAAGAACCTAAAACTGAACTACCCTAATGCTAAATACTAAATGATCCCAAGACATCACTTGTGGGGTGCAGGCCAGCTTGTTCATGCTCCTCCAATATGTACTTACTTTATAGTCTATCTCTAATACATGTGCCGTGCTGTGTGTAAAGTGAATCCTTATATTAAGTACCAGAGCTTGCTTCTTCTTAAAATGGGTGTCATGGGGAAAAGGTTAATTTGCATTGACAAGTTGAGACTGTTTAACCATGTTCACTTTCGTGTAAAGCTGCAGTTGACCTCTGTCTACATCAAACGGGTAAAGTGGTGTAAACATGTCACTAAAGCACATTTTCCATAAGAGTTTTAAAGTAAACTGTCAATAGCAACCAATAAATTTACACATCAGCTTCCTTATACATGGTGACCGTTTCAACTCAATGCCTTAGAAATTAAAACCACTGATATGTCCAGCTAGCTTGCCTAAATTATCAGTTTTAAACACTATCCAGTTTTCATATGAGAAACAGCTTAAACGTTCACGTGTAGCTACTGAAACGTTTCAAACACCGCTGAGGTGCAACATGTGCTAGCATCTTATAAACAGCTAATCCACAAACCTATCACACAATAACGTCTGGCATTAACTAGCTAAAGCTTATCTATACAGGCTGTACGAAGAAATCAGGACGGAATAATAGCGTTAGATTATAAATAGACAGCGTTTAGTGGGCAGCGTCAATGCTAACATGCTAACACTAACTTAGCATCACGTTCTGGGATACATGCCGGAGACACAGGCTGCGTTATCTACATATATAGGTAGTTGACAACAACGTGGTGAGGATATTTTAAACACTGACAAGATACTTCTGTAATAGAGTGTATGAGGAAATCAGTGAATAATACTTGTAAGAGCCGATAACTACACAGCGTTCAATGAGCGGCGTCAACGCTAACGTGCTAATATTAGCTTAGCATCACGCTCCGGGATACATGCCGGAGAAACCGACTGCGTTATTTATATATTTAGGTACTTGACGGCGAAATGGTAAGGAAATTTAAACCGCTGTCAGTTTCTCCACAAATTTCTGGCAAGTCTTATGAACTTTGGAGGAGATACTGGTGTAAATCTTGCGAATTATTCATTTAAAATCATAAGGTTCACAAACCTTCCTTCTTCACCTTCGGTGCCATGTTGAGAAAGGAAGGCTAAACGGGGTTTCCTGCAGTATAATGCATGGGCGAGATCTCGCTGCAGATGTATCGCGATAGCTAAGGAAACTGAACTGAATCCACCCAGTCAATCAGCGATTCTTACCATGTACATATAATAATTGTAATAATAATTGTAATAATAATAATATTGATAATATAATATAAATTAAATAAAGTTAAGTTTATATTAATGCCGTAAAAGTAAAAGTGTTTCTCCTTTTGTGTCAACTTTTACATCTTTTAAACCCCAGCAGTCAGAGCCTATAACTTTCAATGGACACAGACTCACCAACATATATTGATTAATCGAAATAAGTGTCTTTCATCTTACCCTAGATGATTATACATTAACAGGTAAACTATTTGTTGAACCCTCCGTCTAACAATCAACATTGGAGTGATAACCTTTTTTTTTCCAAGAGCTATTTTAATATCACTCATCAATCCCTCACTGTAGTCACTTTGACTTTATGTTACTTTACCTTTCTTTCAACTAAACAGTTTGCACTTCTGTATACATGTTTATTTACAGCACATTCCTATTATATTCTGTGTATTCATGGTACTGATTACTACTACTACTACTATTACTATTACCTACTTTATGTTTTATTAGGGACCGAGCCGAAGGCAAGGGCTCGTCTGAAAGAGGAGGCCCTGCCGCAGGCAAGGCCCTATTGTTTTTGCTTTTCAGATTCTTCCTTTCTCCTGACGAAACAACTCC
>JAPZEB010000006.1:15328449-15346326 GCA_029783705.1 Chaetodon striatus
AATACATCATAACTCCAGCATACATGCTCCAATCTTCCCCAAACTTCACAGGTTTGATGACAGTACCACCCTAAAAATACTGATGTATCAATATTTGAGATTATGCATAGCGCCACCTACTGCCAACAGGAAGTACATCTTTTCACACACTTTTTTTTTGACAAAAATGCCCACTTTGGCATTCCTCCAAAGTTGACCATATCAAGGTAAAACTCACTCTAATTATCCATACGGCCTTGATGATGCTTTCTTTTGAAAACTGTGAGTTTTCGTCAAAGGGCATGACTATGACATCACGGCGAACTTTGATGATTTGCCATGATGACAAAAGTTGCTGTAACTTGACTGTATGTGGACATATCTTTTCAAAACTTCACACATATGATAACAGTCCAGCTCTGAAAACATCCAATGACAAATCTTCAATATGACTCATAGCACCACCTACTGGGGGCAGGTAGTACATCTTTTCACACCTTTTTTTTTTTTTTTTTTATTAACCAGAAATTTACATGGTGTGGTCTATATTTCATGTACACTGTCATGAACAATCACTGATGCATTCTTAATCCAACTGTCACATGTCAGGCGTCACATTCACATGTACCGCCACTAAACAGGAAGTTGTTTATAACTCTAGCATACATGCTCCAGTCTTCCCCAAACTTCACAGGATTGATGACAGTCCCGCCCTGAACACATACATATGTCAATACTTGTTATTACACATAACGCCACCTACTGGCAACAGGTAAATACATATATTCTGACTACTTCATGGTCACAAACAAATGGTGGGTCAACAGTGGAGCAACACACCCATAACCACAAACACACAGCTGGAACTACAGGCCAAAACGCGCAACGGCAAGGGCCAAGGGGCAACGGCAAAGGGCAACAGGCAAGGGGCTAGGGGCAAGGGGCAAGGGGCAATGGGCGTGGGTGCGAGGTCCCGCCTAATGCTGCTTGCAGCTTTAATTTATCTTTTATTATAACTTTTTTTTATTTTTATTTTTTTATTACTTTTTTTACACATACTTAAATTGCATTGTTGGATGGGGCCTGCGACCCAAGTTTTTTAATGGCAACGACTGCTCTCATAATTGTTCATTTGACAGTAAAGACCCTTGAACCTTGAATACAGCACCACATTTGGTTATGTTAAAACAAGAAGGCTGAAAGCACATGTTCGCAAGTATTTGTTGGATGTGGCACTGTATATGGCAAGGCACATTATATAGCACTTTTCAACATGGTAATGCACAGTGCGCTACATAGAACATCAAAAGCATCAAGACAAGAAGCAAAAGAAAAACACTATAAAAGGACATTTAAAAACATTAAAAAATAAATTATAAATATGTACACAGTGTATTGCATTGACTTTTATGTTTGCTTGTTTCATTAAAACTTGCCATTCTGAAGCATCTCTTACTACCCATTATCTTATTTTACTTCAGATTGGCACTTTAAAAAAAAAAAATTGAGTCCTGCTTCAGCTGCTGAGTTCAGGAAACCTTTGCCTTCAGTAAGTTGAAACTTGTTTGACTCTCCGATACCTTAATTAGCCACAACGTACTGTTTCGCAGTGAGTAAACTGCTTAAAGATTTTTTTTTTTTTTGCAAATATAATTAATTTTTCCAGGTATTTTCCTAATCATATATACTGTGGGTATACTGTAGAATTAACCCTATCAATAGTCTGAATATTTTTCTGATCAGGTCTAGTGAGCTGTGTGGAGGGTAAAATTCTCATGTCAAGTAATGGATGGATATTAACTTGTTTCCCCATCTCACTAACAAGTGCCTTTAATTGCAGTTTTGTTTATAATACAAATAGTTTTTACGTTGGAATTTAACACCCTTAACTTATTCAGTATACAAGTCCAGCTTGTTGGCTGAATGTAATCATTCATCAGTCGATCATTAAAGCCTTTATTTCTCTTAAAGAATGTTTGTTAAAATGTTAAATCAGAGTCACAAGTTACAGATGATCAACTGTAACTGAAAAAGAAACAAAATGACACAAATATATACAAATCTGTTTATTTTATACTCTGATAATACAAAGCACAAATGTGAAAATTAGTAAATCAGACGGCAAGATGCCAAATACAATATAGAAAAATCCATCTCCACATCAGTCTGCTTGTTTCACTCTTCTCTGTTTGTCTTGTGGTTTATTTTTCTTCCTCTTTTTACTGGTGGACAGAGTTGAAGAGAACAGAAAACAAAATTGTGTCATGTCATATTTTTGAAGCACACGGTCATTTATGGCGTAAAACAGATCATTATACAATGAGACTGTATGTATATCAGCAAAAATACTAAGGATTAATACTTGAGAGTATTCATTATTAGTGTTACACACATCTTCCTTACTTTTTTAATTTGGCTCCAGAAGAATCTGATCCCGTCTTTGGAGTTGTCTTCTTTTCTCTTCCCCCTTCCTTCTGTGTTTTATTTTTTTTCTTCAGCCCCTGTCCTTTGGTTTTCTTTTCCGCTTTCTGCTGCTGCTGCGCTGCCGTTTGAGTTCCACCCTCTCCTTTCTGCTTCTTCTCTTTCTGTCCTTTATTTGGTGCTATGCCTTTTTTCTTCATTAAGAAGCGAGGAGTTGTGCAAATGGTGCTTCTCTTGGGAGGTTTCTTCTCAAGTCTCCGCTTCACTTTGCTAAAACAGAGAAAAATACAGATGGACTCTTACAATTATATAACCAAAGATGAGACTGATCACTTAAAGCAAGAAATAAAAGAGCAAACGTGTTTAAACGTATTGGTTATTTTAGAGTCTATCTCCTTTACCTGTGTATCTTCTTGAAGCCAATCATGTAGTCGGGCACAGGACAGCCAGCTTGTTTTATGACATTGGCGATGCTGTTGGAAACAGATGCAGAGAGAAAGAGATTCAGAAAAATATGTAAAATGTAGAAAATTTTGGGAGCTTGCAACACTAAGTGTCCTGCACCTGTACCTCCCTGGGGTTGGATGAGCACACTGTTTGACTTCTTTGCTTTCAGCCATTAGCTTATTAGGCCCTGAAAGCTTGTGGTCGTGGACATATACCTCACAGCAGCAACGTCTGGCCTCGTGCTGACTACCACCAAACATAACATCTGATGACCTGTCTGCCTCACCTCAAATTTGCTGTGTTATTGAACTTTGATATAAACTAATTTTCCAGAGTCACACACACAAAAACAAGCTGTACGTGTTTCACAGCTAAGGAAGTCAGTTTGCACTTTTTGCATCCACGTACCTGCGCAGCAGCGGCTTATCATTTTCTGTGAAGAAGGTGATGGCCTTCCCCTGATGTCCAGCTCTACCAGTCCGACCTGAGGAGCAGCAAACACAACGACATATGAGGGAACTGATCAGCAGATGGGAGAGAAAGGAGACATACGTGACTGAGGGACAACACAGAATTAGGGGTGCTACTAACAATACATAAAGTTATTCCTTATCTTAACAAGCATTGACCCTTATAAATAAAAAACTAACCAATCCGGTGGATGTACTCCACAGCGCTGGTTGGGAAGTCGTAGTTCAGCACCAGGTTGACTCCTTTGAAGTCGATTCCTCTGGCGAGCAGAGCCGTGCAGATCAACACCCAAATCTTACCGGAGCGAAAACTGTTCACCACGTTGTCCCTCTGAAACAGAGAAGCCACAGAGCATGAGTACAAGTTTGCCCCTCTGTGACAAATAAAGGACTTATAATGCAGTGCGTTATGTGTCTGTGCGTACCTGCTGCTGTGTGCGGTCTGCATGGATCACATCTACATTGATGCCTTCATACACCAGCTCATGGAAAAGCTCCCGTGCTCGCTCTATAGACTGCACAAACACCAGCATGGGAGGAAGGAAACCCTGAAAATGGCAAGGAGGACATCCTTTTATTTAGTTTTAGGTGGTAAAGAAATAGAGTTTATATTAATTAATTCATGAAACAATATTATTTTATTACAAGCTTGAAAAGCAACCTCTCTGGAGTGTCCTTACTTTTTTGATGATGTCCCTCATGGCTACCAATTTGCCGTTTTCCGTCCCAACAAACAGCAGCTCCTGTTCCACCGTCTCAACTGCCGTGTTTCTGACAAGATGATAAATTCAGTGCGAGAAAGACATGATATACATCCATCAAAGTAAGGAGTTTAACATGCAGATCATTACCTGTGTCCAATGTTGACTGACACCAGGTTATCAAGGTTCAGACGGCACCACTGCTCTACATCTGGCGTGCAGGTGGCGCTGAAGAAAGCCCTGCGCACCTTTGACCCAGAGCAGGCCAGAAAAATTGTGGCGAGCTGCTCCCTGAAGCCCGTCTTACCGCCCTCAAACAGCTTATCGGACTCATCCACGACCAGCCACTCTACACTGAACATCAAAACACAACAATTAAGCTCCATTGTATCCAAGATTGTTTTTGACAGATGACAGTGGAGACAGAGGCAGGAAACGAGAGGGGAGTGAGGGGAATGAAACACACAATAAAAGGTCCCCCAACAGAATCAATGTTGTGGTTATATGCGACGCGCCTCAACTCATAGAGCACCTGGAGCCTGTAGCACTGTTAAAGGGTTGCTTTCTCCATCACTGCAGCTAGGAATAACAAGAGTTAACTTTATGGTGATAACTGGAAATAGAAGGTATATCCTCTGTTGTCTGATGGGAAAATAATCCACACAAGCAATTAGAAGGACAGACTAAATTTAGATTGCTGTGTGGTACAGGCTTCAGGACTGTGCCATTAAGAGGTAACATGGGATAATCTAACAGTTGATTCATGTGTGGGTCCTGCTGTTTCATTTCTCTCATGCATGCACACTTGCATGACAGTACAAATTCCTGCTAATGATTTTACTTCTGATACTACTATTCCACTGATCTGCAGAAGAAGAAGAAGAAGAAGAAGAAGAATTCAAGCTCATAAACATGAATTAACTTCTGCTTGTTTACAAGACAGCTTCATGGGGCACCTTTCAGAGAAAATTCCAGAGAGCAACAAATTAAGCGTTACCTGCTGAGGTCGAGACCTGGAGGATCCTGCTTGAGAAGGAAGACGAGTCTGTTTGGAGTACTGATGAGTATATCTGTAAAGAACGTAGCAGATTAACAGTGAGGTAGATCCAATTTATGTCTCATATTTTGTCTCTTCTGTGAGGACATTTTTTCTTACCATATTTTTTGTTTGACTGTGGTCCATATTTCTTGGCGGCCAGAGAGGCTTTGTCTATGATGTGAACTCTAAATCCCACTCCCTCTGACAGGCGGAGCAGCTCCCTGTAGGTCTAAACACAGAACAACAAAACTGATTTGTGCAAATGTGTTTGATCATTTAACAAAACACAACTTAAGCAACCTCCAAATGTTTTCAATATCCTGGAAGCTCATGTTTTCAGGTCACCTTCTTTGACATCAGTAAATCTGCTGTACATGTTGTTACAGCACAATAAAAACGGCCCTTGTGTGTGTGTTTTATACCTGGTTGGCCAGTTCTCTGGTCGGAGAGATGACCACAGCTCTGAAGCCCAGGTTGGCTGGTTGCTGCAGGTGGGCGAGCAGCGGGAGGCAAAAAGCCAAAGTCTTTCCTGATCCTGTGGGAGCGCACGCCAGCAGCTCCCGACTCTGACGGAGAAACAAGACACAGAGAAATCGTCACATATCCAATGTCTGTATGTTGTTTACCAACCACTGAATGTGTGTGTGTGTGTGTGTGTGTGTGTGTGTGTGTGAGTGTGTCTGCACTCACATGCATCATCAGCGGTATCGCCTGCATCTGTATCGGCGTCGGGGAGTTCAGCCCTGCGTCGTTGAGGTTCTGAAGGACACGCGGGTTTAGACGATATTCGGACTGTAGCTCTTCAAACGTGCACACGGGGTCAGGCACGTCGCAGCCGTGTACATTTATACGGTGTTGAGAGCGAATACGATTCACCTAAAATAAAATACAGAGAAAAGGATGTTACAGAGCTCAAAGTCAGATTAGCATTTGTCAGAATCATATAAAATATATTTCAGCCTCTTGTGCTGTGAGTTGTGTCTGTGTGAGGACCTTTTCCTGGTGAAGATGCTTCAGCCTCTTCAGAGAGGATTTCTCCTTCCCGTCACTCGGCAGGTTTTGGATCTTTCTGTCCAATGAGGACGTCCAGGTGATGCCGTTTCCCTCCGTGTCTTTCAGAGCTCTGCCTTCAGCTTCAATAAGACACAAGAAAGCAAACTGCAGTGAGTCTCTGACATGAAGAGCTACATCCTGTTCATTTTTAACGGCGTCACACACCACTGTTGTGATGTGAATTTTACCTTTTAAACACATTCCTAGGAGCTGTGTGGGGCTGGACGAAATAGATGATATCACAGTATATGTCACTTTGCATTACTGTATCTGTGTTTATTTTTATTTATATATTTATTTTTTATATTTATTTGATAACTCATACCCAGAAATACGACATCAAGAACAGCAGACTTTCATACAGCCAGACAAGTGACTTATTTTCACACACAAATTCACTGTAGTCATTTTTAGCAGCAATGAGAAACTGGAGGAAACAAGGTAAGCCCCTTCTGCAGGAAGGGTTCACATAGTTGGCAAAAGTTGCATCACACGAACAAATCTCTCTCAGCTGTGAGGACTGGAACTAGAAATATGTGGCGAAGTGGGGAGACTACTTGGGAGTACTTTGCTAATGAGGACAGATCTTGAAGTAAGTCGCACACAATGAACATAATACTCATATTTGCACTCTGAAAATTAATTAACTACTTAGAAATTAGATTAGAATGTGGTGCGTGTCAATGTAGGAATATAAATTTAATTTGTTTGTGCATGTACCTTTTTTTTTTTTTTTTAGATATATGTATTTATTTTTAAATTCTATTATTTTATTGTTTATATGAGTTGTTTGATTTTTTTTTTTTTTTTAACATCTTATTTTTTTCTGGCTTTTGCCTTTATTTGACAGGACAGATTATTGGTGTGAAAGAGGGGAGAGAAGGGGGAATGACATACAGCAAAGCACCATGGGGTGCAATTGAACCTGCACCCGCTGCGGCAAGGACACTGCCTTTACACATGGGACACCTGCTCCACCTGCTTTACTACTGGGTGTCACCAGTCGTTTGATTTGTTGACCAAAAGTGACAGTGTTTATTTAAGAAAGCAGTTCAATAAAATATTAATAACAACAAAATAAAAATGTTTAGCCGCTATCTTTTTTATCTCTCCAACACTAACTTTAAGACTTAATGTGGCACATCACACTAGAGCTGCAACTAATTATCATTTTCATTATTGATTAATCTATCAATTATTTTTAGATTTAACATTTATGAAGTAAGTATAAAATATGTTTTTCTTTAAAAGTAAAAAACACCAATTACAAACTCTCTGGGCCTAAGGCAATGTCTTCAACACGTGTTTAAACAAGTTTTCATTTAATAAATATAATAAAACCTGACAATAATCAAATCACCATAATTTAACATACTAAATTAGCAAATTGTCACTTTAAAGACGACAGGAAGTTTGGCATTTTTGGCTTAAACACAGGTCATACATATAAAAAAAATCGAGATACTTTAAATAATCCTGAACTAACCACATCCAGCTGCTGATCAGTTTGTAATGTCTGATATGGTAAACAGCACACAGCCACTTCCTTTACCTTCCACCTGGTTGCCTTTCATTCTCTTCTTTTTCCTCCTCACGTCTCTCTCTTCATCCCTCTGCTTCCTTTTGCCTCCTGCACCTGAATCTCCACTTTCACTTCCCACCTCATAGTCTTCCTCTCCTTCATCTTCATCCTCCTCCAGTGAGCTGCTCTGGGATCCATTATTTGCTCCTGTGCCAAAGTAATCGATCGCAGAGAGAGCATCTGTGGACGCTTCCCCACCGTGAGACCTGGCAACCTGTGAAATAAGACACGAGTACAGTCACTGTCGCTGTATATTACACTTGTGTCCCATCTCTTATCCAATTAAATACAACATTAAAGCATTCAACCTCACTAAAACACCAAAACATCTCCGAAAAACAAACACAACGGCACACTTCATCTCTGGTGCGAGTCGAGGTTAGCCAAATTCAATGAAACCGGGGCTCGTGCTGTTATCAGTCGCTATTTTTCGGGTTATAAATCACTAGCTACACCTCTTCAGTTTACCTTAAACCGAGCAGCGTCTTGACCAAACCTCTTCAAGTCAAATTTAGCTCCAGCTCCGAGTTTCCGAAACAACTCGAAGGCGTCCATTCCTGCAGCAGCGTGGTCTGTCAGCACCCAGGCATCACTAATCAACCCCCGCATCCTCAACCAGCAGCTCCGCCCCTCCGCTATGAACTCTGCTGCCCCCTGCTGGCTGCTTTAATACAACACTGTAGCTTGTGCAGCTGTTACAATCATTATAAATCCCACACAATCAGACCACCATCCACACGATTTAGGTGTAAATGCAACTGAAAAGATTTATTATTATTATATATTCATACACGAAACAAAAAAACACAACTCATTTGTATTGCATTTGAATTTTTGTTCAGTATAGATAACATCTTCATAGCTGTTTTTTCAGAACTCATTTTCTCAAATTAAAACTGGCAGTTGTGTAAATACATATTTAGACTTAATTTCATTTCATTGTCACCTTCAGTGGCTTGCACTTAGGTTCGTATTTTAAGTCACTGGTGGTGTGTAATGTTTATATGTTGAGGGATTTCAGGAGGAAATAGAAGTCCAGTGAGCATCACCATTGCTGTGTTCACACAGACAATGTGGTGTACTTCATGATCTGAATTATGGTTATGCAACATTATCAAAATTATGATAATAAAAAGAATAGCTTTCATGTTTCAATATATATCTCATAATGGCAGATGTGTGTAAATTACAACAGCAGCAAGGAAAAAAAAACAGACAACAAAATTTTATAACACTATTTTCATCACTGAAATGATTTTGTTCTCAAAACATGATATCATGACGTCTTTGTATGTCAGATGTTGATCCATAAAAGAGTGCAAGTGCAGTTAGATTAATAAAAGGAAAATAAAAGCCACTGTGACCTTCAAAATATCTTGAAATGTACATAAGAAATAAAAAGGTGGCCTCTTTTAAGACAGTCTTGTGGTTCCTGGTGATGTCCTAAAATTTTATTAAGACAAAGCTGGTTACAAAAGCTTTGCCTTTAGTCATCGGTAAGTTTGAGGCTGGATGTTTCACCCACAACCATCCAACTTGGGAGAGCTGTCTTCGTGATCTCTGCTAGTTCTCTGACTGAAACCCAGGTAATGAGAGTCCTCACTGCTCTTCACAGGTCTTTAACAAATCCTCCAGGAAACAAACCACCACCTCCTTACCGCTCTCCTCCTCTCTCCATCCCTCCCCTTCAGCCTTCAACCCCTGCAGGCTGATCAGGGTCTGCTGCAGACCTCCAACTCTCTGCTGAGGGGTGAAACTGTCCCCCCCAGCGTCTTTTTCTCCCTCCGCCCCCTCTCCTCCTCCTTCCTCCGCTTTGAGATATTTGATCAAATGCTGTTTGATGCCCTTCCCCTCCTCCCCTGCCAGCGATGCCCCGAGGGCAGGCATGTCCTCAGACTTGCTGACGCTGAGCAGGTGTAGGAGAGCTTGTGAGAGCGTGTGTCGCAGGCTGGCGCTGTAGCGGTACTCTAGGAAGTCATTTGTGTCTTCGCTGTTCTCGAGCGCTCTGGCCAGGGAACGCCACACACAGCTGAACCGCTCTGGGTCCCCGTAGCAGGCGCGGTTGGCAGGAACTGACAGGGCAGCGGCAGACTTGATCCGCACCTTGAAGTTCTTGCAGGAAGTGACGACATGGCAGAGGGAGGAGAAGGCATCAGAAGACCACGAGGCTGAGTCTGAGAGGAGGAAAGAGACAGACATGAATGGTTAAGTTTGATTTGTGAGCATCATTAAAACAAAAACTAAAATTCAGATCCATCACTGCTGGGAACATTTTACACTCTTTCAACAAACAAACCATGTGAATGATACCTCATATCAGCCAGCTGCTTGATAGACACTTGTTTCTAGTCTTTATGCTAAGCTACGCTAGCTTATTGTGGTTGTAGTTTAATTTTTAAGAAATAAATATGAGAGTGATGTTAATTTTCTTCAACTTTAAGCAAGCAAGCAAATGACAACAGTTCCTAAAAGATCTTCTATAAATCTTTTCCTTTAAATCCTGATTGAAAGTATGGTCAGAGAGTTTGATTTAAGGGTGCAAACATAGGTGAATGTATGAACACTTACCAAGCGGCAGGGCTGGATTTCTGAAAGCATTTCCCAAGGCGTAACAGGCATTCCACCTGACCTTCATAGTGGCCTCTGACTGGACGGTTTTAACCAGAGCACGAACCGCGTCTTCCAGTGGACGTTGGAACGCAGACCGGGTCAGCTGACTCTGACGCAGGAAATGAAGGAGATTTCCCAGTGCTCGCACTGCATTAGACTTCACCTGGGGGGGAAAAGGTGAGGATGCAAGTTCAGAGAGGTGAGAGACAATCAAAAAGAAAACTAGATAATCCTACAGTTTTTGAAACTCCCCAAATTGGTGCACAAGTACTTTGTGTGAACTGTTCAAAGACGCAAGCCGAGAGGCTGATGCAACGTAGATGCTCCCCAGCATGCTACATATGTGGACGTGTTGGGGAGTTTGACAGCAAGTTACAGCACACAAGAGTGCAAGGCAGAGGCCGGGGACTGAGACAAGCAGCGCGTGTGTGTTTGCATCAGATGACTGACTCATCTGGGATTCCTCGTGGTGAAAGATCTTACAGTGTGTGACCCCCTGTTGCCAGTCAGTCGTGTACTTCTACTTTACTGAACAGTAAAGCAATCTGACGATGCTCTCACCCTGTCTTTGTCGGCCGAGGCTCGGGTGGCTGCCTGCAACATCTTGAGCAGCAGCATGTCTGATAACTCTTCCTGGAAGTCCACACCTACACTCTCCCTGAATGAGACACAAGATAAACAGATTACAAAAATAAAATCTCTAATAACAGACTATAAACACTGATTATACTACTTTGATCCAAATTAGTTAAGTAAAAAAAAGTTTTTCTTTTTCGTACACCTCTTGTTTGTCTAATATTTTATGAGCTAAGCAATTCAGGTTTTCACTTTTTTAATAGATTTCTTTTAGTGTGTGTGTTAAAGATGTATTCAGTGTGTTTTCCAAAGCATCCACTCAGCACTTAACATCCATGTTTTCTTACATATTAACAATAAGTGTGTCTGTGAGGTTGCCCAGGGACCAGGCAGCCTTGGCACGGACATTCGGAGACCGATCTTCGAGGGCAGCAAGGATAGTGTTTGCTGTATCTGCCACGAACATAACATCCTGAAGAGAGAAGAAGAGATATGACAGATGGTCGTGGGTCAGAAACATGTTGCATGGTTCTCAGTGTGCTCATAGTTGCTGGTCAGAGTCCCTACCTCTCTCAGACAGGGGAACAGTATGTAGACCCCCAAAGCCCTGACGGCTGCGGTCTTCACCAGATAGTTGTCACTGTAGGTCAGCCCCAGCAGCACGGTGATGCACATCAGCTGCGTCTTATCCTGAAAAACAACATTACACACATCACACCTACAGCAGATGACCGTGAAGCTCAGTGTTAGCTGTGCAGAAACAAAGGGGAGCTCACAGGCAGCTGTGCGAAGGCCTGAGGCAGGATGGAGGAGAGCGTGTCGCATGCACTCGTCTGCAGTGTGGGGTGTTGCTCGTTCTGCAGTGCTCCATTCAGTGGTCCCTTCAAGACTTCTGACCAGAACAGCACCACCTATTTCATGGAGTGAAAACACATTAATATATCACAGTTAACTGAACCTAAAACTCTCTTATCACACAGTTGAAACATTGACATTGACCAATATTTTGGATCTCCTTCTCCTTTATTAAGGTCATGTTTTCAGAAAACAAACTAGTCCCGTAACAAATTAAAACAAGTCTACACCGATACAGTATAAAGACGGTTTGTACTTACTTGGTTCATGGGGACCCTCGAGCTCTCAGGGACATTGTTCTCTGCTCTGTACTGCTGGATTATTCCTGTCCCCAACTCCTCCAGTAACTAGATAAAAGACGATGACATAGACTTCAGTAAACAGATCTCGGCCTTATGATTGTTACTTTTACAATGTACATTTACACCATCTAAGCCAGTGAATCTACAAAGGGAAGGGGACACACAAACCACAACTTGTGTGGAATCACTTAAGCCTAACTTCTGGTTTGGCACTGGATACTTTCGATGAGTATCGCTTGACAGAAATGACTCATTTTTGACAAGAAAAAGCGCAGCATGACAATTTCCTTTCATGTTGAACACCTGGAGAATTTTGTTATGTTGCTGACACCTTTGTATTTTGTTGCGCAATGTGATCGAGCAGTCACGATGAACCTCTCTGACACATCTGCTGGAGTTTTGAGTGTCTTGGTGCAAGCAACATACAGTAGAGCTGTATAAGGTTATTTTCTGTGCACCATCTCATCACAAGTGTCGAGCGCCCTACAGTAAATCAGGTTTTACAGAGTAAGAGAAACTACAAGGTGTTACCTTTGCGCCGTGGAGTTGTATGGAGGGGTCTGTCTCCCCAAGGCAGCGAGCACTCACCTGCCCAATCTCACACAGAGATACCTGGGCTAGAGAGAAGTAGCCACGCACCAGGTGGGACATGACCTGAAAGACACAGGAAAAAACCTCTTCAGATTTTACAGACATCTGTTTGGGGCTTTCTTTGTTACTCTCTGTCTCATCCATCATTTCTCACCTGTAGAGCTTCTAGTCGGACAGGGGAAGGCTCTAAAGCAGCGCCTCCTCCTGTTCCTGCTCCCTCGCTGTCTGACTGGTCCTCTCTAGGCTGAGTCACCAGCGACACACACAGCTGTAGAAGCCACGGCGGCGTGCTGTCCTCCTCCTTCGGTGTGTGAGAGACCTGAGGGGAGTGTGTGTGCAGGGAGGATTTGACTGGTGTGCGAGAGGGTGAGGGCACTCCGTCTCTTTGTCTCCAGCTGAGAGCCGAGTCCTGCGGCGTGAATGAGCCAGTGCTGCTGCTGCCGCTGCCCTCCGGCTGTCGGAGGAGGAGCTGCACCTCAGGAAGAGGTGCCTGAGTCGTCACCAGAGCCCCATAAAGTGTCAGGACTGATACACGGACATTCACATCTGTAGACAGGGAGCAGTTGTATTAACAGTGTTCTGCTCCCTTTAATTAATATGTGCAGTTATTTAAATGCACTGATGGAATACAGACCTCTGTGGCGCACGTAGGGACGCATCTGCTTCCAGAGCGAGTTGAGGAGACCAGGTCTGAGACGGTGGTATGGGGCATTCGCAACCAGGAAGGCCAGACACTATGAGAACGGAGAGTTGGAGATAAGCTGTTAGAACCAGTTCGTACCAGATATCACTCCCCAGCTACATGTGTGCATGTTGTCAAAATATGTTACAGGTTTTCATGAGCTGCAAACTGAAGCTCAACATGTTTGGTCAACCAAATGCAGAGCAGCAGGCACCAGTACCTGAGGGCGTGTTTGGGTGCTAACTTGGTACAATAAAGCTTGAACTATCACTCTTACATAACAGCAGAAAGTTTTTTTTTTGTCCTTGACACTGGGGAAGAGAACAAAGTAGCAATAACTCAGAGGAGAAAGATTTCAGAAGGTAAAGGGGTCATCCAAAAACTGTGCATGCTATTTTACCTTTATGACCTGTGTGAGCGTCTGAGGGGACGTCTCAGCCAGCAGAGCCAGACTGAGAGCGCGGTGCAGCTCTCTGACGGCAGTAGCCAGCGTGAAGGAGAAAGGGGTGTAAGACGTACGAGGAGACGCCGTATCTTCAGCCACAGCCAGGAACTGACGGGAGCCATCCAGTATGGCCGACAACACCTGAAGCGCACAAGCACGCACCTGGACGGAGAGGAAAGAGAGGGATGCTACAGCCATACGAGTTGAGGGGAGTTGTCACATGAGTGAGGATGTGTTGTACCTTTGGCGAGGGGTCCTTCAGTATAATTGTGAGAAGAGTGAGAGGTGGTGGCCCCCCAATGGGGGAGTCAGGGATGAAGGAGGACCAATAGCCATACAGAGTCCTCTTCTCAACACCTTTCACCACCGCTAGCAGACAGTGCAGCGCTTTCTGACGCACGCGACCTTGGTAAAGCCTGAAAGAGAAAAACACTGCTGACTGATGTCTCACCTGTTCATGAAGCATTCAGAGGAAAAATAAACATCTCCATCTAATTTCTAAACATGAAAAGAAAACATGAGACTAATTTGGAGCGTCTTTTCAAGACATCTGAGGTTTGCAGCAAAAAAAGGCATCTTCAATTTTCAGTAAAAACTAAAACCAAATAAACCAAAAAAGGAGATGGTGAGATGGATGGACATGGACAGTATTTTCTGTACCTTAATTTGCTCTGTGCACTGCCTTCTGGGTCTGAAAACTCGGAGTCAGAGCTGGCTCTTTTCCATGAAGGGTAGAGAGACAGGCCACAGGGTTTAGACAAGGACTCTCCCTCACCTCTGCCTCCCTCTCTTCCCCCTCCTTTCTGAAATGCAGGCACTACCTCTCGATCATCTTCCTCTCCATCATCCCCTCTGCTCTCCTCAGCGCTCGTCTTCTTCCCCTTTCCTCTTGATTTCCTCTTCTTATTCTGAGGAGAGACATTAAGCACTGATTGTGAAACTGTCTTAACTTAAATTTCTACCAACAAAAATGACTGAAATGAAGACTTGGCTCACCGTTGAGGTTTTGCCTGGTGCAGCGGCATCCTTTGTTGGTTCAGGTTTTGGTGGTTCCGCAGGTTTCGATGCAGGGAGACCCTCATATTGAGGAAGAGGTGCTGGGTAAAGCACTGCCGGCCACTCGACACTCACACCTGGAGCTCCCTGAAACATGAGCCTCTGCAAAAAACATGTACAGATCTCCAAATTATTACATTATATAGCTGTCATTTTTTTTGTGCTGGAAAAGAGATAACAAAAGATAAAGCAACAGATGTTCTACAATTTGGTACCTTAAGTGCAGCCAGTACAGACCCAAGCTCCTCCCCTCCACCAAATTTCCACTTCCCTCCTGAGAGACAACACTGAAGTCCCTTTAGTGCAGCCTGGATCACCTGCACAGAGGACACATGGAGAGACGAGGGTCAACTAACAAAAACGGATTTTTCCCCACTGAAATATTCTTTACAACACACCAATTATTCATACCATGCAGTAGAAGAGCTCATCAGTGTTGGGAGGTTTGGGTGACTGCAGTGTTTTCAGGAAGACTTTGAAAAATAGACTTCTGTACTGATCATCCAAAGGCGGCTGACCAGGGATCCTGGAGAGAAACAATACAACCAACCAGAAACAAGAATTTAAACCTGCAATAACTGAACTGAAACAACACTGACATATAGAAAGAATGCAACCAGCTGAAACTTCTCACACTTAAAATTCCGTCTGTGTTCATTGTTCAGGAGGTATTTACCAGCTTTGACGGCAGCAGGCAACAACCCAGTCGCCAAAGATCGTCAAATACTGCTGCTTTGTCAGTGGACGTCAGCGTCAGACACATGTGTAGAGAGACACGCTTTGCTGCGGTTTGATGCGCCCTGATTGGCAGAGGTCTGTAACACTGCCAGCACTACCGTAATATAACAAGATGCCATATAGGTTGATACAGGGCAAGCAGCATGGGAGGTGGATGGGTCAAACAAACTTTCACCCAGGACCCTGCTGTTTCTTTTCCGTATGAATTTTAAGCCAAACAATTATCTCTTTTTCCAAACTTAACCACATGCTTTTGTTGCCTAAACCTAAGGAAATCATCCTAAAAACAAAGTGTTTTACCTTCATAACAAGTTTATTTTGAAATAGACAGTATGCATGTAACAAGCGGAAACTGCACATGCCTTCAGTGAGAGTCCAAAAGAGACGCAGGAGGTTACATACCATGTCATATTTTGACAGGTATGTCCACTGACAAAGCAGCAGTATTTGACAAGTTGGGATGAGAATGTGTTGCAGAGATGGGCTTCTTCTCATGGAGGGGATGCTAACTACAGTGGCCAACTTGAAATTGTGAACGGCCGTGTCTACAGCCAGTGTTAGGTTTGTATATTCTGAGCGACTGCAGGAACATGGCTGTGCTGCCTTAGGTAATATAAGAACAATGATTCTTATTTTCACGTGATTATACACTAAAGAAAACTCATATTTTATTTGATTTCTGCCAATATATCCCCCTAAATCCTACACACTGGACCTTTAAGAAAAACATGTCTCAAGTCAACAGCTAAAAAAATTATCCCTGGAAGCATTGCCACCTTTTAAGCCTACTGGTGAAAATCCTTAAATGCTCTCTTGAAATACAGAGTCAATACAAATTTTCCACAGGGCCTGATAGTCTTATTTCACTTCTTGTAATGTGCATCAAAAGTTATTGTTACACTAAGAAAACAATTATGACTAAGATTAGTTGCTTGTTTCACCTCTGCTTCACCTCAGTGTCTGGTTTAATTTTGGCTTCAACTTTGGGAGTGGTGAACCCTAACTTGAAGTTTTAAAACACCTCTTCAGAAACAGATCAGACACACCATGTCCATGTTTTTACATCATCTAAAAAGCAGGCAAACAGAAGCCAAAACTGCACTGTGAATAAGCATGGTAAAGTACCTGAGACAGATGTTGGCCATACACCTGAGAGCAACACGGCGTAACTCCATATTTGGCTGAGATGGAGAGCTATACAGCAGGAGGACTCCATCTTCACCCAGCAAGTCGCCAAGGTGCTTTTAATGAGAACAATCTTCGTGTAAATATTCGACAGTTATAACTACAATACACTTTCACAGAGCTTGTACACAGACCTACCTGCTGGTACTGAGGTCCATTCCCATACACTACTGTGGACAGTGCCAGAAGGACATCTGAGTGTGTCCATGTACTGCACATTTTCAGCGCACTGGCGGTGTACTTCACCAACACATCCAATGTCTGCTCGTCCATTATTACCTTAAGAAGAGGTAGGAAGTGAAAGTGAGAAAAAAAAAGTGCAATATATCTCAGGTGACTGCATATCCAGTCATAGTCAGTATATGAGCAGATGTGTACAGTTAGCAGCATATGGTCTAGTGTTACTAAAGGCTGCTTGTTACCTTGAGCTGATTGAGTAGATGATGTATTAGCTGGCAGAATTTGATGACTAAATGTTCTTGACTCAGCGGCACAAGAAAGCTGACATGTTTCAGTAGAGTGCACACGTCCTGTAATGGAAATGAAGAAGGTCAGCACAACCATGTATGTCTTTCACAGCAACAAAACAGTTAATCCTGAATATGACACATATTGACACTAATGCAGAGATACAATGGAAAAGGCAAACTTTTTTTTTTTAAAGAACATTTAGGCACCAGAGCAAATTGCACTTTGTTTTTTGCTGGGATGTTGGTAAATTGTTGGTGGGACACTGCTAGTGCTGGATAGGTTGCTAACAAGTCACAAGGTGGCTGCTAGTTTCCACGGTGTTATGGGTGGCTGTTTCCAAGTGGTTGCTAGGGTGTTCTATGCAGTTGCTAGGGAAGGACACTGTTCATTTACAAACAACAATGCATAAAATCCATAACCGCAAAAACAAACACTCCTGGTTCGGTAGGAGAGCAAAGTCTCCATGTGCTCCCCATGTCAGTGTGGGCTTTCTCTGGGTTCTCCGGCTTCCTCCCACAGTGCAAAGACATGCACGTCAGGCTAACTGGTAACTCTTAATTGTCCGTAGGTGTGAATGTGAGTGTGAATGGTTGTCCGTCTATGTGTCAGCCCTGTGATAGTCTGGCGACATGTCCAGGGTGTACCCCACCTCTCGTCCATTTGTTTTCATTGCA
>JAPZEB010000006.1:15369160-15385693 GCA_029783705.1 Chaetodon striatus
GTTTGGTGAACAGCACCTAGAACGGCACCTAGCCCCTGGTTTGTGGGATCCTTGCCCTGCAACAGGTCACGTTATGTATGTTGACCACCACTGATGCTGACTCGATTGTCATCATTGCCAGTTTTTTGGATCAAACAAACATGAGGATCCTCACATGCCGCCCTATGAACAAGTAGGCTGCAGTTCATTGTAAATGACAGGGTTGCCAGGTCTGCGCAGAGGTGTGACAGTCAATTCAGTTTATGGTGCAGCCATCTGGGGGCCCCCACAATGCTGAACATAAACCTACGCCCTTGTTTACTGGTCTCGTGTAGAAACAAATGCATCCTGAAGAAGGCAACATAGTCAGTGTTTTAGTTTGACTAGCAAGACAAACAATTAAAAAAAAAACACAGAATCACAAACTGATGAAGACAGTGAGATGTAACGCTGTAAAAAAAAATGTATTAAGTGGATCTTGTGTTTATGTTATTTTGTCAGTTGACATCTGTCACACTCAACTTGGGCAAAATTGGTGCAAGTTGCTTTAGGAGTGTCTGCTAAACTTTATATAAATCAGGTTATTCTTATTATCTTGCTAACCAAAGCGCAAAAACATGAGTTAAAATTTAAGTCTTTATTTGTTAATAACTTAGAATAGAAAGTGGAATTCAAATATAAATCTTGTTCACATTTACAACAATTCAAGCTTTCCAGAATACAGTGTCACACCTCCACGGCAGGTGTTCATTAAAATCTTACCATAAACACAATCCCTTGCATCAAACAATAAAAATCATACATGACTGTAATTCCACACCCCAATGCTGCAAACGAGTCTCTCTTCATGCACACCTTTTGGCCTAAATGCCAAGGCCAATGATAAAACCATTTGTTCATGCTGTTTTTGTTTCTCAGTCATTCTTGGCTTGCTTCTCTCTGCGTCGCTGTCTGGCCTCAGACACTATTTTGAGCAGCGACAGCAGAATGGGCACACACATGGGCAGGAAGAGTGGTATGTAGATAGCAAACTTCTGGTCATCAGGAAAGTAGAGGAGGTGGAGGAGGGAAGGGTCAAAGAACGCCCTCTCTGATGCCAAGATGGCCTCTTTGCTGTACTGCAGAGCAAAGCCGAGATTCCCGGCCTCCAGCTCAGCCACAGCCAGCTGCAGAGACGTGACGGCGCTGGACACCTGAGGAGCAGCGACAACAATCACAGGTTGGATACAACCGATGCAATTATAGGAAAGAGAGTAGTATATAAAAGTCTAAATACTGAATTAGGCACTGTAATTTGTTCATTTATTTACTAATTTATGAACTCATTACGCCTGAGGTTTTAATATTTCAGGTGGAGCTCATTCTTTTGATTTTCCCTCATCAAACGGTAGCTTGTTTCACAACTATCCCCTCGATGTCCTTTGTAAGTAACATGGAGGCTGCTGTAGTTGTTTCTGGTAGCAATAAACAGATGTTTTTCACAGTGATAAAGGAAATGTGTTGGCTGCTGTGGAAGAGTGAAGCAGACTGAATCGCTTTGGCTACCTTTCTCGCTGGATGCCTAATTATATTCAGTGGAAGAATGCACACCCACATATCTTTACTCACTGGATAAAAGACATTGTATTATAGAAAGTTAGAGAAAACAAAATGCTCATATAGGGGCTACAGAGAGACCTCATATTAAGTATGGATTTCCTTTCTAAACCAGTTAAAGAGAAATTTCACTAACCTGATGTTCATTAAAAAGGGAAAAAGTCAGAGTTAGCCACACTCGCTTAGTACAGCTGTCTCTGCCAGGCTTTTTGTTTTGTTTTGTTTTATTTGTTTTGCAAATACATAAAAAAACCAAAAAAATTGTCTAAAAAAATTGTGTCTAAAATATATTGTCTTTTTTTTTTTTATTTTGGGATATTGGGGGTTAGCTTCTTATTTTTGTGTGCTGTTTATTTATTTATTCATTATTATTTTTATCAATACTATGTTCCACTCTGTTTTTCCTGTCACGAAATACATCATACAGTATTGTACCACTTGTCAAAAACCACAACAAATTTAAATAAATAAATAAGTAAATATGAGGAAAATAACGGGGAGTGCTGCACTGCGTTAAAGCACTATGTTAGTTGTAAAAAAAGTCATGTGGTGCTCTTTGAGGATGGGGCAAACAGTTACATACAGATAAAAAACAACGGGCCAGCTCACTCATTGTAAAAGTCCATGATACAGGCAGGCAGTTAAAAAATTTTACACTAAGTATCTCTAATAAAAAGGCAATAAGTGGCCCCCCAAAAACGGGCTAAATGACAAGATGTTACCCTACAATGTGTACAACTGCATCTATCTTGATATTTGTCATTAATGTAGGAAGGTTTTATAGCTTATAGTTCCCTGTGGAAGTTTGATGACGTCCCTGGTCTTATTTACACCCTATAAAGCTCTGACTGGTTAATAGTTTCTCTAACTGGGGAAAACAGCTGTCAATGGCAAGCACAACACCAGACATGTTTGAATCGCGTAACAAATCTGAGACGTGGACGGCAAATTCAGAGGTCTGAACCAGGCTGGTCAAATACTGTTTTAGTGATCAGATGTTCCAGAACAGAGCCCTACATGGCCAGATATGTACAGCCACACTTGATTTTTAAATGTTAAGTCTTTGTTTGTTTGTTTATTTCGTAATGTTTAGTTACAGTATTTCCAGAAAAACACAGCTATATTTGTTGCGCCAGTAAACCTACTGAAAATAAAATAAAATAAATGGAGATTTAAATGATAAATAGCTGCAAACCCACACCTTAAAACAACCCCAGACTGAAAGTACACAAAATGTATGGACAGGGACATCCATAATTGTTTGTAAGTATATGTTTACACACACTCATATATGCTCACAAATACATACAAACCTACTGATTGACGCAGCTGCGTCTTACCTGTTCGGCGATGTTGTCGTTGATAACAATGTTTCCTATCTGGTCCAGCAGTTGTGCCAGTGAGGTGATGGTGGTGGTTGCTGTTGCAACATTCTCTACGCTCCGACTCCACATGAGACGGTCCAGCTCCCAATCGGCTAGTCCTGCACTGCCACACGGCGCCACCATGAAGCCAGGGGGAGGAGTAGACGACTGCACTCCCAGCAACAGTCTGACAGGACATGGTGCAGGAAAGTTATCTTTTGTCTACAGGGAAATAAATATCTGTCATACTGTAGGCATCTGCTTACCGAAGCTGTGCGAGGAAGACTCCCATGACTTTGGCCATGTTGATGCTGATGTCAACAGGGAACACAGGCTCTGGTCCATAGAAACCATTAACATTATACACCTATAAAGACATGGATATTCACTGATAATCAGCTGTAACCATTCATAATATTTGGACTACTGTTACCCAGCATTGCCCTTAGATTATCTTACCATAATTCCACCCCAACGTGGGGAGTGAAACGCATTAGAAGGCACTTCCTGCCTCTTGTGGTCATGAATGTAAAGGGGTGAATGGTAGGCATCCGGGACGTACAGAAGGAAATTCAACACCGGGTTGGAAGATGCAGCATTTGAGCCTCAAAATCAAATACAAACAGATATAAATAAACCAGAACAAACTCCATCAAATTTGTGAAAAACCTTCAGTGTGTGTGTGTGTGTGTTTTTTTTACCCAGTCTAGCCTCCACAGGGTTGATGACATGTGCGAGGCTGTCGGAGTTGAGTATGTAGGCACTGCGGCTGCTGTCAAAGCGTGGGTTGACACCAAGCATGGCATAGTACAGGGTCTGTGAGGAGAACATGTTAATATACATACAGTAGCTGAATGTCTTGTCATTGTGCACATTCACTCACTTGCACACACAGTACCTGAGAGTCAATGCTAAAGTTGGCCACAGGAGCCAGTTTTGTAAGCAAAGGTTGGATGTAGGTCTGCACGGCACCCTCTATGTCCCAGTATAGCTGGTGTGACTTTGGGTCTGGGTTCAGCAGACTGAATGTTATCTCATAACCTAAAGAGAAGATAAGAATAAGCAGAGTGTTCACATAGTTGAAGTATACACTGACTGGAACAGAAGCTAAGTCTACTTTATGACTGTGCTGAAACAAACCTGGGCTGGATTTAAAGGCCCTCATACTGTCAGCGATGCTCTCTTTGCTGCCAGGGCTGAGACGGACTCTGTCGCTGAGGGCTGCGGTGATGTCGGTATGGCTGAAAGACATCACCTGCAGCACCTGCTTGATCCGAGGCTCCAGGTGAGCCAGCAGTTGATCTAGTGTCTTGCCTACTCTCATCTGAGCACCAACGCGCAGCAGGGCTGTCCGTCGCTGACCAATATACACATCCACATCCTGAGAGGAATGAAGGTACAGGTTGGGTATTGTATCATCTTGTACTTATCCAGAGTGCCACAAATGACACATAATCATGTTTGAAGGTTGTGCATAACGTATTATGTATTTATGCAGTTAGCAGTTAGACTCTTCTCAGTAACAACAGAGTATACTGGATAGATTATATCTTCTTTTCAGTGAAAACAGTACTTGACTCTACAAAGATCCATGTGCTCAGAAAAGCAAATTTCACCATTCATCAAAGCATTTAACTTCCCAGAGACTTTTAATTAGATGAACACATACACACTAATAAATAACTAAAGACATTAATGAATAGGAAAGGGTTAACAGTAGCCAAACAACACTCTTTAAAACTGAATCTAGACGAAGACAATCAAAAAAATGGAGAGTCCTAACCTCTGGTAGAAGTGAGGATGACTCTGGGATCACATACACAACCAAAGAGCCACTGGGACTCTCACTGAGCGTGTGCAGAGAAAGATCTGCCTCTGAAGAAGAAGAAGGAGAGAAACTGAGAAATTACTTCCTGTGTTCTGACACTGAAATAGCAAAATATTAGCCTCTGAGGAGCTGAAAGCTGGATTGGACAAGCAAACAACACTAACCTGCAGCAGTGGGCTGGTTCAGTGCATCCTCCTCCATGATCGTGGCTGTGCGATACCTGGTCTCATACCTGTACCTCAAAGTTGTGTCCTCTGGAAACATAAGAATTTGAAACAAGAATTACCCTGCAGTCTTCATATTTTGTAACCAGCAGATCATAGACAGCGTTCATAAATAAATCACCATCTACTGCGTGTTCCTCATCCTGTGTCTGTGTCAGCGGGACCTTCTTCTGCTGCTCTGGCGTCACCGTTCCACGTGCAAACACAACCTCCACATCAGCACACAACTGTAGCTAAAAAATTAAATAAATAAAGAGAGGGACATTTTTATAAAGTTACACAAGTGTATTACACCTGGAAGATAAAATGGATCACAAGATGGAGGATGTGTAATTAATAGCAAGAAGCATGAACACACCTGCAGATCTGCCAACTCATTTATCTGACTGACAGGCAACCAGGCACGGTATGTTTCAGTTGTTCGCCACCACAGAGGGACTCCTACGATGATGACCACTGCTGCTATGGACAGAGCAGCAAGCTGGCCACGTCTACGCTCTGTGAGACAAACAGAGACAGTGAGTCAAATTAGCCTCAAGGCATTACATATACATACTGTGTATATACTAGGAGTGGAGGAAAAATCAATATAGTATAGTATTGCGATACTTTGCATGGAAATATTGTATCAATATAAGGATGCAAAGTATCTTTTTTTTTTAAATTATATAAATCAACAAATATTGCAAATACAAATTAAACTTTTGGTAGCCCACTAGAATAATGAAATCAATTGCTTTTTCAGTCCATTAGATACATGTTGCTGCAATAAAAATGATTACACATGTGTACACACACATACAGTGGCATGCAAAAGTTTGGGCACCCTGTTCAACATTTCATTTATTGTGAGTAGTTAAGTAAGTAGCAGATGAACTGATCTCCAAAAGGCACGGAGATAAAGATGAAACTTGCTTTTCAACATTTTAAGCAAGATCAGTGTAACTTTTTTGTTTTGTACAATTTTAGAGTAAAAAGAGGAAAGGAGAACCATCCAAAGGTTTGGGCACCCCAAGACATTTGAGCTCTAGATAACTTCTACCAGAGTCTCAGACCATAGTTAGCTTGTTAGGGCTCTGGCTTGTTCACAATCGCCATTCGAAAAGGCCAGGTGATGCAAATGTCAAAGCTTTACATTACTCTGACTCCTGAAACCTTGTCCCATAAATCAGCAGCCATGGGTTCATCTTAAACACCCTGAAAACTAAAATAACTGATGCGAACGAAGAAGGAGAAAGCCATAAGAAGATAGTAAAGCGTCTTTCAGGTAGCTGTTTCCCCTTTTTGTAATGTAATTAAGAAATAGCAGTTAACAGGAAATGTGGAGGTCAAGTTAAGGTCTGGCAGACAAAGGAAGCTTTCAAAGAGAGCTGCTAGAGAGGATTGCAACAAAGGCAAATCAAAACTCCAGTTTGACTGCAAAAGACCTGAAGAAAGATTTAGCAGACTCTGTGGTGGTGATGCACTGTGCTACTGTGCAGTAACACCTGTACTTTCCTGTGTCCTCACCAACAGAGATTTTGCCATGGCATTTACACTGTGGTTGCTGTCCCTGTATTATCTCTGGTTGTGTTAGGCCATATAATTTTGCAGCTCAATGCAGGACTATTTTATGGCAATAATGGATATTGTATGTGTTATACATCGTTGTGATGATTGGATTAACCAAAGACAGGAATTCCTGACTGGTATTTTACACATTAACAGTCTGACAATCCAGCTGACAGACTGAAGTAGAAGTTGAACTGAGTTTCCAAAAGAGTTCCTGTAACATGACATACAGTATATATACTTTTATTACACATTACGTGTAATTACACACACTATGGCAGGGGTTTAACCACTGGTTAAAGTATGTTTACATACATCTGTTTATTCCATAACGAATTGAGCTAGATGCTATGTGACAAACCTACTCAGGACTTTGTCAAAGTATTATAATGCAAAGACGCACAGTCTTGCAGAAGCAACATCAATTGGTCAACATACAGGAAATTGCAGCAGGAGCATAGTTTAGTTTAAAAGCTATAAAAATACGATATATGGAAGAATACGGTGTTTTAGTGTCTCTGGGGAATTTAAGAACTCTAATGTTTCCACTATGAAATAAAACAAAAAAAGAGCACTAAAGACACAAGGCAGCAAAAGACAGTGAAAGCTTGGTTAGAGCATCATTGCTGCAACTGCTGGTGCGGCTAGGCTAGGCTAGCTGTTAGCTTCAGAGGGTGTTGGGGAAACAGTCTCGTGCTCGCGTCGCTACGACCGTTGTACGTGTTAAATATGCTCTAACAAACTGATGTAAACTTGTGTTATCTGGTGTAAACACTGTCTTTTTGTGTGGGAGGGAGATAATTCACAAAGACCCCCGTTGTGATGACTCTACTCACCCACTTCCGTGGTAGCCATTTCTGTCAATGAACTGAACGGGGTGCGTTTGTTGTTGGGACGAGCGCAGTCAAACGTCACATGACCGCCATTGACAAGAAAGCTGGCGGTCGATTTGGCGGTGAAAACAACAAACGCACCTCATCCAGATACATGGCTACAATTTCACTATATTTAACCAAATATTGTGATATACAACTCTCTGTATCTTCTTCCTAACACCGAGAAGGCGAGAGGGCAGTACGTTGGTTTGAGACGCTGTGAGAGACTGTGACCGTCGTGCCACGCCGTGAAAATATCAAACGCACAAACACAATGTGAGAAATTGGTAACCAGCGCCCCCATGTGGTGGTTTAAATGTTGGCCGACAGATTTACATTCTTTCCATTTACCTAAAAAACACAGATTAACACTTAGATCCTTCTTTGATGTATTAAATATTATTATCCAGAGAGATTTTATGCAAAGCAAGGCTTAAATTTTTCAGAGACGCCCTGTGCACTGATGATAGCAGGTCCACACAACACCCAGGAGCTGCCCAGTATAACCACAGTGTGCTCTGTTGACACTGAGCAGCTTTACTGGAGCAGCGGGGAGCTAAGGGGATTGCTCAAAGGCATCTCAGCGGTGGCACTGCTGTTTTTACTTTGCCCATCCAAATTTATTAAGCTGATCTCAGGGCCGTGCTGGTGACTTTGTGGTCTGACCTTCAAGCCACTAATGAAAGATTTAGCTGTCTTGTGTTACTGTTGCTGAACGTTTAGGTGTTCATTTATGTGATGAAGTAATCTAGTACTTATTAAACTAAATAAACTATTTAAAAATTCTCTTGGATCAGCTGGAAAATGTACTGTCACAAAGGTGAAAACAAAGCTGGTTTTCTGAGCTCATGAAAAGTTGACTTTTTACAGGACATCATTATGATCTTATAGAGTATGATGCAAAATGATGCAGTTCTGCAGATTAAACCACCCAACAGTATTTAAAGGGTTTAAAAATAACACAGCTGCAGCAGTAAACTGCAACATACACACTATGAAACCGGTCATAGTGATCCAAAAACATCCTATACTGGTATAGTAGTGAACAGCGACAGGGGCCATTTATATGCATATGCAGAATGAGTACTTTTACCTTTGATACTTAAAGTTAATTTTGCTGATGCTATTCACATACTTTTACTTTTACGGTTTTGAATGCAAGACCTTTACTCAGTCAGTGTGGTGCTGATAATCAGGGCTCGCACACCTTCTTAAACATCAAATTCAAGGACATTTCAAGGACTCTCCAGGTCCAACCCCTTTGGTTTAGCGACCTTACATGGTATAGTTTGATATGAGGATCAAGGTTACATACTGTTATAACACTTAGAATTTTTATAACGAGAAGTAGCAGGCTTCACAGAAGCACACATATGACAATTTAAGAAAAATATAGAGGCTTGAATGTGTGAACACCTCTAAACTGTGCTGTGTTATAGTGATGGCAGACAAGACAACTTCAGTTTCTGTTCTTGCACAAAATATATGCATTAAAGCACTTTCAGTGGCCCATGTCTACGTACCACTAAAAAGCTTTCAAGGCCTTGCTTTTTTTCCTCCCTCATATACACCATGTTTCACCAGTTTTGATGGTCCTGTGTGTAGGATTAGGAGGCATCTACTGACAGAAATGGTAAATAATATTCATAACTATGTTTTCATTTATTTATTATCACCTGGAGCTTAAAATCAGTGTTTTCATCACCTTAGAACAGCTGTTTTATATATATGTACAGAGAGGGTATTCTCTATGGATGTTTAAAGACATGAGGTCCTCTCCCACGGAGTCTGTCATGTTGTTTCTACAGTAGCCCAGAACAGACAAGCCAAACAATGGCTTTAGATAGGGGCCAATTGTGTTTCACATCAGCCACTGCAATTCTACATGCTTGAAACATGGGAGAAGTTTTAATGCTGCAACCTCACCACTAGATGCCACTAAATCCTACACACTGCACCTTTAAGGATCCCTGAATATTTTTACAAAAGCAATCTGACTCCTTTAAGTCCAGGCTTTTATTCATTAGTGTTTGAGCCCCCTGATGTGGCTTTCCCTGATGCATGTCTGTGTGTGTTGTCTCTAAATGTGAGCTGTGTAGCTGACTGTTCTGTTGCCTCTCATGCAAGTGTTTTTAGATCTCAGCTTGCTAAACTATGTAATGTGATAAAAGAGAAATACTGCATGACTGTTCAAGTGTCAGGAACACAGAATAAAACAGCATCCAAAGATAAACGACTGGGACAGGCATATTAAGACTATCAGCAATAATGTCGCACACACAGATTTCTTCTAGTTTTTAATGTTTTAGTTTATTTTTCTCCACTATTTGACACACCGAGTGCTTCAAGAACAATATTGACATCACAAACATCACAGTATTCCAACACAGCAGTGACTGTTTCCCCCGCTGCTAACCCCACGTATTGGTCCACATTATGTCAATAGAAACCATCTCCTGTTATCGTGGGGCACGCTGGGAGAACCAGGAGGGGGGAATGACACACAAGCATCACATAATATCGACACCTTCACACAACTGAATACATTAATTACTGTATGTAATTTAAAGATAATGTTATACTGAGAATAGACACACAAGATGTTTCTCTGATTAGTGGTGATTAGAAGTGTGTGAACAGAAAGGTTAGGGTGGTCTGTTAGGGTGAATCCTGGTGTGTACTGGTTTCTTACAGAGTGTCTACTGACCTCTGCTGGTGCTACGGCTTTCTGAGAGTACAACAAGCCCTCCGCACTTTTGGACAGTCGCTCAAAACATCAACTCAATCTGAAAAGTCAACGTTGTCACACTGCTTGTCACTTAATGGATGTACTGATACAGCTAATGATCGGTTGGTCCCACTTGTCAGGAAGGATGTTAGTACAACGCTTTAAGGATGAGCCTACACTGCGTTCTGACAGAAGCGAAACACCGACACACACACCTCCCTGCTTGGGAGTGGCTCAAGATTTATCACGTGGGGGAGACAGGAGGCGTGAATTGAACACTGACTGATTATCCTGATCTATGGTTAAAATTCTGCAGCCTCTGACTTCCTGTCTCTGACATTCCACTTCAGTCATCAATTGTCTAAAAGCAGTTTTGATTTGTTTGGTTAAATAGAAAAATAAAACAAGCCTGTTCCCTGTATGGTAGTTTCACATTATGTTTTTAAATACATATATCTAATCATGTAATTTCAATAACTGAATAACTCTAAAGTACAGTAGACAGCGCAGGCCTGTGATTGATGGAAGAGTGAGGGGGAATAGCAGAGCAGATATAAGACTATAACTAGGCCACAGCTCAGTGTGGTACATGTTTAGTAGGCGTGGTTAGCCACGTAGAGGGATTTTCCTGCAGCGGCACCGCTTGCACTGGACTCGTACTTGCCGAGCGCGGCCAGACCGTTTGCCTGAAAAAGAGACAAAAAAATGTAACTATACTGAACAAAGAAACTTTGTTTTATTTTACTCTGTCTGGTGTCTGTTTGCAGTTGTGTCTGACCTCAGCACGCTTGATGAACTCCTCGGTGGCGGCCTTCTCGTTGCTCAGCTCTCCTCTCCATGCGTTCAGGGCAGAGGCCTGCAGGGCGCGGCCGTAGGAGAAGGTCAGGGCCCAGGGCTTGGCGAGCGGGCAGTTGTTAATGGCGTTAAGGTTAATGCTGGCCTCTTCTTCGGACTGGCCACCTGACAAGAATGTCACTCCTGAGAAAGAACAGACAGAAGCAACGACACATTATTTATCTTTTTAAAACTGATTTTATACAACACGTAAGCAAAGTAAGCTAAGCCCTGAATGTCCTTAAATCCTAGAGCCACCCCTGCCTTCACCTGACCTGAGTAGGGTTGCTGCGACTGTTTTTACCTCTTGGCAAAAATAAGTTGGGACAAATATCAAAGGTTGAACTGGGCCAACTGCTTGCAGCTTTGAAGGTGAAACATTTACTTGTAATGTTCCTCAATGCATGAGTTGACGACGTGAATCCATCAACACATCTTAAATGTCACCGTGACAACTTTGACCATCGCTTTAGTTTTTATACAACATACTCTTTTAGAAATGAGTGGATCTTCAAGCGTTTAAAAAAATATATATATATACATTTTGACCGCATTATGTGAACAGCATTTATTCTAATCCTCACTAGGAGAAAAAAAAGCGTCATGGAGCATCGTTCCTGTGGGCTACAGCAACACTAAACCCCTGTGCTTGCCTTAGAAAGACTAAATGAGACTCTCACTGCAGCCTGTTTTATTTTGTTCCAAAAATGTTGGCGTGCAACCCCATTCTGTGGACGATACATGAGGTGCAGGCTTCCACTTACGTCACCAGTGATAAGGAAATACAGTGAGTGCTGGACGGAGCAGTGAGTGACAACAACCCCGCCCACCTACTGTTTGCGGTAGAAACACTACACAGACCTAGGGTCTAGGCATCAATCTGTGTCTGACCTGTGACTGCAGGAGGCACAGTGCGGCGCAGGGCAGTGACAGTAGCCATGGCGATTTCTTCGCTGCTGTACTTGTGGGGGCAGGAGTGTCCAGCTGTGACCATGTTGGGTTTCAGCAGTGTCCCTTCCAGGTACACGTGGTGGTCTGACAGAGCCTTGTACACTGCAGCCAGGACCTAACAGCACAGACAGAGACGTGTTAAGGACTGTGAGAGCACTGTGGCTCACATGTAGTTAAATGTAAACTTTACAGGATGTATGCAGTGTTGTATAGAGTCATCAGGATGTTACCTTCTCAGAGACGTACTGGCAGCGCTTGAGGTCATGGTCTCCATCAGGGAGGATCTCAGGCTCCACAATAGGAACAATGCCATTCTAGGAGACATTACAACGTTTAAGTTTAAAGGTGAACGCTCATATTCTTCCAGGTTCTTCCCTAAATCACAACTCAGTGCTGATGTTTTCCAAATCGACTTTAAATTGCGATTCTGGGATTGAGAATAACCAACCTGCTGGCAGATGCTGGCATATCGGGCCAGAACATTAGCATTCTCAAAGATGGCCAGTTCAGACGGCGTGGTGTCGCTGATCTTCAGCACGCAGCGCCACTTGGCGAAGTCTGCACCGTCCTTCTTGTACTGCGCGCAGCGCTCAGACAGCCCGTCAAGACCTACACTCCAACACACACACACAGAACCCTCCATCACAAACACAATACGGGGGTTGTAATGTTGGTGATGCTTTGAGAGTGTTTGTCTTAATGTCTCGTACCCTGAGTGGTGGTCTCTCCGTTTGTTCCAGCGAGGGGCACAACACCTTTGTCCACCTGTGAAAAGGGAAGCAGACATTCTTGATTTTCTGTGTCATGTAGAACATTTGATACAAAATCCTGCTGAACTTCGCTCTCTCAACTAAACACAACTTTCCTGAGTGTACATCCTGAGTGCTCTTTCACCCAGTTTTCCCTCTAAACCTGATCTGCTGTTTTGGGTGGGTGTCTGTGTGTGTCTAAACAAGCTGACAACGACTCTGTGTTTTCATACACAGTGTAGGAGCCTCTCTAGTTTTACCAGCCAAACAAATGATAGCTGTGCTTCTGCCTACTGACCTGAAATACTTGGCTGTAATATAATATCAACACAGAGGCTGTGGGGACATTTGGAGGCGAAGCAAAGAGCCACCAAATAAGGCAGAGTTTCCAGGACTCAAGAGTAAGGAGATTGAAATGAAGCCCACTATTTCCCAACAAAAATTACATCTACTCTGTAGGTTTAAATATCACTTCGGCTGCTGCCAATAACACTGAGCATGGCGTACCTTGATTCCAACAACAATGCCGCGGTCTTTGATGAGCTTGGCGAAGGAAGTGCCATCGTCTGTGTTCTGGTAGAGGGTTTCGTGGAAGAAGATGACCCCTCCGATACAGCTGTCGATGCGCTGGTCGGCTGTGAAGAGCAGCTGGCGGTAGCGACGCCTGTTCTCCTCTGTGTTCTCAACCCCGATGGGGTTCAAACGTTTCGCCATACTACCTGTAGATAACACACACACACAGATATTCAGGCATGACATAAATTAAGACAGACTTGGGCCCAATCCCTTCTCTTATTTTTACCCCTACCCCTTGTTTTTGAGCGCCCCTTTGCCCTTTGGAAGAGCGTTAAAAGGAGAAGTGTTTGAAATCTTCCCCTGTGGAATGGGACCCTGATTTGTCATCAGTATCGTCACATACATTGATGGTGTTTATGTACACAAATGCAACTATGGCAATTACGGTATTATCACAATGACATTTGCCATTTATCTGATGGGATAGCAAAGCATGGACACTGGCAATTCGTTTTACAACTTTGCACATTTTATGCTATCAATCGATCAAACAAGTCATCAAAAACAACAAAAAAAACAACACTGCTTCACTCACAGTGCTCTGTAGGCTAACGTTAGCAACCTGTGCTCCTACCCTGCCAGTTACAACAAGTCCACCAGAGCACATCTTTGCATATTTACATGCTGTTGTGCCCAGCGCCCTGGGGTACGATGAATGCATGATATGTTAGTGTAACTCCACCGGTTTTATATGCAAAAAGAATTATTGCTCTATCTTATTTGGTTGCAATTCTACCGGCATTTAAAAGTGGATATGCAATGGGCTCTCGGGCACTCCCGTCGGTCTTAAAGAGCTACATAGCAGTAATGACGAACACAGCAACTTCACTGGTAGACTAGGGCTGCATAATTAATAGTAATATTATCAAAATTGCAATATGCCCTGGCCTGCAAATCATATTTCAAACATAGGGTAACACACTTGTTTGTTACAGACCCCAACAGAAATCACGTCCCCATCATTTTTATATCTTTTTCAGTAAAAATTAAATGGAGAGATGACCATTTCCATTAAAATACTGTCACAAAATCTGTATATCTGTCCATACTTTGCATATTGTGCAGCCCTATACTGGACTCAAGTTAAATTTTGGGCGTCATATACAATCAAAGGGGGAACATAACATGGAAATATGTCAAAATGTGGAGCTGTCATGCACAAATAAGAGTTAGCTAGTTAGCTACTGAGACATCAATTACATACTACATTGATACAAGGGTTAGGATTACTAGGGTTAGGGCCAGGTAGAGATAACAGAGGGGTGAGGGCTAAGTATTGTGATTGATCCTTAATAAACGGAGGAAGAAAAGTATTGGGGATTTTGTGATTCTTATATCGGTCATACTGTTTCTCTAGTGTGTAGAGCTTCACAGAAAATATATGAGTGATGTGATATTTTTGCAGCCACACACACAGACGTGCGTACCGGTGGATTCATCGGCTGCGAGGATGCCTTTTCCTGGAGCTACTATCCTCTGAGCGATGTCCTGCAGCTCCTTCTTCTGCTCAGCAGTCAGTGCGGGATACTGGTGAGTCATGGTGGCTGAAAGAGAGAGAAAGCCATTAAGAGGTCACATTGTTTCACGGTGTGTTGATCTGGATGGCTGCCCAGCACTGGCCTCTTTCATGTGTCCCTCTATTGTCTACAACATGGCTACCTCGCTGCAGCACTAAGCTCCTCTCAGTGAGGGTAGGAGGATGGGCGAAACTGACAAAATTCCTACAAGATGGCACCTCAAGTCACACAATCCATGGACCCAGCATGTGTGTGAGATGTGATAAAACCAGTGACTATGAGCAGAGGATGCTTCCTGCCTCCTTAGAGAAAATAAATAGACAGAATCTGGGGATGAACAGGACTGTGTTAAGAAAAAAATTCTCTTTGATACACTGCCTGGCCATATTGGTGGCAGCAGTAGCAGCAGCAGCGCTGTCACGACGTGTGAACACGCACGCACACGCTTCAAACCAGATTATATTGTCCCTATTCCCTTCATCACTCTGCCGTAAATAAGCAGTTACATAACCCCTCCCCTCCCCACCCCACTGGAAGCACAGAAGACAGAGAGGGAGCGATTATGTAACGCAGCTCCTATATATTTTGCTGCCAGTCCCCATTATAGCCGCAGGACTGGATGCAACACGGCTCGTTTCACTCTCCTCAGCAACACACAGCCCCTCCTGTTGTCCCCCTAATGTCATTATATCTCTCTTTGTGCACCGCACGTATAAATGCGTTTTATTTCTTCACCTTTGCCTTCAAACTTCCTGCTTGCGACTGAACACATACAAAATGGGCACACATGGGATTTGTAAATTCCAGTTACCACTCATCACTTAAACCCATCACTCCCACTAATGCAGGCTGCACCAGGGAACATGCTGTGACTTTCCTCTCTGGACGACTGCTCCGGTTGCCAAGCCACGCCCAGCAAATGACGTCACACATTATAGCTTTGTTCAGCATCACAAGTACACCAGTATGGGCCACAATATTGGATCAGCTATAGATGAATCTGTCTGATGGGTGGAAACTACTCATTCAGTGACAAATATCTGAGGATAATAATATTTTGTCACCACAGACAGAGAAATCTTAGTGTGAGGACACTAGATTCTACAATTTACAGCACATCAACTGGATCATGTAACAAAAAAAATATACTTAAAGGAGTGTTAGCATAGCTCAACATAAACTGACCACTGGATTCCCAACTGAGGCCGGTTTGCTTTGGTAGCACACTGCCTGACATTCCCCGTATCCCTTGTGCTAATCCTCAGCTTAAGGCTATGAGATAACAACCTTCAGAGAGCACACACACACAGGCCTCTCAAAGAAAACAGTGTGCAGATACCACAACACAAAAGTCAAGCACGGCTCACTGCTGATAGTTAAATTCTACACTCAGGTGAAATTAAAGAGGCCAGGCCGGCAGGGGACAAAGTGTCCTCGGAGGGGAACACTTTGACCAAAAGAGAATAACGTTCATGCAGACCTCTCCAGTGAATAAGAGAGGATATTTACACTTGATAAAGGCCAAGCCAAGGGCAAAGGCATGAACTGCGGGGCTTCAGTATGTTTATGTTTGCACAGCCCTGCTCCACTGTTAGCCAGACAAAACTCATGCTCAGCAAATACCTGCTATCTTTTGTGAAGCACCTGCGTGTCTCAACAATACATTTTCACTAGTGCAGTGTCTGGTTGGGTTTCTGCTGAGGAAACATTGCAAAATACTTTAAAAAAGGCGATGTGAAATCTGTTTTATGCAACTCTCTG
>JAPZEB010000006.1:15402032-15419172 GCA_029783705.1 Chaetodon striatus
TATTTGAAAATCCAATAATTATTTCTGTTTTTACAGTTTCTTACCATAATAAATGGTGTAATTTTGGTATTTTATTTTAAGGAAAACATGATTTTAATAGGCATATTTTCTTGCTAAATACAACCATTTAAATTTGTATGCCCCTCCCCTAAGCCAAAATACAAAAAAGGTAATTCCATCCCAAGTGCTTCAAAAATTATTTCACCTGCATCCCCCTTTTTGCACCACCCTTCCCATCTCATAAGTAAGGAACAGTCCCTTAGCCATCCCCGCTCTCATTTCTGATCATCAAGAGAGAGAAAAAAAAATGCATGGTCTACATCCAATCTGCAGTCTCTCGGTCATCCAACCCCTCTTCCCCCCTCTCTTCCCCTGGGCTGCACAACAGATCTGATGCTCTGTGGTGCAAGATGTGTGTAATCAGCCATACAGGATGTTATTATCATCAGAGCCAAATGAGGGGCCACATCCATCAGCAGAAATAACTGCCATCAGTGCGACATCCGCCTGACAGCTGACAAGACACTGGGCAATGTTAGGATTTAACTTGGACATTGTGTGTTTAAAGGTGTTCAATTGCCAGTAGATTTCAGATGTCAATACCGGAAGGAAGGGTGAAGATTTCGCCTTCAAAGTAAAAGCGTAAAGATTACGGTAAAGACAACATAAAGATTTTATACGGTATAATAAAATATAACTATTATTTATTATAAATAATGCAGTTTGACCACACTTAAGTTCATTATAATGCAAAGAAAAAACATGTTAAAGCACAGCCATTCATGCACAGTCGCTGCTGCTGCCTAGTGATTTCGGGAACCAAATCATCGCCATGGAAACAGGGAACCCCCACTACATGCGTCACACCTTAGCAACCAGGAATTTCATTCAGCTCACCTTCCTGTTTTTACTGCCGTCGGCCCCCATCAGTGTGACAGGGCATCAGCATTGTAAACTCAGTGCGACGTCTGCTCCTCATGCAGGCACCTCACATCGTCCTGCGCGCCCTCACGGTGGCCCGTCAACACTTTTACGCACAACACTCAAGACCAATTTAAGGACTGGAGACCCTAACCAGTACTCTGTATCAACAATCTGCAGCTGATCAGACTATCCCGGTGCAAAATGTGATAGATATGGCGACATAAAAACAAGTTAATCCCGAGTATGGGCAACGTCAGCGCAAATCCGCCCACATCTTGATCTTCGCCATCCAATGAGGCTGCAACCTGGTGGAGTTCAGCTCCCCCTGCTGCTCTGTGTAATCACAGCCGCAGACATCGATTCAACAAATAAGTGACAGTCTCTGTTATCGTTTGCATTATTTGCACAGCGCACCTCGTGGCTGTTTAATTTCTTTGCAGAGAGCTAACAAATGCACGCATCAATAAAACTATGGACGCACTCTGCAGTGATAGATCTCCAATACACCTCTCCATTCAGTTCTTCATTTCACTTGTTCTAAAAATAAACCAGGGCATGCATAATTTCTGCTGCCTCAACATGATGTTAAGAGCAAACCCACGGGGGAGCACCAAAGGTAAATTCATGCGTGATTATAGCGCAAGCAGGGAGCTCAGCATGGTGCAGCTTTACAGATAAAAATGTACAGAACTGAGTGATACTGGCACCAGCACCATCCATTTCCCCTTAATGAATGATCAGAAAAATCAAATCGGGGAAAGGAAATCAATCAATCTCTTCAAGGCTTGATCCAAAATTCCTAAACAGATTACCCAACGATACAAATAATATGTCTGACTGACACAATGAAGTCAAAACAAAATCCAAACAAAGACGTGACAGCCCAAGTGCCTTTTATTTGGGTCTAAGAACACATAGAGCAAACAGTGCCATCCATACATTTAACTTTCACATATCTGTTAACCAATGTGTGGTCGTTTCTACAAAATAAACCAAAATGCTGAGCTTTAAATAAACAAGTAGAAAAGGTTCATGTCAATCCATGTGGGAGCTTTCAGGGTTAAAGGGGCATCAGCTGGAGGGCATCAGATTCAGTCATCCTCATCGAAGTCCTTCCTGCCCTGGGGAGGTTTGGGTCCCCCTGCTGGTTTGGCCATGATGATCTGGAATGAGACAGGACAGCAGGCGGTCAGTTGTTTTTGGATGGAAATTAAAAAAACTGAGATCCACGCAGCAGGAAGTTGGCTCGGAGGCAGGCAGGGAGGTTAAACTAGGATACTAAAGCATACCTGTTAGACAGTAATTAGCATTAAAAATCCTCCTATTAACAGTTTGGTGAAATGTTTGCCACATCACAAACAGAAATAATTAAACTGTGGCCAAAATTCTTTGCATAATCTTTTGTGCTCATATACAGATTGAAGACTATATAATTTGAAAGTAAAGGAAGTGATTCAAATCCCTAAAGATACCAAGAGGGGCTATGAAATATTTATAAGATCATATGGCGACATATATGCTGTGAGAGAAACTATGCTACAGTGGAAAGATGCAATTAATGCTTTTGAAACTGAAGTATAAAATGTCGAACAAAATGAAGATCAAACTCCCATTCAATTACTTTCAATGGTGGGACAAATCACAGCACTTCAGGCTCTCTGTACCAAGGATGAAGTTAATGATCATTGTCATCTGGGATTTTTTTAAAAAGGTAAATAATCTTGGGGTGCTTTCACATCTGCCCTGTTTGGTTCGCTTCACACTCAAGTTCGTTTGCCCCCTTAGCGCGGTTTGTTTGGGCAGATGTGAACACAGCAATCGCACTTGGGTGGGCACCAAAACAACCAGACTGAGACCTTCTTAAAGATTTGCTCACAGTATGGTTACAAATGAACTCTGGTGAGGTTTGTTTGTGGTGAGAACGTGTTCCACTTTTGCTGCATGGAAACTCAATCAAGAGCAGCTTTTCTTGTGCAGGCATTTTATCTGGTCCGCTTGTAAATGCTGCCGTGAGAACACGAACCAACTCTAGGCAATTATGCAACTTTGCAACTAAATCAGTCCCTGATTCAGACCAAAGCAAGCGAACTCTAGGTCTGAAAGCACCCTCACACTCTGCTGGTAATGAAGTAGTGGGTTGTGATCTAGAGACTCCAGCTCTGTTTCTGATGAAGACAAAAGACTTCACAGTGACTGGAGGAGCTCCAGAGCCTCACATCTCATCTTTTTAACATGATCCATTTACATTAAACTGTGTGACATGCAACATTTTTACTTTCTGTACTTGCCTGAGGACGTCCACTGCAATGAAGAGAGTTCATGAGTGCATGCAGCATGCTATCAAACCATACTGTATCTGTGTTGTGACTCAAAGTGATTTAGTCCGCTGCCAGTGACACACTTGGTATTATAACAAAACACCCGAGAAGTGGCTGAATGCTGCAGCTATACATTCCTCTGCACTAAATTCTGTTTCACACCGAGCGTTAGTAGTGACAGGCAAAAAAACAAACACTTCAAAACTTCAGTGTCCCGTGAGCGAGTGAGTACATCTGTGAGCCAAAAACACACGCATTCCAGGACCTACTGACGCAGGGTGTGTGTGCGCCCTCTAATGATGAGTTTCAAAATTATCAGGCGCTTCCTCCCAGTCGTCCTTGTCCCAGTGGCCTCTCTGCTTGGGAGCCCTGGGTCCCCCTGCAGCCTTAGCCATGATGATCTGCATCGCACATATACACACACACTGACATTAACTACCTGGAGACTATTACACAGACCCCTCTAATGACACTTCACCTGCTGAGTTTAAGTACATCGTAAGCTTCGTGAGCTCCTCTGGAGGGAGGCTGGAGTCTATCCAGACCAAACCTCATGCCTGACTGCATAGACTCAGTCTATATGTGTTACACTGACACACTTCTTGGACTATAATCTTTCCACATGGCACACATTTGTTAGCTTAATATTTTTGCACATCTCGCACAAACTGTACAGCTAATTCTGACACGGCTACATCGTACATGTTTGTCACATTATATTACATTTTAAAACTATCTTTGCATTTTTAATTGTAATTCTTTCTACTTTATACATGTTCTTGAGTGTTACAGTACTTTGCCTTATTTTTATTCCTCTTAGTAGGTTTATTGTATGTTTAATGTATGCACCAAAAACCAAACAAATCCCTTGTAAGTGAAAACCTACTTGGAAATAAATCCTTTTCTGATTCTGAGCTTGACATCAAATTATACACGGTACAATAAAATGGAGTAGAATCATTTTGACATTTTCCATTGTCTAGTGATTACTGGGAAACTGATTACTGATAACTGGGAAAATTTGTTGAAATACGACATATTTTAATCCCTCCGGTCATAACGCCTGGTGAAAATAATTTGAACTGTATTAAAAAAGCCTAAAATTAAATCTACAGACATGCTTTCATTAAAAAGTGAATCTTTATATTTTAATAAAAGTGTAGGCTTTAGAAACTAATCAAACCAACACAGCAATGTTGCCTAGGGGAGGAGCAGGTCACAAGGTTTGTGCACATTACAAATTGTGGAGAGACACTTGGCGCCTTTGATTTTAAGTCGGTGGCTGCCTGCTTTACTGCTGCGAAAAGTGTCAGAGGTAAAATTATATGAGCAAGAGCTTATGTTTTTTTTTAATTCTCCAAGAGTTTTTATTCTATTTAATCTCAGAAAAGGCCGACAGTGAGCAGAAATAAACCGATTTCAAGTCGGCAGCAGCATGCTGTAATTAAAATGCAATGAGCCAGAAAGGCCTGCACGTATTTTTTCTCTGTCTGCAAATAGTTTTGTTGTTAATCTAACAATATATAGGCCTAAAGCTGGAGGAAATTCTTCTTGTTTATGTGTTGCCCCAGTTAACACAGGATAGTGTAGTACTTTCTGAATTTCTAAAATAGTTTTATTTTGCACTTGAATTTTGTTTGGAATGTAATTTATAAGCAAAAGTAGCCTAATTTTTAATAACAAATATAAATCCACATGCCTTGATAATGTGACTTTTAAAATATAAATAAATTGTTTTCAAGCTCCAAAAACAGATCATATGTGACCAGAATTTCTTCTATTTGTCAGGGACACTAACATCTTCCAGAACATGTGGACTGGCAATGGAGACCCTGCTGCATTGTTGTCCGCAAACTACTAAATATGCATTAATATCATGGCACTGGGTGACATGTTTCTTGTAATATTGACCATGTTCACTGCAGTTTACTTTCAATCAATCCCACATACACCTGCCTGCTGCTGTAACACTTAATAATACAAATACAGTAGATATGTATTAATCTGTGGCTGAAAACAGTCCCTAACAAATGTACTATTCACCTCTGTCTGTGGTATGATTGTAAAAACTACAGTACCCAGCTGTTTTAGAAAACAGTCCTAAAAGAACATTTGGGCATTAACTGGGAGTTGCACACAAGATATTTCCTTCTTTATGGCTGCTTCTGATCATCTGTGTGTCCTGAGTATTTGTGAGACTTTGTACACACCTGGTCAACTCTCAGTACTGTGATGGCAGCGTTGGTAGCAAGTTTGACGCCCCAGTATTTGACCAGGTAAGGCTCCAGGATGCCGGCTTCAAGCATGTCTTTGATCGCGGGGCCCTCTCCCTACAGACATCACATCCACATCATCAGTCATCAGAGGCAAACACAGAAACATGCAGAGCAACACATCCAAAAATAAATTAAGAGGCAGCATGAATTTTTGTACTTGCACAGATTTTTTTTAAACTATGGTAGCAACAAGCTAAATGTGCATGATTACTCATAATAGGAGGCATTGTTGAATGATAAATGCCATCATAGACTCCTAACCTTGCTTTATTTAAAATGCCTCAGTAACAGTAATGTGATAATGTACACACCTCGATGTCGAAGCCCATGTTTTTGTTTCCCTCATGATGCGCAGCGTACAGTTTGGAGATGAGCTCGCTTCCCTTCACACCGGAGTTCTCAGCCAGCGCTCGTGGCAAAGCCTCGAAGGCTTCAGCGAACTTCTTAATGGCATACTGCTCCAGTCCCGGGCAGGACTACAGAGAGGGAGAGAGAAAAGAGGTTATGTTTTGAAATTTATCATCTAATGATTCAGTAAAGACAAAAAGGACAAAACCAAGAGGAGAGACAGGCATTAGTCTGAACCTGCTGCACTTCAGTTTATGAACTAAAATCAGCATACCTCTCCATATGAGGTGATCTGTTTGGCCAACTCAATCTCAGTGGCTCCTGCTCCAGGGACCACTCGCTTGTCCTAGAGACGGTGAATGACACAGAAACTGTAACTGTTGTGCTTGACAGATTCTTTTTTATGTACATTTGTTATTTCTAAACTTGCAGTCCTACAGTGGTTTATTGTGTTGACTTACCCTGACCAGAACCTTGAAGGTGTTGACTCCGTCATCTACAGCCCTCTCAATATCATCCATCAGGTTGTCAGTAGAGCCTCTGATCACCACCGTTGAGATGGTACAGTCCTCTTTCTCTGTTAAAGACAAACAATGAGTTGAGCTTAAAACGCATATGGCGCAAAGATACGGTTTAAAATGAGTACTCATGGGACTGGAGAAAAAAATGATGATTTACCGTGTTTGAAGACCACCACCTGAGTGTCTCCCACCTCTGTCAGGTACACGTTGTCGCAGTGACCCATCTCCTCTGGAGTTGGAGCCGTCTAAAAAGGCAGAAAAGCAGTGTTATACATGATAAAATGGTGCGTTTATTTTATGGTTCATACAGCTGATCTGAACAAGACAGGAAGGCACTCACCATCCGGGGTAGTGCTACAGCTCCCACAGTCTTACACAACCTCCTGAGGTCCCACTTGGAGTTAAGCCTGATGGGGAAAGGAGGAGGATTTAGGGCAAGTACACTGTGATAAAGTGCATACTAACATAAAGACTTCACAACACCACTTCATTACAACAGACACCTCTCATCTGCCCCCATGTGATTTTTATGGAAGACATTTTCATGAATCTGGATTATCAGAGGTCACCTGGGTCTTACCTGACCACCATGAGCTTGTACTTGTTGGCGTAATGCAACGCCATGTCAGCCACTTTGCCCCCAGTTACCACCACGTTGGCACCAGCCTCCTTGATGGCCTTCACCTGAGCCTCCATCATGTCCTCCTCTCCTTTACTGAAGTCCATGAGCTCCTGTGCGTTATTTATCAGCACTGTACCCTATGAGACAAGTAAGAACAACAAGATCAGAACCTTCATAGGGCTATAGGGACTTTATAAACCCCTGACAATGGGCCTAATTTTAGTTCTTGTAGGTCAGATTTCTCTGACGCATCAAAGAGAGACTAAGTATATGTTACCTTGGTCTCTGTCACCATGCAGTCAAACGGGCAGGAGAAGACGGCGATCTTGGCGTCTTTAACTGATGTGATGTCTCCCTCTGCTTCCTTCTTAAAAACCATGCCATGTAGCACGGAGGACGCCGTCACTCCACAGCCCTGAACAAAGTCCCACAAGCATTAATTTAGAGGCAAACACACACATAAGTGCAAACACACAATATAGTCAGTGGATGATGATTCTTACCAAAATCTTGCATACTCTGACGTTGTCAACATTGAAATTGCCGGACTCGGGGAAGATGGACACTGAAGCACAAAAAGTCAGAGAAGCAAAGTTAATAGTAGTACTTATTATTTACCAAGCTAATTATCTTTGACAGCTACTAATCCAAGTCTGGACTGCTGACTCACCACAGGCCTGTGCGATGAGGTTGGCGAGGAAGTCTTCGTTGCCGTACTGTTTACTCATGACTGCTGTGCGAATGAAAGCTGTTGCCTCTTTAATGTCATGGAGGTTCTCGGCAGAGGAACACACGCAGTCTGACATGATCTCCAGAGTCTTTTTGCATGCCTTCTCGTAGCCTTCAATCACCTGTGGCAAAGAGGAGAGGGGACACTGAGGAAATGCCACGAACTATTTTTCTGAGGTGCAAAAGTTCATGTTTTTGTAGACTGTTATATCAATGTATGTCTATACAAAGCACTGAGATATTGTGAGTGATATTACTCAAAATACCAGCCAGAAAATGAACAGTGTTTTCTCTAGAAAGAAAATAAAACCGTCTTTCTTCATAAGACAAGCAACAACATACTGGTAGAGGGTACAATGTAGTAAGCATAAGTGACTGTGTTTGTTTACCTCTGACACTGACAGGCCCATCCTGAGCAGCTCCTCAGCCAGCTCCAGCAGAGCGCCAGCAAACACCAGGACGAAGTTTGTACCGTCACCAACCTCCTGTTCTTGCATGTGGGATGCCATCACAATCATTTTGGCTGCTGGATGCTGCACCTGCAAACCAGATGACATCCACAGAAAGCGTGAGATAGCTTCATATATAAATCAATCCTGTATGTTGCAGGGGAATGTTAAATTTCCTCACCTCAAGCTCTCTGAGAATGGTTGCGGCATCATTGGTGACAAACAGCTTCTCCAAGTGGTTGATGACCATTTTGTTCATACCTGAAAACAATAGTGTCATAATTTGGCCATCACTTTGTTGTCTTGCTAAAGTAAGTCTAATGGGTCAAAGCTAAAGCAAAGATCTACTCCAAATATATTTTACTGTGTAGATAACTTACCATTTGGCCCATAGGCGGTGCGTGTGGTCTGAGAAAGCTCCTTACATGCTCTGATGTTACGAAAGACTGCCTCTTCAAGCCCTGAATAGTGCTGCAACAGAAAACATAACATCTAAGCTGCTGTGCCTTTTCAAGAGGAGTGCATTAATTGTCATTAGTCCACATGTCAGACAAATATGTATTGGCACTCTGCATGATGACTCATGAAAAACAAATGGTATCAAAAAGATTTAATTGATCTATCAGCATTATCTCTGGAGTATGAGGTGTTATCATCAAGTGGAAAATAAGCAACACCACAGACTGAAGATGAGCTAACAGGATGCATCAGCATCTCTAGTACACCCTAGGTGACAAAGTCTCAGCTCTGACAGTTAGCTAAAAGCTAACAAAGTGTGACTGCTGTCTGACAGTCGTTTATTATTGCAGCTTCAACACTTCAGATATATACACGACGTATTTAATTGTTTGAGAGGACAGTGGAAACACGCAGTCATGCCCATCCCATCAGCCCCGGCTCCGGCAGCTCTGGGCGGCCTGGCTTCCTTCTAGAAGTCTCCCACATGACTGTGAATGAGCGTGCTAACTCAGGGGCTAACGCTAGCTAGCATGCTACTTCACAACCACACACTCAAAGCTGCTAAAGTCCGCCAAGACACAGATTCATCCTCACCTTGGCGCCATCCTTTAACATTTGGGCAAAGCCCGGAGCTTTGGGGACGTGGAGAGCCATTTTGGGATGTTTAGCAGCCCCGGTATCTTGGAGAAGGTAGCCGCGGCGTGGACTCAGCTCTGGGTACAAAGCCGGAGAGACAGAGGAGGAGCGATTACAGCGAGGCGTGGAGCTAAAGACGGATCACAACAAGGGACAAACCGAGCGGTTCTCGGTTCGCCTGCTTTAGCCTTGACCCACCACTTGAGGGAGCTGTTGCGCTTATGGGTTACACAGGGTGTGTGCAGGTCCTTAAAAGTAATTGAATAGTCTTGAATTTGAGTTTGTGAGGCCTTAAATGACACAAACATTTGATCTAATTTCATTTATACATCTTTTAATTTATTTTTATGAAAATAAGCCCACATTTCTAATGTTACAAAAATTTAAAAAACATAAAAAACTAAAATATTGTCATTTTACTTCATGTCTTCATTGCACTTAGATCAACTTTACTCACTCTAATAACCATATTCCTACATGACACCTACCTCTGCAGAAGACCCAACAGGCTACTACTTACCTGCAATGCTTACCTGCGATGCTTAGATAAGTAAAACATGATTTGATTTACTTTATGTATTCATTTTCCTGTATTTTTTTTTTAAATTATTTGGCTTTTGCTGCAGTACACAAAAGTTAAAATACTGTGAGAAGAAAACTGATTATGAACCATTAAATATAGTACGCAGAACCTTGAATATGAAATTAAATCAAAGATATTTTTCTATGATTCCAGAGTTACGATTACATACTTCAACATTTAAACCTGTACAGTAACTGTTGTTGTTATCTCTCTTTATTTATAATTGTAAATCAATAGTTTGTTCTTCTGATGTATCACTGGGTTACGCACCTGTTCACATTATTTGTCACTTAAAAAAATAAAGAAAGAAATGTCATCAGTACATGAGCGATGTAATGAGTAAGACACATTAAATGATATGACAAAAAAAGTACCCACTTCCGCCTCTGCAACCTAACCATCTACCCTGTAGTACACCCACCTCATCAACTACCACCACTCCATTGGAGTAGTTCAGTACTGGTTGGCCTACTATTTTGGTAATGCCCATGTATTCAGCCTTTTAGAAAGTAAGTGGGCCATCTAAAGTCAAGGATACTGGGTTTAATACTGCTGTTTGTCTCTCTGGAGATATGCCTAAAGGTTTGTGTAATAAATCAACCTCTACCACTGCTGTGAAGCTATTTCACACTTTAATCTTTAACAGTGCATCATATTTTATGAGCTGTTCATGTGCTTTTAAAAGTTTTTACAGGGTATGCAGTACAAGTAGTTCAAAATTATCATGCAGTGCCAGGGAAAATATATCACAGGACTACAAGTGAGTACTGTATAAATAATGATATGAGAATATATTTCTGGCTGTCTTATATCACATATGAATAGCATTTTTTAAAGTTATTTGTTAGAATAAAATTATGTGTGGAGGACAAAAGACGTGTCAAAAATGTATCCGTAGGATTTTTAACAATTGAAAAACTTGGGAACAGTAATAACCACCACACTAACTAGGAAAAAAAACTGGGCAAAGAGCCTGTATAATCCCACCCTGTAACGTTATTTCACCCATTTCTAAATTTACATTGTACTCATATTGGTATGATTCTGTAAAATATTGCATAGGCATAAAGCAGATTGTTTTTTAATGTCATGCTTCAAAGTACTGAAGTTTCCAAACATGTTTAAGTTCTTTCAAAACACGTTGAATCTTCTCAAAATCGAATGGCCGACTTAAAACTTTCACCACTGATTCAGATGTGCAGAGGATCTGGTTCTAGCAGTCTAAGTAATGTAGACATACATACTGAGTGTCACTGACACGAAAAATGCCTTCCACATCATTTAGTTTAAGACAATATACCTAGACAAGTATTATTATATAAACAGGAAGGTAATATTTTGGGTCACAAGTTACAATCACCACATGTTGCAGTAATAAGAGTGATAAAAATGATCAGACTTTGTGGTTGTTGGAAGCTTACAGGCTTTATTGTGAGATTTTCTTTCACATTTAGGCACAACATCCTTCCTTTTCTCTCACTGCTGCAGAAAAGAAGGTACCAATACACAGAGATGGCAGAGAGGGAAAAGTGTTTTGCTTCATTTGAGGTCATTTGACAATCTCAACACTGATAACCTACTGGATATGGCTTAATAACATCATCATTGTTAACATTAGGTAACGAGTCATTACACATTCCCTCCATCACATTATCAGATTATCTATGTGTACGGTATTGATACATGAATACATGAATCATCCACAGGTTACTAAAAGTGCCAACCTCTACCTCAAGGACAGATATGAAAAAAGATCCCACTCGTACACTGCTTAACTATGTGTATAAAAAAAGTCCCCTTTCATAGAAAATACACTTTACAATTTGGCATAATCAAACGACTTTATAAAAAAAGGAATAACAAATGTTAGTAACATTATTGCATACATGTAAAGTAGAGGGAAATGCTTCTCCCCTTTGTCCCTAAATTTAGTGTTAGTTCTCCCGATATAATTTTGGTCTCGTGCAACGTTTCTTTTAAAGTAAACTTCAGAAACTAGCAGAACGTTTCTACGCAGAGAGTGAGAATACAAACTACAACATTAGTATCTTGAAATGTAACTAAGACATTTGGTTGTAGCAGCTATAAGAGGTACACACACCATAATACAGAAATCCCTTTGGTAGCTACAATGAGAATATTTAACCCACAACCAGCTAACCTGAGACGTGTAAACACACAAGAAGAATTTGAATGTTGCCGACTACACACAATAGAGATAAAAAAGAAGACAAGCTGCCGTATAATAGTCTCCCAGTATCATCATGATAACACTACGTATAAATGTAACAGTGATACCTCAATAATGATAAATGTAAAACATGTTTACAAAAAGGTCCTGCGTTTTACACACACACACAAACACATGCATGTAGCTCAGTTGGGTTTGCGGATAGTGTTCACAGCTGTGTGGGCCCAACCTCCCAGTGTGCTTGAGAGGTTTGTGGCTCGGCGTGTGAGGTTTGAGCGACTGAGTTTACCGCTGGGGTCCAACTTTCGCATCACCGCTCCTCCAGAGCGTGCCCTCGTACTGTGGAAAAGGATAATAAAGAGTGAGTTATGAAGTGTCCACAGCTACTGCCTCAGTTTTAAGACCTAAAATAACTGTTTTACATATCAGCTGAAACGGTCACCATAGCCACACAGTAGTATATGAGACACAACATCTGTTAAAAAACAAACCATGTTCCTCTGCTTTCTCATATAGTGCTCGCAATGGCATTTTCACATGTGAACAAAAAACAATCAGAGCCGAGGAGTCTCTACTGCAGCTGTCACTCATGTCAACGACTGCTTGTGAACTGCAGTCAAAGTGTCAAACTAGGCAGTGCTGATCAATTATGAATCAAGATTCTGTTACTGCATTGCCTATTGCTGACCTTATTGTTTTCAGAAACACATTTCAGTGCACTGCCCAATGACTGGAGCAAACATACTCATTTAGATGAGAAAATAAAGTACACACGGGAATATATATAAGTACATAAAATAAGTAAACTGTACAAAAACAAAGAGCATTTCAATAAGCAAACAGTATAAAAACACAGAGAAACATAATAAGGAAGCATCAAAAAGAGGCAACCAACTGAACGGACCTTGCACCTGAGTGATTGATTTTACAGCTAAACAGCACACTTAAATATATCTCTGAAAACACTTGAGGCAATGCAGTAACAGAATATTAAACTACATTTGATCAGTGCTGCCTAGCTTGGCAGTTTGACTGCAGTTCACGAGCAGTGACTGACATGACTGACAGCTGCATTCAAGACTTCTCGGCTCTGTTCGGCTGTTAAAATGCCGAGAGAAGCAGCAGGACAAGAACACACTCTGTCACAGACTATCTGACACATGTAATACTGTGAGTGTGTAGTGACAGTTAAAATACTGCATTAATGCCAATGATAAAATCTTTGAGTGCATCTTTTTTTTTTTTTTAATAATACTGTTTTCTTAAATTGCTTGCACTGTATTTTTAGTTTATTTGTTACTAATACTGGCTTTAAGCAGCAATTTGTTTATGAAAAGGGCCTATGTTAATGTTATGTCTAATATGAATGCCATTGTTGACCCTTCAGGATATGTTGAGATGTTTCAGTATATCTACAAACCAGATAAGACTTTTAAAGCCGTGCTTTAGTAGTGTCATTTATGACCTTGAATATGGATAACATCAATTCAGAATTTTAATTGCAGGCACTGTGGTGAGTAGGAGAAAGCGTGTCAGAGCTGATAAGGTGACAGAGAAAGAGTGAATATGTAAAGCAAAGAGTAGTAAAGGAGGAAGGAAGTGTAAATCTGATAGAGAAGAAGAACGGTCTTCATTTAGACGATGCAAGTTATTCAGCAGTTATAAAAGAGCAGCTTTTCATTGCAACAGGTTCATACACACAGCAGTACATGCATCGACACCAGGCTAGCCCTGCCATGCGCTTTGTGTCACAACATTAGTTACACTCAGAGCACGTTTCCACAGCTTAGCTTAGAAGCGTAACTTTTTTATTTACCTTCTGCCCTACTCCGCAATTAGGGAATAGTTGAACTGCCTGTAGTCGGAGGAAAACAAACTTTAAACTTTCCAAAAGAGGAGATTCTCATACAGTGGGCAGAAAGCTGTTGTCTGCATGTAATGCACACTGATAACAGACACGGTCACTGTCCATGTGCCTGTCTGTTTCCTCACAGTGCATCTCATTCTTTACAGGCTGGTCCAGACCACGATTTAACATTTTGAAAGTCAACACAGGAAGTGATGTAAACATACTCGAAGCTCTCTCAAGCACATTTTTGTCATTTCATCTGGCTCCAATTCCCACACCCATACTCTCTCCCCCTGCTGACGCCCCCTAACTCCCTCCTCATCCGCATACCAGAAGAAACACAGACCCAGTTTCAAATCTACCCGGGAAGACTGTGTGTGTGGGGGGAGGGGAAGGAAGTCTGGGGACCCACAAGCTGCGCAGGGATTCTTAGGGTGGGAGGGTGAAGTGAACGGTCCTCTCTATGCAGGATATGTATAAATAACCCGAAATTGACCGATAGCTTCCGTGGATACACACAACACTCTCATTCACCTACAGCACACACATGCTTTCATTCATGTAGAAATAACTGACCAATATTTTAACCGCCTTCAGCCCGCTATTACACAGAGAAACAAACAAAACTTCTGACTAAAAGTGAAATTAAAGAAGGTGAAGATGAGGATGCTTTACCTGTCGTCTCTGCCGATCAAGTCATCAAAGGCCCTGGACAGATATTTGAGCTTCCTGAGCCCACTGGACACTGACTCCAAATCTTGGTCAAACTTTCTGTTACAGCAGAGAAACAAACACTCAGGGCAGAGAAAATAACAGCAATGAAGGTAGGAAATTAAATGATAAAATCCGAAAAACACAAGCACTGCTACTAAGAAAGCCACAGATACATCAGCTGTGTCTTTAATGACAGCAACTGAATAGCAGCTCTGAATAACAGCAGACTTACATCCTCTGGTTCTGTGTGTTCGGGGAGGCAAAGGGACTCCGTAATGCAGCCATGCGTACCAGCTGCCGCCTGCCTCCCCCTGTTTTCACCCCTCGCACGCTGGCCTCAGGAGTCTGTCTGCCTCTAGAGCCTGGGGTGCGTCCAGGTGTGGCTGTTGATCTGGGGGTGCGTCTGGGTGTTGTTGCTCTGCGAGGTGTACGCCTTGGGGTGCGGGATGTTGATGCACCGGCTTCCTCCCCATCGCACATGCGACCTGGGGTTTCCACCAAACACTCCTCACGTGAAAACTCTCTGTTCCTCTGCAGCCTCTGAGTAAGGGAGAAAAGGACATGAGGAAAGAGAGGAATGATGGGGAGGGAACAAATTAGCACACCGGTTGCTTGTTATCATAAATTTATATCACAAACTGAATTAATGAGGGTTGTAGATGTATGACAGCTAAAATTGTTGTTGATGCTTTAATGGCTTAAAAAAATTAAATGACAGCAGCTTGAGATTAGGGCTTTTTCACACACAAAGCTGGAAACTACATCTAATCCCACCTGATAGACTTCAGTGATGGAGTTACGAGCACTGCGGGTGAGTTTACGGACTGTGTTAGGCTTTGGCTGCTCCTTCAGGGTTTCCCAAGTTGGATTCTCTGGGAGGGAGTTGGTCTGAACAGTACGTAGCGGGAGCCGCTTGCGCAAAGACATGCGCAGAGAGTTGAGTGAAGATGAAGAGCGAAGCTTGCGGAAGCGGTCGGGTGCTTCTGGGGAGCTCTCTGCCCCGTCAGACTCATCAAGGACTGTGTGTGCTCGCCAGACTCCCACCACGGCTTTACCAACTCCGTCCATCACTGAAGATGCCATGCTGTCTTAGCTTACCTGCAGGAGGGGAATGGAGGAATAACAGAGTGTGTATGATGATATGATAAACATTTTTAATGGCAGATTTTACAACAAATGTTTCAGTTTTAAGGAAAATTAATAACTCCAGATCTCAAATTTTCTGTTACAGCAGATAGGAAGTCTGCAACTTTTTTTTTTTTACATGATTGTAAACTGAATTAGTTTTGGGCTGTTGTTAGGGGTAAACAAGCAATTTGAAAGCATCACATTTTTGCTCCTATAAATTATGATGGAGCATTTAATGAATCAATAGATCAGTTGAGAGAGACAATAATTGTTTGTTTCAATAAAACCTCCAATACAGGACATAATTCAAATAAAAGAAGCTAGTTGAAGGCCACTTTGAACAATAAAAAAAGACATATTTCCAGATATTAAGACAGAGATAATCAAGTTTAACTCTTCACAATCGTGAGCTTATTTAAGTGTACTGGTACTTTAAGAAATTACTGCACAATTATCTGTTACTGACCAAAAATGTGAAAAATGTTGATGAACAAAGGAGGGGAAATGACCCGTGTATAACCAGGCAGCAGTTAATCGTGTTAGTGAAAGTTTGGTGGCCATTGTTTGATCAGGATTTCTAGCTTTGCACACTGACCGTAACGTTACCGTTATGGCTCCATTCAAAAACACAGAGGAGCAAATAGCAGTGATTTAGCACTTATGCGTAAATGGGAACCATAATGAAGTTACAAGTTTCACACTTTAACAATAAAACGTATTTGAGTAGCACCACTACCAATAACAGGCCGGTGATTATCATTCACAGACAACAATAAGAGGGCTGTGTTCGCACCGGCTGCTCATCTGCTGTAACGTTAGCTAACGTTAATACCCCTGTTGTTACACTAACGGTAAATAACGTCCACCTTAAATAGCCTACCTCACATTAATATCAGCTGTTCAACCAGCTGTTTAACCGAGTCGCTTTCTTACCTGAAGGTTTCAGTTGTGTGTGACTCGTCTGCTTCAGCTGCTGCTGCTTCTTCTTTCTTCCACTGTTTGAATTTGGCGGTGGACCGCAGACCGCACGGCACAAACACACCGCCACACCCTTTACGCAACGTTTCCGCAATGACGTAATACGTTACGCGTTGACGCAAGATTAAAAAATTGACGCATTGAGAATAAATAAAAAAATACAAATGAAAAGACCTTAAAAACAAAATGGCTCACCCTCTAATGAAGACCAAGTACCTTAACATTGTATTATTTACATTTTTTCAAATTATTTTTTCCGCTGAGTATTTTATTTTTTTATTCTTTTATTTATTGTGGCTGACATCTTATTTTATTCCTTTTTTGTTTTTCTTTTTTTCTACTTTCATGCCCATTTACTTAAATACCATAATGGACCTGCCTTATTGCTGTAATTCTAAATTGTTCAATAAAATTT
>JAPZEB010000006.1:15435290-15448189 GCA_029783705.1 Chaetodon striatus
AGTGAGTGCACTGAACTGAAACACAGTCTTAAAAAAAAATGTTTTACTGTTTACTGCCTAATTCAGTACATTTTGTATTAATCCATGTTGCGTATTGCAGTTAGCTGAGCTGCAGAATTAGCACAAAAAACAAGCAATTCAAATCACATTTATGAGCAACCCGTCCCCCCAAATAGGAAGCATAGCAGAGAACAAGGCAAGGAAACAAATTTGTAGTGATGTCTTTCTCTCTTTCTGAAACAATTGCACGACCAGCTTATCACCACCTGATTGAGTCTTTTAGCTTATCAAAAGATTGGCTTTGTGCTCCAGTGTTGGTCAGGTAAATACTCAAAGATAGCCCTCTCTGGCCTCGTCTCAAGCCGTGCAGTGTGTTTATTTGCACAACTTGACCCGATCACTGTGAGTAATGTGATTGGGTTTTGCTTGAATGTTTACAGTGACCCAAATTCAGAGATAATCTAAATTTAAATGCCTTTCTGATGCTGATTAAGGGATGCTAGGTAGCCAACAGGAAATGTCTTACTACAAAATGATAGCAGGCAAATTGTGAAACCTCTTTTCTGTGTTGATATATTAGCAGTGTCATTGTCTCTGTAGAAAAAAAGCCCTGTGTCATTCAGTTCTCTTCATGATCTCCCCAGTGCATAAAATAAAGTTACTGAGGAAAAGCAGAAGTAGTTGCACCTTTGCAGTATTGAACATAAAAACAGTAGGTGTTTCTAAACAAATTGACACATATAAATGCCTACAATTCGGACGTTTTCCATGTTTATAGTCAAACTAAAGTGTATACATGACACAGCGATTCAAAAGTAATTCATCTCTGTTCAATCTCATTGTGCTTTACCTCAATTACCTCCTTAATCTGGCTGAGATAATCCAATTATTGTGTTTATGCCAGTTGCAGTAACTGGAATATTCCCCAATTAAAATGTTTTTATCCGTAGCATAGGGTCAGCGCAAATACAGTAGTGTTAACAGCTAAATTACATCATTTTCTTCCCCCCATATCAAAGTTGTGTTTAGGATGTAGCTGGTATCTGAGAGGTCTACCAGTTTTATTTAACAACTTTATAACTCCCCTCTTCTCTCTTCCTGCTCCAGGCCATGTTCCTGCACCAGCTGCAGGTTTCCTACCTACAAAACCAAGTAAGTATATAAGGGAAAACAGGTAAATTCCTTCCTCCTACACTGAATTTCAGTGGGTGCCCTGTCTTAAAAAATGGACTGCAATGTGTTTGTTTCTCCCCTAAAAAAATCAAGAAAATGGTAACAAACAACAGTGGTAGCAAAAGACAGAGAATCACCTCATGTCTTCATCATTTTGATAAGTCATATTTCCATCAGAGACAGTGTCATGCTAAATCATCGTTGTAAAAAAATGTACTGAAACTATTAAGACATAAAGAGTTTGTTTTTATTGGCTCCCTTGCCTGACATACGCTTTAGTAATGATTGGATCTTCAAGTGCTTGAAAAATGTAGGCTATATGAATTTCAACTGGATTGTGTGAACTACAAATATTCTATTTCTTTACTTGGAGGGAAAAAGTAGTGGAGTGTCATTCCTGTGTGTTACACCTACAGTATGCCTCTGAGAAACTGCAAGCAGGCAGGAGGAGATGGGCATCCAGCGTACATTCGTGCAGTGCCGAGAGAAAATTAAAAAACTCTGCAATGGTACAACAAAGTTGTTGACCTCAATGACACTAACGGGCAGGGGCAGTAAAACGTTTTGTCTGTTCACAATCGCAAGCACGTTATCAGTTAAAGACACACCCTCAGGTGAGTAGCCCTGTAGTATGGGGATGTAAATCCCTGCACCACTGTGCTGATGTGTCGAGTAGGGCTCGATTAATCTGACAATTGTTTTTTCACTTCGTCGACTAATCCAATGACCAATTTATCAATTGTTCTAAAGATTATTTTTGTATTATTCGATTAATATAACACTTTAATAACCCAAAAATAAATAACAAAAACAATTCTCATAAATATTTAAATATTTAATATATTTATATAATATATATATATTAATATATAACTATTAATATTTTATTTAATCAGCATATTTCAAAATGAGCCTAATTTTTACGTCACCGTTGTGTTATAATATTAATAGTTATAATTATAGGCCCTTTTTTAAGATAGCTGATCAGAAAGTAATAGACCTCAAATTCAAAAAAGCATTGCTGTAACACCTACATTTAATAACCATATATAATGGTAATCCTTTCCATGAACTGGAGAATCAGTATTTTTATTTAAGTACTTGACTCTAAACAAAACTTAATTTAATCAGTAGTGCAGTAAAGATAACGTCTGTCAAGTATATTTTTGCATCGGTGTGGGGGCAGGAAAGTAAATGAAATGACAGATTTACAAACTGTAACACTGGTCTTTAATTTAAGTTTAAGCCGTTTTCTCACTCGTGCATGCTGGTTAAAGTAAATAGAAAATATATAACAGTCGAATAACAACATTAGAGCAGCAGTGCAGAAAGTTTAGGTGACCACACCTAATATAATAATATAGATAATCCTGATATATCATGCTTCTGTTGGGACAAAAAGTGAACAGGATGGTGTTTTCTGCTGCCGTCTTGACAAAACGCTCCGGGGTGCTTTCACTTCAAGTGTCTGTGCGCTGCAGTTGCACTCCTGCGATAAGCCATTTTCACTTTGTGGGCAATGTTTTCACTGGGTGCAGCATACTTTATTATGATGTGCCGACACACGTTTTGTAAATCTAGGTACTTCTGTAATCAGTGACGTTGATTATATTGATGAACTGTCCCACCCCTAGCGTCGAGTCAAACTGAGTCAAGCCAAGCCAGCACATGTGTATGGAAAACGGCTATTAGTCTTGTTACTGGAGTTAACTGTCTTTTTCCTGAATTTTTTGTTTGTCTCGAACCTGTGTACATAATATTCATGCAGTATGAACGCTGAATGATTGGATAGCTGATTGTGCACTGCATGTCTTCTTTTGCCTGTCAGGGGATCATTCTGCCGCAGATGTACACAGCAGCAGCAGCCAACCTTATTAACCTGGGGGCCAACTACGTCTTAATCTTCAGCCTTGAGCTGGGAGTCGTGTAAGTGACAGACTTTGTGTTACTACATGTGTTCTCAGGTCTCAGTTTTCATGATCAATAAAATATAAGAGTTAAGCCTCTATAGTATTTACAGTAGAGAAGCTCTTTCTCTCCTGACCACTTGTGTCTGGAGGCTGATGCGTAGCCAGGAGTTTGGAAAGAAGACAGGAGGTCAAAGAGCTCATTATGCATTTTAATCTTTCTAAGAGGAATGATTTGTTTTTTGTTTAAACAGAGCCAGTGGTACACTGATGCTTATTATTTTTGTACTTTATTTAGAGAGGGAGGCAGTGCAGGAAAAGATGTGAGAGCTTTGACAGGAGTTGATCCTGGTCCAGCTGGACAAACATTTGATTCAACAGGCAGTCCACTGAACCAATCAGGTCCCTGTGGTCAGGTCAGGCATGTCCCTCGAGGCTAACTCTCAGATCCTTTAGACATCAAGTTTACAGCGCAAAACTTGAACTGTCACATTGCTGACCTCATTTGACCCCTCAGTGTGCAGTCCTTCCCCATTTTTGCCCACAGAGAGAGGGATGGCGTTAATGTAGACCATCAGTAGACGTCCCTCTGGTGTAAAACAATGCTCTGTCGTGTGTTTGCAGTGGATCGGCAATTGCTAACAGCCTGTCTCAGGTAGCAATCTGCCTGCTGTTGTTTGGCTACATCAGGTGGAAGAATCTCCATACGGAGACATGGGCGGGTGAGTTACACATGAAGGTGTAAATATCAAACACTAAATGACATTAAAAATCAGGATCTCTGCTACAAATGATGCATGTAAGCAGTTTTTCAATCAGTTTTCAGAAAACTGTCGTCCTCTACAGGCCACACTGAGTATAACCTGTCTGTGCTGGACTTTCTGCAGGCTGGTCCACTGACTGTCTGCAGGAGTGGGGCTCCTATATGAAGCTGGCTATTCCCAGTGTCTTTATGGTCTGCTTTGAATGGTGGATCTGGGAGATTGGAGGCTTGCTTTCTGGTCAGTGTTGCTTTTGTTTCTAATTTCATTAAAGCCCCTCCGAGTGGAGTTACAAAAGGTGTAAGTGTCAAAAGATGTGGGGGTAAAATTGTGTTTGTCGAATGTTTCTAAAATGAAATACTTTTTCCCATTAGAGCAACTGTAAAGACTCTTCAATCACATGAAAAGATTCTTTACACGGTGACTTTAAAATTGATGTTTAAGAATATTTAGAAATTTATTTAATTAATAACTGAAATAAAAAAATAAAAAAAAATCGTAATCGTAACATACAAGTCCCCAATTTTGAAAAAACCAAACCACCTATAATGACATACAAAGGGCACAAAAAATATTTTCTTATTAGCTGAAAGTGATAGACTGCAACACAGGGCCTCCCCTATTTGCAATAACTGTCTCACCATATACTCTCCTTATTTGTACAAATAAAATCGACACTTATCCACCCATATTATATAAGTTAATTGAAAATGAAGGCAATAATCTACAGTTAACCTACCATATGTGTGCCATGTAAAAAAAATCTGGCCTCATTACATCTTTTCCCTCTCATATGCTTGACCTTTGTCAGATCAATGTAGGTGCTATGTATGCGCAATGTAGGCATTTACTAACTTTATTTTAGGCATGATGGGAAAGCCTTTGAAATGTCTAATGTGACCTTTATCATATCAGGTGTACTTGGAGAGGTGGATCTTGCTGCCCAGCATGTGTTGGTGGAAATAGGAGCCATAACGTACATGGTATGCATCATCCAACGTATTCTCTCGAACATTTATGTGCATATTTAACAGTAATTCAGCATTTTGGGGAATGCATGCAAAGTATGTTGAGTCAAGGAAGCAGCTAGCTTGGCTTTGTTGTGACAGTTCAAACTTACGACCCAAATGCAATCACAACCAGGAAACTAAATGGTTAGAGGCAGTTTGCTGTAGTTTGAAGATGTGGGGCTGAAGGCTTACGTAAAATGATGGCTGAGGTGGGCAGGGAATGGCGAAACAGCCGGTAGAGGAGCCGAAGATAGAGCAGTCCAAATCTGGGGGCAGAAGATGAGAACGAGGCTGGACGTGGCTGGTTATTGTTGAAGCAGGTGTTGTGAACCTGAGACAGTATGTATTGTGAGTAGAGGTCCAAAAACCACAAAAGCCAAAGTGTCAAAAAACTTTGAAATAGACATCTGTACTGGAGAGGAGACTGAATGACCTGGCAGAGTCTGGATGTCTGAGCCGGGGATTTATACTGCAGTGGCTGATGAGGTTCAGGTGTGGAGGTTCAGCAGCTGCTGGCACTTGGTAAGATTGGTAGGAGGAGGAAACCAGGAGGCCACGCCCAGCAAACACACGGAGACAGACTGAAAACAAACATGAGACACTAGGAAGGGGAAATAGGAAACACAAGGGAGAGGCAGAGCTGAAACTCTAACAAGCTTAGCATTAAGGCTAAAAGCAGGGGGAAACAGCTAGCCAGGCTTTGCCCAAAGTCCAAAAATAAGACTAACACGTAGACCTCACAAATTTTAATTTGTATTGGAAAATATGACAATTTATGGTTTGGCTGAAAGTTACGTGCTGTAATTGTTTCTTGGGGAACCGCAACTTGGTGCAATTACAGACACTGCACACAAATGCTGGGTGGACAGATAAACTGTTGTTTGTCAAGAAAAAATTACAGCACGCAACTCGATTGTAAAAGGTGTAGTCTGAACCCAATAGCAGCACTTAAGACAGGCAGGAGAGTTCATGATAAAACTTTAATATACTGCTTGTCAATCTCAGAATGAGCGGGCAGGTAAACAACAGTGAAAGTCAGTTTCTTGGTTCGGGGCCTTCCGGGACACAGGTTCAGTCCGATACTTTCAGTGTAGCACGCTGGAGCAGGGAGCTGGTGAGTCACTGGCATCCGCTGCATGCACACAAACAGCAAACAGTTCAAAAGTGTGCAGAGGTACGATGAGGTAGCAGACAAAAGGCAAGGGTCCGATGCCAGGTGAACACAAAGGAAGCCAACACAACTGCGAGGAGCTGGCTGTAGTTAGTTTGGAACCGGCATGGAGTCAACAAACCAGCAGTGAGGGGTGACTGGATTTTGCTGCGCACACACAAAAGCAGAATGTGCAGCCACGCGACAAGGTAATCCACAGCACAGGCAGTAGAACAGGTAAACTCACAGCGGAGAGCTGGCTGGCAGTCTCTCCACACAACTACATGAAACAAGCAAACAGAAACCAGGAACATGGAAGCAGAGCTCTTGGTCGAGGACAGAAGGCTTACTGGTTTACTGGGGAGCAGGCGAAGCAGGAGAGTCAGAGGCAGGCAAGGTCGGCAACGAGAAAGCAGTCCAGGAACACATGCTGGAAAGTCTTGCATGGATATGACTAAGAGCACCTCATGTGAAGCTGGAGTATTTATAGTGGCAGGGAGTAATAAGCCTCGGGTTAGCAAAGTTGGCTTGACGAAGTGGGTGTGGTGGAGAGGTGGGGTGAGTGGGAATTTACGGGGTTGGCTGAGTGCACACTGTGACCCCGAAAATCACAGACGGATGTTTTTACATTTCTAATAAATGTTCGAGATGCTGGTAGGTTTACTTTTGAACTTTGGACAGATGCATGCTAACTGTTTCCTGCTGCCTCTAAGCTTTATGCTAAGTTAAGCTAACTGCCTCCTGGCTTGAACGCTGCATTTCACACTCAGACGTGACAATGATCTTGATCTTTTCATTTACGTCTTGGAAATAAAGTAGTTGGAAATAAATAGTTGCATTTCCAGAAGATGTGTAACTGATGTAACTGACAGCAAAAAGTAACGTGGGGTCCATGCAGTTCCCTCTAGGTGTCCATGCAGCTGCCTGTGTGCGGGTTGGGAATGCTCTGGGGGCCAGGGACACTTCCAGGGCCCTAGTCACCTGCAAAGTGGCCCTGGTTCTATCAGGTATGAAGACACATACATACATTGTAAACACAAACAGACATTATCAATATAATCCGAACAGTGCCATCTGAGAGTTCTTGATTTTGGTGGGTTGGCAAGAGTATTCATTGCTATTCATAGAGTGTAACTAGACACCTCTGACGTAGTAATCTTTGTATTAAACTCCAGGGAAACTCCTATCTGTGAGAAACAAGCAACTTCAATTTCAAATGTGTTTGATTTCACATGAATCTGGATAAATCATGCTTCACAATCGTGGAACATAACAGGTATACCTTATGTAATGTCTTCACGCTGTCATCAGACCACTACTGAAAAAACCCAACCTGGATCCAGAAGTTCTCTTCAACTACAGGCCCATTTCCAATCTTCCATTTCTGTCTAAGGTCCTGAAAAAAACAGTTGCAGCACAACTTCAGGATCACCTCAAACATAATAACCTTTTTGAGAAGTTTCAGTCTGGTTTCCGCCCTGGCCATAGCACAGAAACAGCCTTGGTCAGGGTCACCAATGACCTCCTGATGGCAGCAGGTACCAGTTCCCCATCCCTACTCATCCTCCTGGACCTAATAGCTGCCTTTGACACAGTTGACCACAACATCCTCCTCCACCGCCTGCAATACACCATTGTACTCTTGGAAAATGCACACAGCTGGTTCACCTCATATCTGACCGACAGAACCGAGCACGTCGCCCTGGGCAAAGCAAGGTCACACACCCACAGCGTCACCTGCGGTGTCCCTCAGGGCTCCATGCTGGGCCCCACCCTCTTCACCCTCTACCTGGTCCCCCTGGGCAATCTCATCAGCAGGCATGGGATATCGTACCATTGCTATGCTGATGACACACAGCTCTATTTAAGGACAACCCCCACTTCTTCTGCTCCCCTGCCAACATCCACACTGACCACCTGCCTAGAGGAGACAGAGGTGTGGATGAAGCTCAACTTTCTTCAGCTGAACAGTTCCAAGACAGAAGCCATCCTAGTTGGCACACCACATCAGCTCCGCTCTTCCACCATCACCAGTATCACCTTCTCTGGCCAAAACATCCCCCTTTCCACATCTGTCACCAACCTGGGTGTTTAAAGTGCTCTGTAGCACTTTGAGATTGCTGAAATGTAAAGTGCAATACAAATAAAATAAATTATTATTATTATTAATTGGCCTCAAGGAAGTTCTGGCAGACTGTTAGATGCCTCAGAGAGGGAAATCAGTGCTTGTCTCAGGCTGTGCTCAGCAGCGAACTGCTGACCAAAACTGGGGAAATCATTGAGCAGTGGAAGGAGCACTTTGAGGAACTCCTGAACCTGGCCATCACATCCACCATGGAGGAGGCAGGGCCTGAAAACTCAGGGGAACTCTTGCCCATATTCCTGGCAGAGGTTCCTGAGATAGTCAAAAAGCTCCTCAGCAGATACCTCAGGATTGCGTCTCTGCTTTTCACAGATGATGTTGTCCTGTTTGCTTCATCACACTGTGATCTCCAGCATGGGGCGACTAGCAGCCACATGTGAAGCGGTCAGACTGAGAGTCAGCACCTCCACATCTGAGGCCATGGTTCTCTGCTGGAAACCAGTGGATTACCCCCTGTGAGTTGGGGGAGAGTTACTGCCTTTAGCAAGGGAGTTCAAGTATCTTGGGGTCTTGTTTACAAGTGAGGGTAGAATGGAGTGTGAGATGGATCGGCGGTTAGGTGCAAAGATAGGGTGAGGAGCTTGGACATCCGGAGGGAGCTTGAAGTAGAGCCGCTGCTCCTTCAAGTCAAAAGGGGTCAGTTGAGGTGGTTCACGCATCTGATCAGGATGCCTCCTGGCGCCTGCCGCTGGAGGTATTTCGAGCATGTCCCACTGGTAGGTGGCCCTGGGGCAGACCCAGAACACACTGTGGAGGGATTACATATCCCATCTTGCCTGGGAACACCTTGGGGTCCCCCAGGAGGAGCTGGAAAGCGTTGCTGGGGAAAGGCATGTCTGGGGTGCTTTGCTCAGCCTGCTGCCCCCGTAACCCTACCCTGGATAAGCGGATGAAAATGGATTGATGGAAGGATGGATGGATGGATGGAATGAGTCACAAGTATATTTGATATATTGCCCACCTCTAGTATAACATGTGTTCTCACTAGCAAGGACCACACCACCAACAAAATGTATTTAACAGTTTTGTTAAAGAAAAACATGACTGATGTCAGAGGCTTGGTCATGACTTTCCGTCGACAAAATCTTTTGAGTTGCAGTTGATTTAAACTTGACAAACTACAAAGAATAAAAAAGACTAAAATGTTACTAAAGCTAAAGCACTTACATCTAAAGACTAAGACTAATAGCTGCCAAAATGTACACTGTAGTGAACAAAGAGGTCTTAAAAAGAGAGCTGGAATCTGGGGCCTGAAGTGGGCACTTTGAGCCCGAGAATATAAATGATTGAGAGCTGAAATAGCTTTGCAGAAGAAAAGAGCAATTATCTTCCTGACCTGGTGTAGAACACACAATAAACAATTCAAGCTCCCAGTAGTATATTCTTTTGATTTCAATTGATGCTTGAACTTTCTTTCCACAGCATCCTTAGAACGATGTGTGCACAAGCTGCATCGCAAAAGCAGCACATTCGCAGAGCAGCAAATTTCGGCAGTGCTCACAGCCTAACACAAATCTCTATGGTACAGCATGTAAAACAGATGACAACTGACTTTCCATGCATCGCTGTCGGGCACTAGCATCACTACAAGTTGCGACATTAGTGCGCATGCGCCAACCGTCTGGCAGCCTGTTGCAGTTGCTCTTGCTTGTTTTTCTTAGTTTCTTACTTTTTTTGTTTTATACCTTATTTCTTGTTTTTGTATTTTATGACCAATATTCTGAAGCTGCGCCCTCTCTAAACATGTTGATTGAGAGAGTTCTGGTCTATTTCTTTATTCTTAATTTACTACTTTCATTCGGACCCGGCACCACTGCGCAACAACTTCATGACCGCATTGTTTACTCCAGAGATCAGCTGATCGCGCTGAGGCCGGCCGGCTTGGCGGCTGGAACATCAGCGATACCGGCTGAAATGTGGAGGAAAACACACAGAGGATGCAGGGGAGGATTAAAACAGAAGCGGAAAAGAGCGAGGGTGAGACAACGGAGGCTTATGGAGAAGAGGATATATAAGCCGAGTCTCCCCTCTATCACCATGGGCAACGTGAGGTCACTGGGAAATAAGATGGACGAGCTAAGAGCAGTCGCCAGGAGTCAGAAGGAGTACCGGGAGTGTAGTCTGATGTGTTTTACAGAGATATGGCTACACAAGGACATTCCCGACGACAAGGTCTCCATCAGCGGCATTCAGACTGTTCGGGCTGACCGGGACTGCACCGAGAGCGGTAAGTGCAAAGGAGGGGGGCTTGCCGTGCTTGTAAACAATCGATGGTGCAGTCCCGCTCACATTACTGTGAAAGAACAAATCTGTCGTCCGGATATTGAACTGTTTGCTGCTGGACTCAGGCCGTATTATTTGCCCAGGGAGTTTGCACATGTAATTATGGTGACCGTCTATATCCCCCCCCTCTGCCAACCCAACGTCGGCATGTGACGTCATTCATTCCGCCGTAGCCTGTCTGCAGACTCAACACCCGAGTGCTTTCATAGCTATCTCGGGTGACTTCAACCATGTCACCATGGCAACAACACTATCCAACTTAACACAGTATGTGAGCTGTCCTACTAGAGGAGGGAGAACCCTGGACTTACTGTATGCAAAAACCAAGGATGCATACAGCTGCTCACCCCTCCCCTCTCTGGGTAGGTCAGACCACAACCTGGTGCACCTCAACCCCTGCTATGTGCCTCTAGTAAGGAGCCAGCCTGCAACCACGAGAACAGTGAGGAGATGGTCAGAGGAGGCATTTGAGACACTGCAGGGCTGCTTTGAGGTGACAGACTGGCAGGCACTCTGTGAGCCCGTCAATGTCCTCCCCATGTGGCTCACAGTGCATAATGGACTATATCACCTTCTGTGTGGACACCACTGTCCCGGCCAGGACTGTCCATTGTTACCCAAATAACAAACCATGGGTAACAAAGGACATCAAAGCCATCCTCAATGCCAAGAAGAGGGCCTTCAGAGCTGGTGACAGGGAGGAGGTGAGAACAATACAGGGGGAACTGAAAGAGAAGATTAAGGAGGCCAAGGAGAGGTACAGGAGAAAGCTGGAGTGGAAACTCCAGCAGAACAACATGAGGGAGGTCTGGAGTGGAATGAGGACCATCACTGGCTTCAGGACCAACAACAATAGAGGAGTTGAAGGCAGCGTGGACAGGGCCAATGAACTGAATCTGTTTTTTAACAGATTTGACACTGCTGGCCAGACTGACCATACTCTTCATCGTGAGGACTACACCCCTCCTCAGCCTGACACCTCCACAATGTGCTTCACCACCGATCATGTGAGAAGACAGCTGATGAGACTCCACTCAAGCAAGGCTGCAGGCCCTGATGGTGTCAGCCCCAAGGTGCTCAAAGCCTGTGCCCCCCAGCTATGTGGAGTACTTCAGCATGTCTTCAACATGAGCCTGAGTCTCCAGAGGGTCCCCATGCTGTGGAAGACATCCTGCCTTGTTCCTGTGCCGAAGACGCCGCGTCCCAGTGGCTCCAAGGACTACAGACCCGTGGCATTGACCTCCCACATCATGAAGACCCTGGAGAGACTTGTCCTGGAGCAGCTCCGGCCCATGGTCCAGCCACTCTTGGACCCCCTCCAGTTCGCCTACCAGCCCCGACTTGGAGTGGAGGACGCCATCATCTACCTGCTCAACCGCGTCTACGCCCAACTGGACAAGCCAGCGAGCACTGTGAGAGTCATGTTTTTTGACTTCTCCAGTGCGTTCAACACCATCCGTCCAGCTCTACTGGGTGACAAGCTGACAGCTATGCAGGTGGATGCCTCTCTGGTGTCCTGGATTGTAGACTACTTGACTGGCAGACCACAGTACATTAGCTTTAGATGTTAGCGTACTCTTTACGCTGAGTGAGCGGCTTATTTCTTTACCTTGGTTTTCCAGGGTTTTCCTGGTCTTTGTTTTAGTTGTACATCCGCCTATCCTCTGGGATTGTAGGCCCTTCTGCGTTTCTTTATTTCTTTAGAGTTTTAGCGGAGTAAATTATGTTGGCATGAGGAGCTCTCAACTCAGCCGTGCATGCTGCTCTACTGTCCCACTGGAAGTCTAGTGCAACTAGTTTAATAATAGAGCTGTCAATTTGAGTTGAAAAGGCTGAGAGACATTTTGATGGTCCTTGCAAAATTTTGGCTGTACCGTTATTGTTGCCAATTCAATTTCATAATATGTAACTTCAGTTGGCAATTCTGAACTAAGTTGCTGTACCATTGATTTGACTTGCTGCTTCACAGTTAATAGTTACCTCATCTGTTTATCAGGTCTCTCATACCTACAACAAAACTACAATGAAAACTCTGCATCAGTCATTCAAATAATTCACAAGCCATAGTCTTATGTACCAGTTTCTCCTTTCCCTTCTGTAGAATATGTTGGGAACAGTACTGGGCGTCACATGGAGACACCTAAAATGTTGTAAATTACAATAGTATTATAAAATGCGGGGATACTATTTGTTGGAAATTTAATAGTTCTGACACGGCAGCACCAAAAGTTGGGATCTATGCCTTATCAAGGGCCTGACCTTGAAATACAGTTAGGTCCAAAAATATTGGGACATCGACACAATTCTCATCTTTTCGGCTCTAAACACCACCACAGTGGATTTGAAATGAAACAAACAAGATGTGCTTTAACTGCAGACTTTCAGCTTTGATTTAATTTACATCCAAATCAGGTGAACGGTGTAGGAATTACAACAGTTTGTATATGTGCCTCCCACTTTTTAAGGGACCAA
>JAPZEB010000006.1:15448289-15459014 GCA_029783705.1 Chaetodon striatus
CGTTTAACATGAGTATCTCACATTGTAACAACATTTATAGGTCAGAAAAGTGGAAAAGCATAATAGTTCCCCTTTAAGGACAACCCCCACTTCTTTTGCTCCCCTGCCAACATCCAAACTGACCACCTGCCTGCAGGAGATAGAGGCGTGGATGAAGCTCAACTTTCTTCACCTGAACAGGTCAAAGACAGAATCCATCCTAGTTGGCACACCACATCAGCTCCGCTCTTCCACCATCACCAGTATCACTTTCTCTGACCAAAACATCCCCCTTTCCACATCTGTCACCAACCTGGGTGTTAAAATGGACCCTCAACTCACCTTTGACACCCACATCAAACACCTTATTAAGACATCATTCTACCACCTCAGGAACATCACCGAACTCCATCCAACACTCACCCTGGCAGATGCAGAGAAGCTTGTGCATGCCTTTGTCTCCTCCAGGCTGGACTACCGCAACGCACTCTTCATTGGGATCTCTGGCAAGAGCATCCAGAGACTGCAATATATCCAGAACAGCGCTGCCAGGATCCTGATGAGGGTCCGCAAATATGATCACATCACCCCATCCTGAAATCTCTTCACTGGCTTCCTGCCCCACTCAGAATTGAGTACAAAGTCTCCCTCCTCACCCATCAGTGCATTCACGGATGTGCCCCCCAATACCTCAGGGAACTCCTCACTCCCCCGACCTCCTCATGCACCCTCCGTTCTGCCACTAAAAACACCCTCCACGCCCCCAGAACCAAGCTCCGCACCATGGGTGATAGGGCTTTTTCATCTGCAGCTCCGAGGCTGTGGAACGCCCTCCCTGACCATCTGAGGGCCCCACAGACTGCAGATGCTTTTAAAAGAGACCTAAAAACATATATTTTACAAAAGCATTTTGCTAAATGTCCTTTGTAGGTTTAATTTTGTCATGTTATTTCTCTTGCTCTGTAGCACTTTGAGATTGTGAAATATAAAGTGCAATACAAATAAGATTTATTAATATTATTATTATTACTATAGGAATGCTTGCTGTGCTCCAGGGTATCGTCATCGCTGGCTGTAAGTCCGTCGTTGGCTACATATTTACTACGGATGAGTGAGTTTCTGATCAGCACATGTTCATTCCTGCACCATGTAAAGGCAACTCTGTTTTTGATGATCTTCCTCTACTGTCTGCAGAAACATTGTGCAGATCGTCTCAGAGAACCTCACGGTCTACACATTTGTACAATTCTTTGACTCACTCCTGGTACGGTATTATCTTGTCTTGTTTTGCATTGAGCCCTTGTATTGAATAGTACACACAGCGGCCTGCTTTTTTTGTTGAATCAATATCTTCTTTTCTTTCTGTGTTTCAATCTGTGTGTGTTTTCAGTGCGTCTGCTCAGGGATTCTTGTGGGATGTGGGATGCAGAAAATTGCCGCCGTGTCCAACCTGGTGTGTTACTACTGCGTCGCTCTGCCAGTGGGAGTAGCTCTGATATTTGCTGCCAAGCTCAGAATATTAGGTAATGTTTTCATCCCATTCTATTTCTGTATGTTTCTGCAAACAGGCAATGAATGAAAATGAAATAAATACACTGTGCCAGTAATTCATGTAACACAACAACCTTTTTCTGACTGAGGATCCCAATTTTAGGTATGAAACCTAAATGTCTGAAATAAAGATAATTCTTCGCTACTGGATTCTTATTAAATAGCAGGGATTTTAATGAATCATTACGAAAGAACCTTTTAGTCCACAGTCACCACTCTGCTCCTTCTAAAGCTCAATATGTACAATTATTTGAAGTGTAGGCAGTTGCCTCAGTTCCCTTTGCATGACATCACAGACTGAAGCTTTGACTTGAATCATAAATATTTCTTGTATTGTCCAATAAGCGGCACATCTTGGATGGATCAGATTTTTTAAAATGTATTACCTACAGTAGATGAAGGTGAGCTTGCTCCCAGTTTGGAGAAGCAGGCTGGAGTACTGCCACTGCCGCTGTGGACAGGCGCAGTAGCACAATGTATTTTAGCCACCTAAAAAAATCAGGTTAAGTGTACACTAGTGTTGCTGTCAGACAGATCTGTCAGATGGAGATCTGTACTGAAAGTAAAACTTATCTTTGCTCTCTTCAAAGCCAAATTCCTTTGAGAAAAAAAAAGTAATACCCCTTTTCCGCTATAATTACCATGTGTATGTGGGTTTTCTGAACACAAGACAACATGCTAAAAGTAGCAGATAAACTCTTTCTCGCAAGTACACCTTTCTGTATGTGTTTGTGTCCTCTTCTTTTCCTGGTGTGTCGCATTCTACGTCATGGACGGGCCACAAAACAGGTTAGGTTTTCAGTCTCTCTCTCTCTCAAACGCGACTAATTTGGAAGGATGATCGAGCGTGCTTGGGTGGAGATGGATGCTGTTTTGTTGAGACCTGGCATTGCATGGCAGTGCCAAATGGACTACAATTAATACGTCCGCCCGAGTGAGATATTTTAATCACTGCTGATCGGAGGCAATCGCAGCTGGAGCTGATAAATACCCATGACTACTTTTATTTGACCTGAGAGTGAATGCGGATTGTAACCATTCCCATTAAATACAAAAGCCAGATGTCAGTGGGTGTTAGCTTTTTGTTGTTTTATTTGTTCAGTGGAAAAGGGGCATAATTTTTGCTCGCTGAACTCAGGAGCTGCTGGTCTACTGCTGCCTCTACCAGTTAGTTAGTTTGTGTTATTGTGTGACTTTAGTGTTTTACGTCCGGTTGCTTTGGTGTGCACCTGAGTGTGACTGCTGTGTTCACACCTGCCCAAATGAACCGCACTCAGAAGGCAAATAAACTTGAGTTTGTCTGAATCAAACCAAACCAAACAGGGCAGGTGTGAAAGCACCTTTAAAGGCTTAATTTGGATTCACCAAAGTAACAAAGCAACACAAACAAACTAACTGATACTGTACGATTTTTTTAGGTGGCTAAAATATTCGCTTTGCTGCTGCCCCCTACAGCAGTACAAAGTTTAGCTCCCGTAGTAGTACTCCTGCCTACTTCTTCAAACTGGGGGTGTGCTGACTGTCTTCTACTGTATAGCAGGTAACAATTCATAGGTACCTTAAACAACTGCACAACAAAAAGAAATCCAAACTATCCCTTTAAGTATGCCAGCAGAAGATGGACTTCAAGTAGCGTGTCTATATTTAAATCCAGGTTCATTAGTTAAACCCACTAACCCACTGGGTCCTGCTGCAGCAGACATTCCTTAATTTCTCTCCCTGCAGCCGGCCATTTACCCCCTGCCAGAGTGGAGAGCTTTGCTGTCCACTCAAAGTGTGCATGCATTGATAAATGAAACACACACACACACAAACACACACATTCACCCAGTGTGCATCAAAGCTTTGACCTTGTCAGGTGTGTATCATCTTGCTTGTATCTACATTTCCCTTGGTGACCCATTAAGAACTTTGTGGCATGAAACTTAATAGTGTAACTCTTTGGAAATAAGTTTGACCTGACTCTTTTTTTCAGGGTGGACTTCGTAAATTCAGTTTCTTCAAAGTAGCTCAGAGCGTAATAATGACATAGGGGTGGTTCTGATAATAATATGTAGATATGCAACATGTTTGGAAATTAGTGTACCTGAGTGGATAATGCCTCTAGCAACTCTTCTGCTCTTTATGGCCTTGCATGCATGTCATAGCTCCAGAGACGTCAGTGTTCATGTGATGAAATGTGGTACACACGCTCATGTTCCCCTCAGGATAAATTGTAATAACTTGATCCCATGACTTTCCATCTAGCACCATCATCAGGTCATATTTTTAATCTGTCCAACAGCCTCTAGCATGGCTGTGTCTTAAATAATGAATTATGACTTCTGTCATAAATATATCATTTATTTTTTCTGTTAACACATTTTCTTACGAGTGTGTCTGAGGTGAATACGCTGTAGATCTGTCTTTAATGTGTGTGTTTTTGTCTCCCTCTGGTTAGGCTTTTGGGTGGGCCTCTTTATGTGTGTTGCCTTGGAGGTGGCTTTCTTCCTCTTTCTAATCTTCAGACTCGACTGGGAGAAAGTCACACACAAGGTAGGATGCTCTTATCTTTCTTTAAACCATGCATGGTTTTTAAATCTTTCCAAAAAGGACTGAGGGTAGGAATGCAATTGGGATTATCAAATGAAACTTCCTGTTAGGGAATTTTTTTTGTTGTATGAATCAAGACGCAGTCTCATCAGTAAATGCTGGCATCCCTGCAGCATGTCCCTCAAACCAATTTAATTTTGGCAGCATTTTCAATCATAATACACTTTTTTTGGGTTGTTTTCTCCTGTGTAGCTTTGTGTGTCTCTCTCAACTCATTCACAAAAAATGTAGATATTAGAACATTGCGTACAGAATCTAATATGTCTCTAACATTTAGTAGTATTATTTTGCAAAGAAAAGTGGAGGTTATGTGTATTAAATTTGCAGTGAAAATTCACCGTAATGTATTTTCAGGCTCAAGTGCGGGCTGGAAAGAAAGTGGTGTCGATACCGAAGTGTTCTGCTCGGACAGTGTTGAATGAAGCCATAGTGTCTGACATCTCTGATGGCCCTAACACAGTAAGTGCATGTGCACAGTATTTTTTGTGTAGTCAAGTATGTTGTTCTCACTTTTTTGTCAATACTCAGCTACTCACATGAATCTTTGTGCCCTGAAGGCCCAGTTGGACGGTGAAGAAGCCCCTAACAATGACGGCTACAGTCCAGTCACCACCCAGGATCAGGAGCTGAAAGCAGGTCACGAGGCTGTGGGCAACAACACAGTCACAGGAGGAGCTGAGGGGGATGCTGAGCAGAGCAAAAAGACATCAAACACCAAAACCGAAGTGCTGCTTTCTGTCAGTCAGCTGATCTTGCGGCGGGGACTCACCTTTGCAGTTTTAGTTGTCATTTTGGCCATAGGTGTGGCTTTTCATGCTGCATATCCTGCACCTGAGCTGCTCGCCCACAGCAGGTCCAACTTTAGCCTGAACTGGGCTAATGACTCCACTCCTACACCACTGGCTCCGCTGCACCTGACCCAAAACCTCTGAGCTATCTTTGACCTCTGAATGTACACGTCTAGTGGCTCGACACAGTTCATACAAACTGACATTTACATCTCCGAAAGAGAAAATATCAAATTCATAGTTTATTCATCGACCTGGTTTGTTATTTTGTAAAACTACAGCCTGACATGGGCTACTGGATTTGCCTTGTGTAGAGAACAATACGTCTCAGTGCTGCACTGCTGAGCAAATCCACGGAGAGCTGGGAGCAATATGAAATGAGACTGGCAGGATGAACAAAGGTCTTGTTAAAAAGATCGGGCTTTAACCTGCTCAGCCTGAGATGCTCAGCTGGGACTACAAGACATATTATATACCCCTCACTAAGAGACCACGTGGCTCTTCCACACATAGCTTTTGATTTTTCCACTTAATTTTGTCTTGATTTACCTGTTGCACTGTGACATATATCTTCTTTCTTACTGACCTCAAATCATTATCTCGTGTTTAAACTGTAGGTGTAAGATTGAGTATGTAATGTTAAATTTACATGGTTTCATGTAAATATGAGCAGGCTGTACCGAAACAGTCTCAAAGAAGTACGTGAGCACGACCTCTTAACAATGTCTTACGTGGTAGTGGGCACAAAATGTGTTAAAATTATGTGTTGGCAACATGAAAACAATGACAATGCAAAGTTTATTACGAGCAGTTGCAGTTTTGTTGTGGTAACGTCGATAACATCCTGCGCAATCAATGCCGTGTTAGGAGACATTTTAGCCTGCTCCCTCCACCACCATAAAACCTCAAAAGGATCCTCCTCTGCTGTCTTGAACGCAATATCGGCTGCCACCTTATCCTCAGGCTGCAAAGTTTCTCCACATTGAGTGACGAATGTGCCCACCCTACATGGACTTTCTTGCTCTTTATGCTTAATTCACGTGTCCACCACATTAAAAGCTCCTCATTTACTTTGCACTGAAACTATTCTTATGTTGCCAGGATATTATTTAAACAAATTTCGTGCCCACCAACAAGTAATCCATTAAGACTTTGTGTCCATTTCACCTACTTCTATGAGACTGGGCTGGCTATACATTCCTGCATTGTCTTCCTGTATCACTGTCCCTCAGCCCTGGTGTTCTCCAGGACGGAGGTGACTGATGAATAATAAGCTAGTTTTTTTTAGTTTGTTTTTTTTACCATATATCTGTGGCCAGTAATATAGTGTACTGCCTTGTGATAGGACCCTAATCAATAAAAATGGTTTTTAAAGTGAATAACCATGAAATTAACTACAGGGAAGCCAAAATATTTTATTTCCCAAGAATTGATTTAGAGTCTGTGATCTGAGCTGCAGACTACAGACTGAACTCTTCTTTCAGGTTCTTTTGAATATGCAGTTGAAGGGAGGAAATTGAGATTCAAATATTAAATCACCAGTTAATGCAGGCTGTTCTCATGTACAGTTTGTACCTATACCCATGAAAAGTAAAGCATCAGAATCTGTACATAACAATATGTACGTAACAAGGCAGGCTGGGGTAGTTAGTGGGTCAAGGAAACGCAGAACACTTGTGTTTGTGTCCCGTGTGAAACCAAGTGAACTTTGAGTAGTTTTGAGGTACTCTGTCACCATGTTTCTTTCCCTAAAGCTAACCTTTATAAATTTACATTAAGTACATACTGTGAATATGCCAGTTGTGGGGCGCTAATTTGTTGGATATCATACGAACCGTTGTATGAAGACACGTTGATTTTTTAGCCCCTGCTGTTGAAGTTATAGCATCCAACATTGAGTGAATGCTACTCTTGTTCCTGCTAGCATGTAGCTGCCTTAATAAAAAACTTCCACTCGGTCTTACTGAAAAAAAAAATTCTACTTTTGCCAGACAACATTGTGTAAATAAAACTGCACAAACAGAAGACGTGCCAAATCTAGATTTCAATGTCCTCATTTTCTTTTAAATAAACATCACAGAGAATTACAGATATCTGTAAATGAAAGCGCCATTGTGCAGTGACGGGATTGCAGTTTTATTTAAATCTGGAGCCCACAGAGTTCATGCTACTTTGTGATACAGCGATTATATTACAAATTTACTTTTATTTTTTAGACATTAAGTGTAGACACTTTGTGAAATGGCATTCGGATATGTTAAAGAATGTGTGGTTTTATGAGCTGGAAAGGGAGGCTGCTCATTTTAGCTACTATTGTCACTTTAGTTTAGGTTTAGGAACTCTAAATGTTCAGGTAAGGTTTAGCTATTTATTGTGATGGTAACCAGCCTCGTTTAATAACTGATTCATGATAAAACAATGATTAAGCTGCTGTTGAGAATACACAGATTCTGCCCTCCAATATGGCACCTGACAAGTACTGCCGATGGTTGTTTTTTTCCCCCCTGGGAGAAGACGCAATCACTGATTTCAGTTACATAACATAAACTATCTAAGAGCAGTCATATGTATTAACGGGTATTTGACACAAAGTTGCTACAAAATAAGAAAGACCTTAAAAAAGGCAAATCCAGTAGCCAGTGGTTCTGGACTGTTTAAAATAACATGCAATATAACTGCAGCCATAATTCAACTGACTTCCAGGTACGTTATTGTGCTGCATGGCAACACAACCAAGAAGTTAATATGAGATCCCTTAAGCCACTGCATCACAAGTTCAAGTCTAACGATACTGACAGCAGATCTTTACACAGTCACTTGTTAATGATGCCACAGCATGTTACTGATTGCAGTCTCTGGAGGTGAGCGGGCCAAGATTACAGGCTCTGTGAGGAGCCTGTGACAATGTCTGCACTGATGAGCAAGACTGAAGCTCAGACGACGACGTAACCATGTATGAATCAAGCCTGATTTACATGTTGAATAACGATAAATTAATATGCACGTTTTTTATGGGACTGTTGCAAACATCAGTCTGTTGCAAGCTGATGCTGATGTCAGTTCAGAGTGCAGATGCTTCTGAGTGTGCTGGCTTAATATAGGCCAGAGTGTAGACCTACCTGTGAGGTCAATGAATGACTTTTTGTATAAACCACTGTTAATAAGTAGTGCCAGACAAGGTTCAGGAAGCATCTTTTGTAATAGCCTAAGATATCAGCATACGTAATGCCAGGTTCAAAGTAAAATTCAACGTGCTGATCTTACAAAATTTATTGAGAGGGAATGCCATATTAAAAATAAAAATAAAAAGTCTTGCCATTACCTTTGGGGGACAACTGGACTAAATAATTATTCTTTCAGCTAATATATACCTCTGTAAGTTCCCAAAAAAGGAATATGTGAGTTTATTTAAAGAGTATTTACCAAAAAAATGTATGTTTTCGGCTAATTGAAATACAGTATGAAAGAGATAAAATGTATTTTGGCTGGATTATTTTAATCCAAGTGTTACTTAAAAAAAGTTTCAGAGATGATCCACCATACTTTCCTTTTACTCTAAATTGCTGCCGTCCGTTGTCTAATGCCAACCAACGCTGACATGGTTTCATACCAAATAGTCCTACATGGTATTACCATTTTGGGAAAGCTTATTCGCTTTCTGTAGAGTTAGATGAGATGATCAAATGCCATTCTCTAGTCTGTATAGTAGTCTTGGTAATCAGTGAACTCTCGAGCAGCTGGTAGGTGAATATTTTACCAATGGTCAGAGTCAGGCTGGCTGTTTTCCTGTTTCCAGTCTTTGTGCTAAGCTAAGCTATCTGGCTTCAAGCTGTAGCCTTGTATTTCACAGACAGTGGTATCAATCTTCTCACACAACTAGAACAAGCATATTTCACAGAATTTCGAGCCATTGGTTTCGATAGATCAGATCAGTTGAGAAACACCATACATACTGTATGTATTTCTGAAAATCCCACGAGGTTAGTTGTTTGCTGTTACCAGGGTGAATTCTTTATTTGTGAGCAGACTATAACTGTGAAGCCTGAGCTAGCTAGTTATCTGCTCCTGCACAGAGTGCACAGGTGGTTGATTTGCTCAGTTTGACATGTCTTCATCCAGCCAGCACGTTGCAGTGTGAGCGTACAGACCTTTCATTATCATCAAATTTGGCAGCACAGATCAAAGGAAAGAAAAATAAACCAAAGAAAAAGAGCAGCTTTTCTGTCTTTGATGATGAAAGCACACATCCACAGATGCGCTGTAGCCTAAATATAGCATTTAATCATGCTCTTTCTAATTGTGGCATCAATTCAGACTATATATTTCATAATGAGAACATATATTTCGTCAGTGCCTTGATTGGAGCCAATCTTACACAGCATGTTTCTATATAAAGGAGACACGTATACATATTTTTCCTGTTCAGCTCTTCATGAGATGCCTCATTTAAGTCGTGTTTCTTAGATTTTCCAAAAAATGACTAATGTAAGAACTGCAAAAAGGAGTAGGTTTGAACTATTAATAAGACTGGAGCACGGAAGAGCTAGAAAAGTGACATAAACACTATTGCTGTAACTGCTGTCGGAAAATATAGGTGACTATAAAGACAATCCCTTCGATATGACGTAATGAGGAAATAAACCCATAACTTTTCAAACTTTTTAGATGGTGCAATAACTTGTTCAATGCAATTAAAGAACATTTTACTCGTGTAAAATGTATCATTGCAATGCAGCTATTTTCCCGTCATTAGTGCAAAATAAATGGTCCGGAATTTTGTAAAAGTGCGAGTATGGAAAGGAAATTTGTCATTACAAATTGCTTCAGATGGTGAGATGAAAGCTGCCGAGACTCTGTTATTTTCTATGCTTTGCTGCTTAACATGAAGATGCATCTGTACCCTCGAAGGCAGACTCACAGAGCTTTGTTTCATGCTGCACACACAAGGTCTAATAATGGTCACTCGTCTAATTTGAACAGTCTGATGAGCAGCTCGCTGATGAAGACTCCAGCAGCGAGGATGATGAACATGAGCAGCACAGCGAGGCCACGTCGCACCACCAGCTGCCTGACTGTCAGAGCCATGTCATCTGAGGTCTGCTGACCCGCACCGAGCGCCTCCAGCTTCCCTTCCACTGGAGTGGACAAACTGGATCGACTGGTCTTTATGGGGGGCTGTTTATTGCCGGTGTCCAGCGCTGTGAGGGAAAGAGTTTAGATACATGCTTAGCTGTGCAATAGTTCCCAGAAAGAAGATGTTCATACGTAGCTGTATAGCTTGGAGTTACCGTTGTTTTCTATCACAAAGATCTTGTTCGTCTCTGTGATGTGGACTCCGGCTCTTATCAGCGCCTACACAGAGATATTTAAAACAACAATAAAATTGTGTTTTTTTCACATTTACAATATTAGCAGGAGTGGGACAAGGTCATTGTATTGCAAGTCACAAGCAAGTTTCAAGTCTTCAAGTCTCAAGTCCCAAGACCTTAGTTTCAAGCCCTAAACAAGTCAAAATGTGCTCTTCCCTAAATATAATGCCATTTTAATAACAGATTAGCAATACATTTACGCTTTTTACATTTTGTATTTATTTGTTAAAACAAACTTGTTGGCAGTTGTTGCACCTTCATCTGTAATTTTCATGGTTCTCTACTGCAACTTGGGCGGACGCTGTTGCACTGGTTCAAACAAAATGGATCTGAAAACAGTACAGTACGGTACAGTACACTTTTTTTCCCGTTTCCACTGTGAAAAGTTGTGGATGGTACCAATGGAACTGTTCTGTACCGTCCCCATTTTTGGTCCCCCCTCTGTT
>JAPZEB010000006.1:15462756-15480247 GCA_029783705.1 Chaetodon striatus
GTGTGTCAGGGCCTTTAGGGGGCCAGCATATGATTGAGGGCCACTCAGGAAAAGTGCACACACACTGACTTTTTTATTTTATCTTTTGCTTTAGTGACATTTTATCACATTTTATTTTGCTTCATTCTCCCTGTGTTTTAAATGTGTTTAGTTTTATTGTAAAGCATTTTGTGTCTGTGTTTTGAATGTTGCTATATAAAATAAGTTTATATATACAGTATGTAAACCTAACCACTGGCAGGAGTCTGGACACAGACCCAGGATTCTGGTGTCACAGTCCTGCACTTACATGTCTGCCATCTGTGAATCCAGAGCGATACATACAGTAAATTTACTATTTCATTTACTCAAAGAGATGTTGTCTCTAAACATGATCCAGGCAGCTATTCTGTTCTTGCCACGATGTTTAGTTTAGGAAAATACAAAAGTAATTTCTAGGATAAAGGGTTGACTGAAGACCTTGCTGTGAGGCTTCTGTCATTGTCATGTCTAAAAAACTGAGCCAAAACTGTCATCCATTAGCCTGAGAATCCACAGAAACGCTAGCAGTTTTGTGGGGCTGTTCTTATGCTGTGTTCCCACTAGGGGTGACACAGCAACAGGCTACAGTCATTTACAATAGAAGACAGTGTCATGACGCTACAAACTAACACCTGACACATGTCGCTGATGATGGGAGTGACATACTACAAATCAAAGCTGAGCAGGCCTTTGCTGTTTTCAGCTCTCCTACAACGTGGTGAGGCCTCAACTGATCAGGCGTCTGTTTCCAGCTGTGGTACTGTGTTATGCTGATTCTGTGCTAGCTTTATGTGCATTGCAGTTAAATGGAGCGGCTAAATGTGATGTTAAAATGGGGCTCAGACATTGATGAAATTGCAGAGATTTGTTTTAAACCAAAGATAAACTTTAGAATACATGCAGTCAAGATGCTTTGCGGCAGGTAGCAAACACACACAAGTCCAGGACAACGTAACTACGTTAATGAGTGCTCGAACAACATTTCATTATGTAGCTGATAATGCTGTTGCATTGTCACTCATAGTATGAACACAGCATTTGGCATAGTGGTGCTTTAAGCTAAATCTAATATCAGCATGCTTACACACCTATAACGAGAATTTTAACATGCTGATGTGTAGCAGGTTTTGTTTAACACTTTACCACCTTAGCTAAGTGTGAGCATGTTCACATTAGGTAATTAGCACTAGTACAGCTAATAGAGGTGTCATTTGTTTAACTAAAACACTTAGCATACACAGATATTGAGGTAACAGTAAATCCAGAAGACAAAAAAAAGTGATGCCAGAACTGTTACGCTTTACTTTCCAGGACTGTCATTCTTAATATTTTTTCTAGGAAGTTGTCTAGGAAGCAGTGTGTAGTTTGACACTAATTATAATAGATAAATCAGACATAGTGTTCACTTTGTACACATCTAATTAATTAATTCCAATTAATTGTAAAGCTATATGGGTAGCCTAGAGTCTTTTCTGTAACCATGAAAACACACAAAGCAGCACCAAAGTGCAGCTCACCACTGTAGTCTACCATAATTAGATTTTTCTGCAGGCGGGAGGTGCAGTCATGTGTTTCAGGTGGGAGGAAATTCTTTGTAATAAAGGTCAACAAGTCACAGGAGTCACAGGACTCTGTTTGCTGATTGAATGTTTGTATTCTCTGGCTGCAAGTCACCACTTAAAGTTAAACTTCCCCTAACTCTTAGTTTGGCTGCACTTTGCCACAGAATAACTGGGTGGATGCAGCTTGGAGTGGTCGCCACAGCATTCAGCACAGCTTTGCAGTTTGCCACATGCTATACTCTGCTGCTGCTTGGTATGTTTTCAATGCGCACAGCAGGTAAACATCTAAAAGTGTGAAACTGATCTGCAGACAAGCAAAAAATTCAACATACGTAGAAAATTTATTGCATAAGGAAGCAACGGTCAAATAAAAAGTTATCCCTACAGCAGTATAATCCACGAAACTTACCATCCCATGTAGCTTTGTGCAGTCCCCTGGAGCAGATGTACACAAACAAGAAGACAGCCAAAGAATACTGTGCGATGGCATTAGCAGCTGCAGATCCACTTTAGTGCCGTCATGATGTTAAAACGACAGCAACAAAAAAAGGTAGAAAAACAAAGCACTGCCAGTGACTCATGCAAAAAAGTCCCCAAATAAAGCCTCCAGTTGACTATTAAGAACAACTATTAAGCATGCTGTCTCCTTACTATTAAAGATCATGACTCAGTTAAAGAGTAGAGGATGGTACTCACGCAACCCCCAGATCCAGACGGTTGAGGAAGATATAGTTGATTATTACATTTAAAATGTTCCCCATGACTCCAGATATCACCTGGGGCCACATGATGCCCTGTGAGCCAAAGCAAGCTGTTTAAAAAAATACATGCCGTTTCAACACATCAGTGCACCTGCTGTTTGTTACTGTCTCACAGTACACGCTCCGTTTTAACACGCGAAAACGGTCTCATTACCGACAAACTTTAAGTCATTATTTCGTTTCACACCAGTGGTCTTGCAGCCATTAAACGCACCTGATTCTGAAGATACCTCCCCTGCAGCTGGTACATGAAGGCGGCCTGCAGAATGAAGGCGATGAATGGGGTTAATTAGATCGATAATGCAACACAACAGCCATTCAAAATATATGGATGGAGATACAAAAAACTATGGAGGCTGAACTCACTGGCAGAGCCGGCATAAAGATCTTCACATACAGCTGGGAGAGTCTTTGGGAAAATGGTAAACAAGAGCAATAAATCAAAATGAATAACTCGATTCATGGGTAATAGGTATATACGTAGCATCGGGTGTCAGTTTGTGTTATTGTATGGCTGTGATGCTGTTGTTGAGGTGAAGAGGGTTCACCTGGCGACCTCTGCGCTCTGCCTGACAGCCAGCAGAATAGGCTGAGTGTTAATGAGAACAGCCCAGCAGGGGAAACAGGCTAAGAGCAGAATCAGAACTCCCCTTTGGAGTATCACTCCGACACGCTTTAGGTTACCGCTCCCATAAGTCTGCAACAAAGGGGGTCAGAAAAACAAGAAAATAAAACACTACTCGTGCAAGAGAAAGGGCAAAACGAACAAAGGGAAACTAATCTGAAAGAGCACACTGAGAACACAGCAGCAACTGACCTGGTTGTGTAAATAAGATGAACTGAATACCTGAGATATGAGAGTATCACACGCTGAAGCCAAACCGCAGCCGATGGAGATACCTGTGACGTTTATTACCTGTATTGAAATTAGTCCAGAAAGAAAAGAAAAACAGATTCATGCTTGGATAGATAAACGTCTGAATAAAATAAAGCTAAAAGCAACGCTGTGAAAGAGAATGAGCTGCGATGCCTGAGAGCAGAATGCCAATAAAAACAAAAACAAAACTCTCTCACCGCTATCGCCAAAGCCACCCCCGCTAGCTCTGTTTTCCCCAGGTGACCGCAGAACACCATGCTGATGAAGCCGATCAGGAAGCTCATCATCTGGGAAATCAACTGAAAAACAAAATCATGCTCACTCGTTTTCATAACTATAAAAACATTAAATGAACTGCCCCTCACATGAACTCCACATGCAGCACATACAGTAGCTAATGGAGTTATTATTCCTAAAAAAAACAACACTTGTTTCAAAAGGCCTTCAGGTAAGAAAAGTTCTTATTTGCTATGGCAGCTGACATGTGTTATACTTTGGTTTTGCTGCGGCTCTTTTGTATTTCTAAACGTCTTTACTACTTCTCTTTTCTTCTTTAGAAAATAGTTCTAGTGATTGCTGGTGTAGGTTTTTGACAGCCTTTGGCATCAAAAGGTTTGCACAAAAGGAAACTAAATGTCCTCATCTATCAAGTTCTGGCTTTGTGCGATGAATGGGAGTCAGTGAAAAGTGGATACATGTTGGGCTCTCCGAATTGCTGAACTATTTTTCTCCGCCCAAAGTTATAATTTTCTGTTCAGGAGACACTTGCAAATGCACCTTATTTCTATGGTATTGTTTGGAACAAATCTCTGATCTAGTCTATCAAGCATCTATCAAGTTTATGAATTTGAGATGGTGTATACATTTGTGAAATTCTAAGAGATTTAGGCAGGGCCGTAATAACCTATTGAACCCTGAGGGGGGACCATTTTCAATCCATCGCGGTACACAGTTGCCTGGACAATTAGAGCACATTTCTATATAATAATTACAACCTACAATTTAGGGGTGTAGCTCAGAGGTAGAGCAGATCGTGCACTCATTGGAGGATCAGCGTTTCGATCCCCAGCTCCTCTTGTCTGCATGTCTAAGTATCCTTGGGCAAGATACTGAACTCCAAAGGCTGCTCCATTGGTGTGTGAGCACATGAATGGTTACTGAGTAGCAGGTGGCACCTTGTACAGTAGCCTCAGCCACCAGTGTGTGAACGTGTGAGTGAATGGGTGAACATGACATGTAGTGCAAAAGCGCTTGAGTGGTCAGAAGACTAGAAAAGCGTTATACAGGTGCAGTCCATTTACTTTCGATTTAGATTTAATCTTATTAATTTACATATGTCTGTAACTTCCTCTCGAACATTTGATGCTTCTAAGGGGTTAATTTAGGTCAGTGAGAGGCTGTAATCTGTTTTAGTTAAAATGCTGCCACTTTTTTATCACTAACAGGCAATTCTTTTTCTCATTAGTCCCAGTGGTTTGGAGTTATTACCCTGTTAATTACTGTTATAATAAAGCAGGTGGCAAATTGAAAAGGATTACTGGTACACAACAATCCTCATGTTAACAGTAAAGCAATTTAAGCCTTTTCAAATTACGAGTAACTTAGACATTTTCCCTTTTATCATGGTAATAAGTGACCCACACTGGAAACTACTGTAAATCATAGCTGGTTTTAAAAATTTACAAACCTCACAGCCTCACTGAGGTGGCTGTTCCTGCATTTAATATGAGTCACACTTAATCATTCAGAATATTGTTATAGACTTTGTATCTTTAGCTCTGATAATGTTTAATCTGGTGCAGTAAAATTTGTCTCTTGTCCCATCTAAACACATTCTTACCACAGGTCCCGCCAGTTTTAAAAGCTGAACTGTTTCATTCTTGTAGTCCGCAGGTACCCAGAGCTTGATGCTTTTCAGGCAGGATCCGCAGCGTGAGTCAACACTGTGAGCAGCAGGAGGAGGTGATTCGTCTGTTTTCGACTGTCCATTTACTCCTCTACATGCGCTTTTTGTAGCTAAATCTTCCATACTGAAATGAGATTTGGCAGAAAACAGAACTCAATCCCAAACTGAATGACTGTACAATACAGTTCCCCTCAGACACAGAGAAGAAGGCTGGGGGTAATCAATAACCAATTACCAGGGTAATAATCAATAACCAAGGCAATGTCCGCCCACCTTGCTCTCTGTCTGTGAGAGTGGGCATATACAGTATGCTGGGGCATTGCTACAAGTCACATATCTCCACCCTCGACCCACCAACAAGCTGTCCACTCCCCTTAAAACGGTGCCAAAATGAAGCTGGTTGTTTTTCTCTCAGCTGCTCTGCAGCATCACCAAACTCCTCTGTCTCACCGCAGTTCAAGAGAATGAAGTGTTTCTGGTCTAAGTATGACTACACATGCCTATAATGTGTAGTCAAACGCAGTATGAGTAACTGTTTAAACCTTTCCGGAATAGGGCATTTACAGGAGGTGAACGTTATGATACCAACAATGTTACTGTCGTGAATAAGATAGGAAAAGCTTAAAGGAAAAGTGAAGGCTTTGCTAATGGATATGTAATGAGGGGTTAAAATATAACTGGAGGCCTGGCCTGCTGTGGTATGTGTAGAGTGGTGAAAATTATCTGTGGGTTTGTCACTATGCCTGACTAAATTTTCATGACACATGTTTATCTGACCCTTGGTTAATAAACAAATAGTAATTAAGGAGCTGGAAAGATTTTGCAGCTTTAATAGACCGCCAAATTAGGAGGGTATGTTTGTAGATGACATATTGCGGGGTGATGTATGATGTGTGTGTATCAATCAGTGCAACTCGAGTTGCCTGCCTGGACTAGCTCACAGGCATCACTCCAGGTTTAACTATGTCAATATGATAGTCAAAGAATCTCATACTGATATACTTTGGTTTCTTATTTACACTTAATATTACTAATTATCTGATGCACATAGACTAACACCAGTACAGTTAACATTTTGAGTTTGACAACAATCCTATTTCAACATGTCATGTATCTGTAGATAACCTGTGTTTGGCGATTCATCGTTCTTCAAATAGGCTGATTGTCCTTTTCCTTAAAAAAAAAAAAACATACAGTTTTAATTTAAAGGAGTACATTGATTGTAAGAAACAAAACATTTACTGTGAACAAGCTTCCTCAAGTTTAAAAACACCACACAGAGGCTGTCATCCATCTATTTTTGATTATTTTCGCGAAGGGGTGATTTGGTCTCTCTGCTCTTATGCCGTTTTATTCCACACAAGGCAGCTGTTTTTAGCAAGAACGCTCTAAAACGCCTCTGTACACTGTCTGCTCGGCACCAAACAACACTGAATATTTGCCAGGTGATCAGAAACACGACTCCACATGAGTAATATCGCCCCATAACTGCGGGGTATGTAAATAAGCAACTGTTTGCTAACAAGTTTGTCACATAAAGGGTGGCGTCAGCTGTTGTAGATTTACGTAAAAAAAAAAGTAATATAAAAAGGAATTAACACATATATATTGATGGCATTTTTAAGAGCGGATGACAATAAACATAAACAAACACAACAGACATTCCTGATGAGCACAACACACAGAGATGCCTGTCTCTATAGAAATATGGAATAACATATTCAATTGCATGTAACTGAACTGAGACAACTGGTTAAATATGTTAATGTGATTATGTGAGCACTACATTAAATGTAATTTTTCTTTATAATTATCTTTATTTGATTTGATTTTGTTTGATATATTTCATTAAAAACTGTTATTACATTACAGACTCAACATCATTACTTGTCTGAGAGACAGCTGTTTCAGCATGTTTCTGATTATAGATCATAAAAGCTATGGTTGAAATTCCAATCACCAGCACAAACAGCACACATTCTGCTAGAAAAAAAAGACGTCTGACGAAAACCAACAAACTCTTTTGCTGTTTGCTGAGTGCACTGACGTTGTGTTTCTGACTCAGAGATTTATTTTCCCCTCGCTGAGGTAAATCATCGAGTCTGTCACTGTAAAACAACACACATGCTTGTATCCTGTCACCTTCATCATGTTATATTCTTCCTCCCATAGTAACACCTCTCAGTGAGGCGTTCCTCTCTCTGGTTGTGGCTTTGTGAACCTCCCATCAGGTGGTGCTGTTTTGCTCCTGTTGAAATTCAAACGCTCAAAAATTTCTGGCACATCAGGCTGCTTCACTGAACTTTGAATGGATTTCTAATCATTTAATCAAAATAAAATATAAGCATTTGTTTCTCCTTCAGCTGATTCAAGTCTTTCAACACGGCCAAGCAACCCTGCAGCACACTGCCGAACATATTGTCAAACACTAAGTTAATTTTTGGAGTTTTAACCATTTTCATTGCCTCTTGGGCCAAAAGAGAAGAGAACAAAAAAGAGAAAGGTAAATTAGTGGAGGCCAACGGGAGAGGAAGGGGGTGACACCTAGTGTAGGCTCTCATTCATTTTCCTGGTTCAGTGATGCAGCAAGGCCCACCGGGTCCACCCACCCACCAAATTGTATTCCTCCGGCTCCCCCATCCCAACCACACGCACAGAATCACACACACGTAAATATGTTCCACCAACCAGCGGGGCCGGCGTCCGCCGTGACGTCACACTGCAGTTCTTCTCGGGCTCCACTGGATGACAGTGGCAAGTCACCGCTTACACACGATGAGCCGTCATTCTTAATGGCGACCGGTCAGAGTGTGTGTACGTGAGTGCATTTGTATATGTGTTTGTGTTTGTGTGCATGTGCGTTTGGGTGGGGTTCGCGCCTGATGGGTAGCGATGGGGTATTGAGGAGGTGGAGAGGGCTTATTGGAGGGGGTAGGTGGTTTTGATGGAGGTGTAGGAGGCGGGGGTGGGCAGTAAAATCGCAAATGAGAGGAAATTGTTTTGAGTCACAGCAGATTTGGTGGAGTGAGATAAGGGCTGATGACGGTGGTGGTGGTGTGATTAGGATTAGGGTGGAGGGGGGTGGTGGTGGGGGTTTGGAGAGAGTAGAAGGTGGTGGGGTGGGGGGGGTGGGTGAGTGTGTGCATGGAAGAAGGTTTTGGGAGGGGTGGGACTATTTGCACGCACAGTGTCACTGTGTGTGTGTCTGTGTGTTGGGGTGTGCGTTTATCTGTGTGTGTAGGTTGTGAATTTTTTCTCTGAGAGAGGGGAATTGAGGGAAAGATGAGGAGATGGGTGGTTTAGATAATGGCGGCCAGAGAGAGCGGACGAGGGCAGAGCGTGTCACGCAGAAAGATAGAGTGCGATGGAATAAGAAAGAGTGCATGAGACAAAAGAAGTGAACATTTGATAGAGAGGCAAAAAAAAGGGAGACAGAGTGCAGAGGGTACATGGAGGAGGGGTGTGGGGGGGTAGCAGGCCGTGGATGAGAGGATGGATGAGGGGAGGGACGTTGAAAGAGTGCCAGAGTGATTTTCGACGTGTTCTCTTCCCTCCTTTGTTGGTTACGTTGTGGGTAGCTTTGGCGGCGAGAGCTTTAGGGGGTTTTGGAGGGAACAATGACGCAGAGGGACCCATCGTGTCTGCTCCAGCTGATAATGATGATGCCTGAAAACGATAACAATAATAAGTAGCTTCTAGTGGAACCCTAAAACCGCTGGCACGTGACGCGTACGTCACACATTATCACACATGACACACTGCACTGGACACACAGACATGGCTATCTCACGTTGGCAGTGTGTGTGAGGGTGGTCGGAGAGAGGGAAAGAGAGGGAGCGAGACACAAAGAGACACAGAGGTGGAAATAGAGAGAAAAGGGGAGCGGGGAGGAAAACGGATTATGTTCGGAGTCTGTCACCTGCATACACTTGACATTCGCATACGGGACGAACGTTGGAGATGTGTGCTGAAAGTCAAAAACAAAATGAACGCATTTATAGCTGCCCCTATTGTATGTGAGCAATCTTGTGTAATTTTCTTTTATCAGTACAGACAGAAAAAAAAAATCAAAGCCAGCCACTCAGAGAAAGCTGAACCCTACTGAGAAGCATTATTTTCAAATGTGGTAAAAACCTGAATGAGATGGTGGGAGGGGAAGGGTGGGGTGTGTGTGTGCGTTAGTGTGTGTGTGTGTGTGTGGTGGTGGTGGTGGTGGTGGAAGGGAGGTTGTTTCACATACTGTTGACCACATTTTCAGTTTAAATCTACACAATGTCAAGCGCCTCATTTGAATTTCAGACTTTGTCAAAAGGAACAAATAATTGAAGCGTGGACTCATCTCACAGAAAAAATGACGATATAGATGAGAAGTAATTCAGCCATGACTAAAGCAGAGGAGAATTTGCTGTCTGCTCTTTTGATGATGTATGAGCTTTTGAATTTCTTTGGTGAGTCATATAGAAATTACTTGAAATAGTCAAAGCGATGCTGCACTCACATTGTGTACTAGGTGCTATAAATACAGCTTGATGTTTTGAGAATTTAAACTTTTCGTGAGGAGGAGACAGCAGAGCAGAGGCACTCTTCTTCAGAAACAAATTACAATCCTAACATGTAACTGTCGAGCCTCTCAGGTAATTAGGTTAGATTATGCCTTAATGAATTCCTTGTCCGACCTGCTTAAACAGGCGTCGTGGGAACACGTTATAATCCCACTGTTGATTTAAACAGTGCCGTCCTAATGCAATGGACGAGCCTTCTCAAATGCCACCAACCCCGATTTGTCTTCCATGACTCATCCAGCCTCTAAAACAATGCGGCACCGTGCTGCTCGGCCCCTCATGACACACTGTCCTTTCCATAGCACCCTTGATGAAGCTGCGGGTTTGTCCACAGGGGTAAACACAAACAGACAGCACCAATGGGTGTCTCAGGGACCGCTCACAGGGGCAAGAGCAGGAAAAAAAAAAAAACGCGTAAAAGATCAGACGGACGTAAACAGGTTTCTGAGGACATCTTGTATGACTCAGTCAACAGCCTCCTACAGTATTAAACTCACAGGGGTTATTATCTGTGACTGTGTGTTTTTGTTTGGGGTCGGTGGGCTGTTTTATATATGACAAGCGAATGCTTGGAAGTGATTCTGTGCTTTGTTGACTCATAGGCTGAAGAGGCTCATTGGCTGTGGCAGCTGGTTGACCTTGGAGAGAACGCAACCTGTTTCTCTCACTTTCAGTTTCACCCTCGGGAGCTTTTTTTTCCCCCTCTCGTCTGAGGAAGTGAAGCGGGAGATGTACGATCTGACGTGGGAGTCGCAGGGAGGAGAGCGGCACCTGGCCTCACCTACCTAAAACATGCCAGCAGCTTGTGACGCTTTGAAAGTCTCTAAGCTCTTTAAATCGATCCTCACACGCTTTGACAAGTGGCTGAAAATAACTTGGCGGTATCTCATTTTAGAAACAGATTGAAAACAAAGGAGTTATCTGTCTAAACGCTTAGCGCGCACACGGGTCCTAACTACACACTGGAGTGACCTCTGATTCAGCCTAGTGGCCGTCACTGCAGCACGTGCACTACCTTTTACTTTCTGAAATCTGATTGGAAACTTGTACACTTACAACTTACACGTGCATCACGTGGAATGTTTTGCACTTGGAATCAATCATTCAGTATGAAAGCGAAGCTCAATGTACAGCCGACAGTCAGAGCTCTCCTCTTTATGATTCATATATCACATCGAAGAAAGTGCATTTTGACCGTTTTAGCTGCTGCGAGTCAAATGCATCATGAATAAAAAAAAGAAAACATATGGAAACTGAAAACATGACATTAGGAAAAGTGGCATTTCCACAAAAGATTAACATATCAGACGAGAAGAGGAAGAAGAGGCCGGTGAAAATAGAAACTGGCAGATCAACTGCGCTAAACAGTTGCCTAATAAACTGGTTTTGGGTGTGATTTTTTTCTTATATTGGAATTTAAATAGATTAACAGACGAAAATTATATAAGAAAATATAATACAAAAAGCATAAAAACATCAGTAAAACTTATAGTTTACAGTTCTTTCTGCTTGTAGGTTCTTAAGACGCATTTAGACTCCTACGCTCACATCTAAGAAGGATTTTAGGATCATATTAATCCTTAAAATGCTCACGGGAAACAGAATCAAGACCTCTTCTGGTGAACATACAACTACTGTGTAAAATATGGAGACATGTGCCTTTTCTGTTTTCTTGTTGGAACAATTTGTAGAAAGGTACTCATATGAGAGGTGCAGATACACACACACTAAAACTGGAGATAAGGGGTGAACGCTCTGGATCACTGCTGTGTGCTGTTTGGAAGTGGCTGCGGAGCAGGTTCGCTGACTGTGTTTGGGGGAAGGGGCATCTCGTTGAGGTCAAGATATGTAAACATGATGCTTACCCCCACCGACGTGAGAGATGGAGCCAATTAGAGCTGACGTCACTGATGACATCAATGAATTCACTGAGTCTGTGGTGGATTTAATTTGTAAAACAACAGAAGTAACTGTGTTTCCCAAAAAGTTCCACACCCAGAAACCACATATTACCAGAAGCATCTGGAAACACATACGATCACAAAGCAGCAGCCTACATTATAAGAGGAGGCAAAAAGGGACTAAATTACAATACACAAATGAAAGGAGCTGATAGGATCGCTTTTAACTCGAGTTGATTGTTTGATTGACATACTTGCTTTTCAGTTTGTGCTTGCATGTGCATATTGGCTACCTCGCGTATTCTGCGTCCGTTTGAAGCATTGGCTGTGCACGTCCTTAGAAATTAACGCTACAGTCCGTAAGATGCAATACGCACATGGACTGTGGGGTCAGTGAAGGGGCTGTATGGCAATGTGACAAGCTCAGAACAAGCTCAGTAGCAAGTCCTCAGGAACAGCACCGGGCTTTGAAGCCAATTTTACATAGTGGCCAAAAGTAAAATTACAACGACCACGTCCATCATGTGACGCCATGGAGCCCAAAAAGTTTTTTTCCCATAGACTTACATCGGGAAAGAGACATCTGTAAATCAATGGATGCATTTTTTTTAGCATCACAAACCAAACAAATTGACTCGTTTCATGACTGGGATAGGATCACTCCAGTTTGATGACATTTCAGAGTCTTGAAGAGACGCAAGATTAAATGCTTTTATCCCTGCCACAGTTAGCAGAGCCTTACACCCAAAGTCAGCTGCTTGGCCAGCAGAAGTTAGCTGCTTGACCTTGCTCGACTGTGCTTGGCAGCCATAAGTCGGTAGTGAGCTTGCTCTATGGGTCCCACAAAGTGGAAGGTCTGGGTAATGTCATGCCATGGGAATAGATCTTTCTTGACTTCATGCACCACTAAGCAACTTTCATTGGAATGAATAAGTAGGCACTACAGCAGTGACAACAATGATGGAAAGTTTTGAAGACGAGCTAATAGACCAAGTCTGTGATTAGCTATATCTGGATGATGTGTCATTGCAGCTACACAGACAAATAGCTGCCGACAGATCAGAACCATTTTAGAAGTCAATCTGAAAATAAGTGGAAACAAGCACAAGACCGTTCCATTGCGCCTTCTAGTGGAATCCTCCAACACATGTAGTTGGCAAGTATTTGAACAATTCTGTTCATGATGCAGCCAGATGTCTACCTGAAAGCCTGGTTAAAAAGCAAGTATATCTCCAAAGTAGACACCAAAAAAATTTTGACATCCTTCTGCAAACCATGAATATGTTACATTAGTACATCATTATGTGGCGGACATGTTGAACTTAATGTTTTAATAATGCTGTGGTTAACACGTGGTTAAATTTAGGCACAATAACCACTTGGTTGTGGTTAGGAAAATATCATGCTTTGGTTTTAAATAACCAGTTATGGGAGCACAGTCCTTGCAGGAAGAGCAGCAGTGTCTCAGTAAGGATTACAGCAATGACTCACTAAAACACAACCAGTTTTGTTGTTTCGGACAGAAGACTGCAGCAGTCTGCAGCGTGGCAGCCGTCTCGCCTTGGTGACCTGGTGACACACCATCCACCACCCCCTCCACCTCCAGATGACAAAGTCAGCTCATATGTTACATCACGATAGAAACGTTGATATGATATGTATGAAACAAAAGAAATATATACTGCAACATTTTCCTCTGGTGACTGGGCTGATATCTCTGGCATACAGTGTAAATCATTCTCGAGGGTGAATCGGTTTTCTGGCTTTCTTTGGTCATCTTGATCCCTTTCTTCATTCTCCATGACTTGATCTCACACTAACAGCTGTTACATTTTTGCAGATTAAAAGAAATTTCAAATCTCTGCAGTGAGCACAGATGTAAACAGATCTATTACAAAACAATCTGCTTCTCTAAGAAACCCCGGAACAATTCATAATGTTTTAAACCTGTTTTTGTTCCCACACAATGTCTCCTTTACTCATTTGGACTAAATGTGTGAGAGAGTGATGAATCTGTTTAGCATTTATAAAATGGCGCTTGGGCCAGGGCAGGATGTTTGTGGATGTTTGTTCATGTGTTACACACTGTGTTTGAACAGAGTTTGACCAAATATGTGGTCAGACTCTACAGTTAAAGGTCGCAGCCGCAGGGTATAAAAAAAGGTTGTGACCAGGTCATATGTTGACGACAAAGGGACCTGGACAGAAATCGTTTCCACTCGTCTCTCATTGCTTTCTCAACAATGCCAAGTTTCCAACTCAATAGATGATAGCGAAATATTAATAATCAATATGCCTCCCGTTGCCATGGCAACACCGCAAAAAAAAAAAGCTAATAGCTACTGTGTGGTCTCTCACACCTGAATGTTTCCAGTCTCCTGAAAGTTGCATAAACCACTTAACTACAAATGTTCCCAAAATGAAACGCTTTAAAGGATGCACGTGCCCATGAATAAAAGAGTGCCTCGGAATAATTTGCACAAACGTGTGCACGGGCGCACAGCTGCACACATACTCACACAGGAGAAACTGAAGGCATGAGAGTGAGAACACACCAGTGAGGTTACTCAGTGTGAGGAGATGGCCGACGAGGAGCAGCTCCCACTCAACGCAGAGAATATAGGTTTTTTTTTTTTTTGCTGTTAGGGAACCTAACGCAGCACAACCAGCTACTACTAATACAAATGGACTGAATTAATCTCATTCTTGTCCAGGGACATGAAAGTGGATGGAAGAAACTGGGGAGGGGAGTGAGGTGGTGGGGTGGAGCGGAGGGGGGAGTGCTGTGTGTTGGTGATGAGGCTTGAAAAGAGATGAAGCTAGCTGGGGGGGAGGGATGGGGGAGGACTGGAGAGTGTGAGTTAAACGCAGAGAGAATTAGAATGAATGATGACAAGATTTGCTCCTTATTTCACATCTTTTTATCCTCAAGAAGGAAACAGAAATGTATTGTTTGTCTCTACGTGACCCACACAGCCATCTAATACACTTTGATGCAGAAATCAATAATGAGATTATTTACATTCATATAGCAATATGACTATCGGGAAATTAGCTAATCTTGCTGTTGAGAGATCACCTGATTTCCTGTCAGGCTGCAGTACAAATGCTTTGTTGTTGTTTTACAGTAACCTTGCGCTCTCTGACAGCCAGTGAATAATGAGTCAGTTTAACATACAGCTTTGCTAGAGAGGTCCTTTGCCACTGGAAGACAGGGATGTCAGCAACTGAATCAGACGTTTGTGATAAAGAAATCAGTACATCCAATATTAAATTGCATGACAAACACTAAAATTAAAACAATAAGTGAAAGTGAGATTTGTTTTTTTCCTTTTTCCTTGCTCTTATAACCAACATATTGTCTCTCATTGGCTTTACAAAACTAAATCTTATTATTGGAGGCAGTTTATTTTAACTGAGCAATTTCATACAATGTTCAGTTTTCAGAACAACGTAAATTGATGTAATTTTTAAAATTTAAGCTTTTGTCTTTGCAAACATCAAAAGGCCGTTTTAGTCATAGGCGTAGATTTCGGGGAGGGATGCAGGGGACACATGCCCCTCAATATTTACAACATGCCTACCATAATTTCTGCCATAAATTGATGCAGAAAATGTCAAAATCAGTGCATAAAAATTCACCAGAATGCAGGAAATGTCGTGTTTGGTGCCTAAAATTTTCTAGGTAGGGGGCCCCAAACACTGTCTGACATACATGACAACCTAATGTCTAACAAAACTACACACTTGGATTTAGTGACGCTAATGCAATTCACATTAAATGCAATTTTTTTTTCTATTGAGGCCTTTTTCTGTTTTATTCTTCCATCTTCTTCTTTATTCTACCCTGGACGATTTCGATATTTAATACTATTTTTGACACCGACAGGAAAATTGCCATTGAGGGCACAAAAAGTATTCATTTTTTTAATTAAAGAATAAATATAACAAGGCCGTAACATGACTACGGCAGCTTTTCTTTCCTTGCTTAGTAGCAGAGAAAAGCTGAATGTTAACAATAAGAGAGAGTTTGAAAGCGCAGCTTGTACTGGTGTATCGATACTGTGGAAAATAAGTATTAAAACCCAAATTAAATATTCAGAATCGTTACGTATCAATAATTCGATATTTTTGAAAACACTACTGTGAATTTTTTTTCTCTTAACCTTTGTTTTTTTGGCACTGAGTTGGTGTTTGATTGTGTGGATAAATCCCTCACATGGGTTGAGGTGCTTTTGTTCATAATCTGTAGACATTTTAAATTTTTCATAATTAATTAAAAAATTTCAAATATGACAGTTTTTATTTTTTTTTGCACTTACATTACAGTTGACTGAATATTTAAAGATTTTGGAACGCTCCTTGAACAAAACAAGAAATTTGATGATATCAGATTTTTACAGGCCGAAAATTATCAGCAGACTCATCGACAATGGAATTAACCATTAGTTGCAACCTCAATACTTTTCTTTAGCATCATAATGTTGAATAACTTAGTCAAACTGATCACAGCACATTTGACGCAGCCTTTTCAAGCCCGACCCAACAGAGGAGGAGCACAAAGGGAACAGCAGAAGGAAATATGTACACAGGATACAGACGGCTGATTTAATCCACAGATTTTATTTTAACTAATTACAAAAGCAGCAACATCACGCTGGCAGCAAACCATCCGAAGATTAATTTCTGGCTTTCATTAACATTTTGTTCGACAGTTTATGTTAATCATCAGGTTGATATCTCAGATTCGCCGGGAAAGCTTTAAAAGGTCGAATCATTTTGTAGTTTCCTTTTGAGTTTTAAATTCCATCACTTTTTATTTTCACTCGTGCATTCAGCAGAAGATTGTGCCTCAGATTTGACAATGCGACACATTCAGTGAATGCAGTTTATGAGACAATATGGCATTGTAACTACACAGCTGTGGGCTGTGATTGCAAAGCCTGTCTCTTTTGAGTTTGTGCGCATATGTGTGTGTGTGAGTGTGTGTGTGTGTGTGTGTGTGTGTGTGTTGCCTACAGGTGACTCATCGCACTGCAGATGACCACAATGTTTTTTCTGCTGCTTGAGCATCCATGGCTCTCTTTCTACCTTTCCCTCTCCTATGATTCTCATTTTCTCACTGCCTTTCTTTGCGTCTATTTTTCTCTTTACACCCTCTTGCTATCTCGTCCCATCAGTGCTTTCTTTAGGCGTTACAAGCCTGTATCCCCAGATTACATAATGCCCTGCCTCGTACGATTCTGTCTGGACGCCACGGAAATGACACGCAGCAAATAAAGAGACAAAGAAACTGAACATTTACATTTTGAGGCACATTTCATACATGTCTTATTATTTCGTGCGCTGCATTGTACCTGAGCGGGATGGCCACCAGCGGCAGAACGTTCATCCAGCCCAGGTATAATGAGCCATAATGTCATGTTACGATCTGATTGGCATGGCGAGCATCACAGAGAGGGGCGGGAAAAGGGGCTGGTGATAGAGCGGCAAGGAAGGGGGGGGAATAATGATGATGATGATGATGATGATGAGGGGCCATGAGCCGAAACAAAGGCAGAATGACAAAAAAAAAGAGGTGAGGATCAATTTGTGCCTGCCACCTCATTTTCTGCTTCCCCTCTCCCCCTTCCCTCTCTGTCTCTCTCCCAGCGTCCAACTCGCATCAATCATACATCCATTTACCCCATCCCTCTCTCCCTCTCAATTAGTCTCTCCTCCATTTCTTGTCCTCTGCTTTCTGTGAAAGCCTTGCTTAAATCAGTGAGCATTTCATTCACTCTTTTGGCAAGCAGCGGGCATAGAGCAAGCTGTGCTCTCTGCTTTGCCACATGCGTTTAAAAACGAAAGAGATTTAAGCTTTGGGGGCGAACATCTGGGGACCTCCTGTCAGCCGTTCAT
>JAPZEB010000006.1:15504709-15523956 GCA_029783705.1 Chaetodon striatus
AATTTAACATTCAGATACAGTCTCTTTCAAAACAAGTACACTACGTAAGTGCAACACCGCAAATTGACTGTTTTTTTCCTTCAACAACTAACACACGTGGCTGGGTTTAGGCAACAAAAACACGTGGTTAGGTTTAGGAAGAAAGAACAGGGTTTAGCTTTAGAATCTTATAGGACGCGAACACCGCTCTCCCAGGTGAGGGTCGGTGTTTGTTAGACTCATCCACCACTCCTCCCAACTGCCCCCACTGGGATTTATGCCTTAACTCTTGTTCTTGTCCCGCTGCGTTTCCCCGTGACGCTGTTGGGCACCATTTAACTATTATGGCGTCTGGGGACCAGGTTGAGTAATGCCATATTTTCAAACATTTTGGTGGCATCTCTGCAAGCTGAACTACTACAAGAAGGATCAAATGCAGATATCATTTGACTGGGGAAGTTTTGATGTTCAGGCTGTTCTCACGCACTGTTGGTATGTGTACCTACAACAAGTACAGAACCAGAATTTGTGAAAACCCACATAATCAGGGGGCCGCTATCACAAGACCAACGCACTGACGGGAATAAAGAAGGAAGTAGTTTGCAGAAGGAGGCAGGTGTCTTGTGTTTTTATGTTCTTTGGTGCAATGAGTGTCACAACTAATCTTGCTGTATTCCTATGCAATGACAGTTAAAGCTTTCTAGTTCTGGTTGGGGTGGTGGATGGGTCACAAAACACAGGACTTTCCTTCAGGAGACCAGTGTGTGGAGCCATATGAAACCAAGTGAACTTGAGTGATTTTAAGGTATGTCGTCACCATTGTTGTTTTCCTAACCATAACCTACTGTAAACCTCAATCACATAACTTTACTTGCGTAAACCTAAAGACGCCCAGCCATGTTTCTTTTCCTAAAACTAACCTGCGTAACTTTACATTTAGTACATAATGTAATTTGTGGGGTGCTCGTTCATTAGATATACTATAAACCCTTGTATGTGCATTTTTGTTGGCTATAATACAAGGGTACGTTGTGATACTACTTGGTACACGGTTATTTCAGTCCACACCTTAAGGGTATTGAGTACGTTACCCAACCCTACCTCTTACACAGACACACAACATGCATATCAGAAATTTTAACAAACATTGCTTGCAGGAAATTCTAACTTTTGAAAAGCATGTATGAAAAAAAAACCCGAGATGAAACTGTAGATTATAGTGTGGGCGCCAGGGTCCTGCACACATCATCAAGTCCCAGCTATGCATTGTGTTGTAGGAACCTTATGGTGCAATTACTTGTCCTTCCCTCCCCTGACAAAGTGGCGTGGGCGGAAAAGCTTCTGTTAATCATGAGCTCTATTTTATCACTTCCAGGTAGGGTCCCTCTGCTGTGCGAGGGAGCTGCATTAGCACACTTGCCGAAAGATCCCCAGCCTGCATTACCATAATTGTGGCCAAAATGTCAGTAAAAAAAAAACAGGGAATTCATCATCCCCTATCTCCCCTTCTTTTAAACATGTCGATTTTTCTGCTCTGCCAGATGACCCTGCAGCCCTCCTCAGTCCAATACCAACTGTGAGAAAGGGAAAGTTAATTTAATGGAACAAAAAAAACGTCCACATGTAGTCATCGCCTCTTGTCTTGGCAGTTTGTACGGGAAACCATCAGTGACAGCCTGCCCCAGCCTCCTCCAAAGGTTCATTTGTCTGTAATGTACATTACAGTAAGAGTTTGTCTCTGTGCATGTGTGTGTGAGAGAGACAGAGCGCATAACGGAGGGAGAAATGGAACTATTACTGCGAGGTGTGTGTGTGTTCTCCAGTGTGTGTATTCCATTAAATGCAAGCACGGTGTACCAGTGTTAATCTATGTGAGTGGCCAAGCAGGCGGCAGAGTGTGAGTCAGTGCGGGGGTGCGGACATGGAGTGAGGGTAAGGGGCCAACTAATGCTGAGTGGCAGTTGATAATGCCAGACCGTTATATCAGCATCTGCCCTCCGGCTCCATGCTTACCTCTCCGAGCCTGCTGCTGCCATCAAGCATTTCAACAAAGACACACACACACACACAATGACACAACTGCCTTGCAAACACTCCGCATTCTGCAGCAAACAGTCCCTTGCACAAAATCTAATCAAACAGAGGTTATGTGGCGCCTCAAGCCATCGTAACAAATTACAACTTCATTTGATGTGTGCATATCTCGCCTGCTAACACAAAACAAATATTTGCACACACAGACCGGGTTGAAACCTACCTCAAAACAGAAACAAAGCGCCATTTTAGTTCCCACGTAGAGAGTGAGCACGTTTCTTAGCCTTCCACTTCCCTGGAGTGTATAATTGCTGCGGCGTCACTGTGAGCTTTTGTATGTTTATTTTTGATGAGCTTAAAACCCTTTAAAATAAGACATCAAAGGTGATATTTCTGTTCATGCACACATATTCCTCTGATCAGATAAGAAGTATCAAAAATCTAACATTCACATCAGTGGAGCGTGACATTTGGAATCAGGCCACACAATAATGGCTTAATAAAGTTGGCCCTCGTGCGACTCTGACGTCTGCAGCTAATATCCAATTAACCTTAGAACATCGCTGATAATATAGAATCCCTGTCTGCGGCTAACTGCAGGTACAGTGCAAGTATTAACACAGCACACACAGACAAAGAAAACCATAGACACACACACCTGGAAATAAAAGCCGTGATGCAGTGGGGAAACGAAGCCGTATGAGGACTGACAGCTGAATTTAGTGGCACACAAGGCCAGAGCGGAGGCTTGGCACTGACAAATGAAGAGTATGGAAATGAGCTTTGTGAATCAACTTGTTTCTGCATTATCCAGCACATGAATGCCTGTAATGTCTTCCTTTAACTTCAGCACGACAAGAGTATAAGACATAGCTGTGTACATATTTGCCCTTGAACCATAATGTACAAAATGCTCCATTACAGCAGACCTTGGGAATGACTGGTTGACAGTGGAAGTGGTTTTTATTTTATAATAAATAGAGCAGAAGGAAAAGTAAAAAAGAAAAAGAACAGAGGTGAATTCACATGAGTGGGTCATGTAATCAAAGCATCCCTCTACAACCCAGAGTTGTTTACTTCAGCGAGCCTTTGATTCTTATCCTGTTGCAGGCAGGGCTAGTGAGGTTTAAAGCCTTAAGGCAGACTTATGTCAATTCCACATCGCTACTTTTTGGCAAAGCAGCTGAATTTTCCTTCTTGCCTTGGTATCGATAATGATCAGGATAAGAGTCAGAGAGCATAAAAGTAATCATTAAGAGAAGCTTCTTTGCTACAGCAGTAGCTCGTGCATTTATTTGTGGGTAACACTTTATGATAAGGGTACAAATCAGGTTCTTAAGTAATGCGTAACTGATGCATGAGTCATGACGAATTAATGAATCATAAATGAATGCAGGGTGCATCGTGAATTCCTGTTGGTAACTTTTAGGAATCACTGAGTCACAGCCCAGTCACCAGAAGAAATCATATGTTTCTGCAAACCATGAATACATTACATTTGCATGTTTCGAATGTATCATATCAACATTTCTAAAGTGATGTAATGTATCAGCTGTCTTTAGTCATCAGGAGGTGGAGGTAATGGTGAATGTCACCAAGGCACCTGCCAAGCTGCAGACCACCACCCACCGCTGTTTGAAACCAACAACACCAGCTGTCTTTTGGCGACCCTTTGTGGCATTTCCACCTGTATTTTTGGCACTGGATCTTGGTGTTTTTAGCAGCACAGTGCAGCGTTTCCCAGCAGCGTTTGTGGCACCAAAACTGGGTGTTTTTCACTGACACATGGCTGCGTTTTTCAATCTTCCTGCCAAGCTGCAAACCACTGTTCGAAACTAACGGCACCAGTTGTCTTTTGGCGACCCTTTGTGCTGTTTTCATCTGTGTGTCTGGCACTGAACCTAAGTGTTTTTAGCAGCACACTGCAATGTTTCCCAGCGGCGTTTGTGGCACCGAAACTGGGTATTTTTCACCGACACATTGCTGCATTTTTAAAATTTCCTGCCAAGCTGCAGACTGCTGTTCATAACCAACATCACTGGTTGTTTTTTGGCAATCTTTCGCTGCGTTTCCACCAGTGTTTGTGGCACCAATCCTGGGTGTTTTTCACTGACACATTGTGGCATTTTCCAGCAGCACTTGAGCCACCAAAACTGGGTGTTTTACCAACACATCATGGCGTTTCCCAGCAGCTTTTGTGCCTCCAAAAGTGCATGTTTTAAGCCAAAATAATATATTTTCCTAACCATAACCAAGTGAATTTTGGGCCTAAACCTAACCACACCTTCACCACAACATTGTTGAGAAACTTTCAATGAATCCAGGGTTTGCAATAACGTACGATATCAACATTTTTCAGGCGATTGGGTTGTGAGTCACTGAGTTTATGTAATTAGATAATGCTTAATTTATCATTCATCAGTAAATGATATATGTGCCTTTGGACTAGATGGTTAGGGGACATAGAAAAAGGAATTTCAGACCCATACATTTCATCATGCAGCAGTGCCAATTCTCATGGACATATAAAGCCGTTTTATCAAACTGGTAATTACATGTAAGCTTCTACTTGTTTCTACTGTTGCCATATATGCTCAAACATGTCCATTCTCTCAGTTTGTGAGCTGGCACTTGCCAGATTTACTTGGTTTTAGTGCAGTCCTTCTGCCAACAACAACAAAAAACATAATTGAAAAGAAAACACATGCCACCCCCTACTGTGATATAGATGTTTGCATCTGACTACCATAAAACAGCATCACATTTTTTTGAGAATATGTAGTGTTCTGCTTTTTGAGACGCCGATCCCATGCATGCATCTGAATTGCCGTCCTCTAACTGGATTCTGGCTAATTTGGGGGCATATGAATGTATGTAGCTAATCACATAAACTCGCTGGGACTTCATATCTGAACGGTGAGCAACAAGGATTTATGCTACGTCCTGCTTTCATTCTTGCATTAAATCATTGTGCATCACTTGAGCATGCACCCTGTATTGTAAAGTGTTACTGATTTGGACACAAATGGTTACTCACTTGTGTCTCTGTGGTGTGAAAGAGAACGGTGATATGTTAAGAGCGCAATGTGCTGCTGACAGATGGAGAGCAGCCAGAAATGATGTGAGACAGCGGGTGGAAAATTGTGCAATCCCTGGAAATTGAGCAGAAATTGAGCAGCAAAGCACGGCTGCTCCCGTGGCCCGTGAGCCATGTAGCCACAGAGGATCAGGGCCACCTCAGACAAAAGCCTAACAACCAGGCTGCAGGAGAAATCGGCCCCTGGAGTGCACACCACTTTTCTGTCTGAAGCTGCAGATGCAAGTCATTGATTCTTTGGAGCACGTCACCAAATGACCCTAATTGATAGCCTGTGAACGAGGTCACTCTATTTTTTTTTTTTTTTTTTTTTTTGTCTCCCCCCTCCAGCTCCTGAATCTGAAGCCGGAGCAGAGGAAGGAAGGAACAAGGGAGGAAGAAGCAACACACTAACCTTTAATATGTGAGAAGCAAAATGGCTGCGTACCAGCTCTATCTCTACAATTTTCTCTTTTCATTGAGGAAAAGTACTATTTCATTCATGCCATTTCCGTTCATTCATCAGCTGGGGCCAGCCTAGACTCACAGTGCCATCTCCACACCAACATTCTTATCAATGGAAGTGACGTCAGCACTGCCTGCAGCTGGGGGGTGGTGGTGGGGGTGGTCACGTGGTTCAGTCAGGGGTATATACAATAAAGTTGCGCTGACAGTGGAGCTGAAAACATTCACTCAATTGTACATTAGCACCAGGGCTGCTGCCATACAAACACACCACACTACTAAATAAAGATCCGACAGTTTGATTTTTTTCTGTCTTGATGTTGGTCACAGGCTGAAGAGAGAGGGGGGAACAAACAGAAATTCTCTCAGGTGATCCACTATTCATGAAATAATCTTGGCTTTACCCGCGCTGTGAGTTTCACCACTTCCCCACCCCCCAGTGGGACTCCAGGTAAGTGGAACGAAATCTCATTTTGGATCATTCACAAGCCATAATCAGATAGGTCGGGCCATTTATCACTGTTATTTGTTTAATGTTTATTAAATTCAGATTTTTATCTGTAAAAAAAGGAAGAGTGAGGCTTGTTTTAGGCTTAAATGTGTTAGAATTTTGTCAAAACGTCAACTTTATCACTAGGATTTATCTGTTTGCTGCAACATGGGCGACTGTTGGTTGGCTAATTTTAAAGTAGAAATGCACTGCGTCTGTTTCTGTGATTTTTTTCTAAGTAAAACATTTTGTAACTTTAGCTATTGAGAAATGTTTTTAACAATTATTTTCCAGTTTTTTTTTTTGCTTTCATTTTTTTAAACTAAATTAAAATATGAGCACATTTATTAATAAACCAAGTTTTTTATTAATGTATTCATGTGCATAATAATGATTGATAATTGTAACACCAAAAAACAATACAATGTAATTTTATATTTACTTGGGGGGGATAATGTGAGAATTAAGGCTCTATATTTATAGATAATTATCTCTAAAAAATATTTCTAAGTGCAGCTGATGCTCAAGAGCCCCTGTAAAAATTCGGTCGATATTATTAAATCGTGAATGTACCAAAAATCGTGCCATTTTGGGAGGGAAAAAAAAGCCACAGTCAATTTTCTGTTATTAAATTATAATTCAATTAGAGTCTGAATCACATCTTCTGCGGGCCAGTTTCATTATTAAGTGGATTTGTTTCGTTTTCCAAGTTGCTGATCCAGTTTATAAAAATGGAAATAGTTAAAAATTTGGGCTGCACGCTGTGCTGTGCTGCCCAAATTTATGCTTGTCTGCATTCCACCACTGCCACTGAGGGGAAACATGCCCACACCACACAAGGACAAAGCCGTGTTACTTACTGACTGCTCACCCCCTCGTGCCTTGTGCCCCCCAAAACGGCTTTATGCGCTAAAATTTTAACATTGGGCTCATTTACAATTTGGATGGAGCACTCAGGGACCGTAGGGTTAAATAACTCAACCGTAGCCACCAGCTTTACGCATGACTTCCCCGTGCGTGCCGTCTTTATACCGGTGTCCTGCTCATGATCGCTTTGACGCATGGAATACCAAAATCACAGCTAATACAGAGGCAGAGCTCGGATCAATTTGTGTTTTCAGTATTTTTCTCATCAAATAGGCATTTTGCGCTTAAAATGGCAAGCGCGTGCGCTCCGGTTGGGTTGGCTTGGAGACAGAGGTGAGACAGTTTTTTTTTTTTTAAACAGAAATTTGACTTAAAATTCAATACGAGCAGATATCTTTACTGTTGTACCAGTTTATTCTGTTAAATCTTACCAGTAGACAAAAAAATATGAGAGCATGCATCAATTCGTCCGCGCGGTGGAGAGATAATGACTGGGTTAACGCACGACCACAGACAAAAAATGGCTCACGTGTAGGTTGGGAGCGCAATTTATGTATGCAAATTATTGCCTTCCTCTTGAAAGACATGGGCAATTAAATATCGAGAGAATCACGACTGGTTTATACGGTCAGATCAGACCTTCATCTCTTTGTTTCTAGACACATAAATGGCAAAAAAATGACATAATAAATATTTTAAACCAGGATTTGATTTTCTATTTTAAAATAAATAGCCATAATTAAAAAAAGAATCAGACACGAGAAGGGGGAGCATGCAACTTTCTTTGTTGGATCTGACATGGCTCATCAGACTGCGTTTGGCTGCGTGCTTTGTTCTCAAACGTTTGTTCTCAATGTTAACTGCTTTTGTATGGTGGCTTCATGGTGGAAAAAATGGATTGTTTGTAAATTAGAGACTGGTAATCTCTATGGTATTTTACATTTCTGGCAGTCTGTGTGCCCTGATCATAAAGTCTGAAGGGAAGTGTTTCTTTTTATTTAAGACTGGCCTTTTCACAAAGCAGCTGTATATTATTAAATGATCCACATGTGCTCACAGTACCATTGAAATTCAACTTTATCTTGATTGCAGTGGGGGAAAAAAAACAGATAACATGTGAAACATGTCTCATGCGTCTTTTGTCCTTCTCCCTCTTCCGTCTTCCTTTCTTCTTCATGTGCTTAACCTCCCTCCTGCCAGTTCTGCATGGTCATGACCTGTCATCACGCCCCTTCCACAGCCCACCTCATCCTATTGGTCCTGCTCATTGTCACTCCACAGCTGGCTGGCACCGCCCCTGCGTGGGGTGAGGGAAGGGAGGGAGGGGTGGAGGGGCGCACCCGGACAGACCTTAAAGAGGACAACCTCGCCCCCTTTCTCTCGCCCCCACCCCAGAGTCTCTCCAGCCCTGACAACGCGTCGCTAGACCGGGGCCGGGGCCCGGGTCAAGATAAGCAGTCAGATAAAGTGACGGACCCTGCGCAGGTGCTCGCTGTTCTTTTGGAGGCCCTGGACCACCCGGGGGAGAGTGAAATCGAGGCGAGCAGGGACAGAGACTTGGAAGAGGATCAGAGTCACGAGCTGCCCTCCATTGAAGGCTTGGAGGGTGGTGAGATAAGGAGAATGGGAGAGACAGAGGGAGAGAGGGGGGTGGAGGAGGAGAAGGAGGGGCCACGGGCTGATAAGGCTATTGAACAGCTAATTGTAGGCCATTTGACAGCTGCTCAGGGTGATGACTTAAAGGAAAGGGATGAGGAGGATAAAAACACAAGGTCAGAGGAGGATCAAGGGTGGTCAGTGGAGGATGTGGGCACCGATAGTGTAAATGAGGAGGAAGGGACAGAAGAAGATGAGGGGCAGGAGGAGGGAAATGATTTAGAAAGTTTCTTATACAAGGCCAGAGCAGGTTCCACCTCACAGGGAGATGATCCCTCTCTGCAGCGCAAAATAAGAGGCTACTTCCAAAACATTGACTTGGGTCTCCAAGATAATGAGATCCTGCCTCCTCTGAAGGGCTACAAGGCATACAACACTCAGCTGGCACGAGCCGGGAAGAAGCTGCACTGGGAGGAGAACCAGTCCCGCAACCGACCCGTCAAGGGGGGCAACTTCATGGATGACTTTGAGGATGAAGGAGAGGAGCTGGAGGAGGAGGTGGAAGAAGAAGAGGAGAGCCTCTCCCACATGGAAGAGGAGGCGAGAGCGCGCGCAGAAAAACAGGAGGTGCTCCGGCAGCAGGAGGAGGCGGAGCGAGCCAGGGAGGAGGAGCAGAGGCTGGCAGACATCGCCTCTGACATGCTGCTGCAGTACATGGGGAGGAAGCAGCAGTCCTACATGAAGCCCCGGCAGAAAAGCAGCATGGGGGCCGCCAGCAACACGGCTGAGGACAAGCGCTCGGAGGAGGTCATCCCTGATGAAGATGACCTGGACCAGCAAATGATCGACAGGCTGATTGAGATCAGCAGCAAGCTGCACCTGCCTGCTGACGATGTGATTGAGATTATTAGTGACGTGGAGGAGAAGAAGAAAAAAAGGAAAGAGCTGCAACAGCTGCCTACCAACAGCAACCCTGTCGCCCCGCGCTTCAGGCCTCTGGTACCTCCTCCTCTGGCTGCTCCGCCTATCTACCACTACACAGCCTCAAAAAACCCCAAGAAAGCCCCTTATAGGTACAACAAGTCCAACAAAAAGTGGCACAAGGACAAAGTCAAGTCATACAAGCAGGACTATTGGTATAAGCCTCAGAAGCAGCTTGACTACTGGTACAAACCCCAGAAACAGTTTTTAGCCTTCCCCTCCTATCCATACTATCAGAAGCCATATCGAGCATACTACCCTGTTTATTTCCCGTATCCTAAACCACAATATTATGGCAAGCCCTCCCCCTCCAGAGACCAGCCGTTCGGCCCCCAGGAACTTGACCTCCAGGCCCCAAGGCGCAGGCACAGGCCTGGGGGTAAGAACCGCGGCCAGGGCTGGAGGCAGCAGCCAGCGCCGCGCCTGCCTCTCACCCCTTATATCTCTAACTATATCCTCCCTCACCCACGGACCTACCAACCCCTACCTCCGCCCAAACCAATAACCACGCCCAGGAGAGGCAGGCGACCCCCGTACTACTATCAACAAGTCACACCGGGAGATGACTATGAGGAAGATGGGCTGGTGCCTCAGCTGGACAGTGAGGAGGAGCTGGAAAACTTTATTGAGAGGATCTACATGAAACGCAGAATGTATTGAGAGACTTTTTGGACATTTTGTCAGATCAGAGGGACTGACAGAGGTGGGATAGATTATACAGTAGCTGGAGAAAAGAGAGGTGAAAAAAAAAGACTCGGAGGAGATATGTGTTTTGAGCCTGATGGGAAATTTAAGGGTCAAGAAGTAAAAAGTTAGATTTACGTTGTTTTAATCACTGTATCTTTTGTTGATTTTCTCTGTCAGGGAGAGGATGAAGGGGTCCCAGTTTAAGCTCCCTGTAACCATGTTCAGCCTCTTGCTCAGTTTACATTTTGAAACAGAACATACCATGGTGTATGTTTGCCTCCATTCAGGTCAATCTCTGATGCTCTTGCATTTTCAGAGTTTTCTAGAGGGCACAGACATACGCACACAGATACACACACACACACGCAGACAGACACATACATCAGCACACCTACACTTGATCACATATTTTGACACATTCACAAGCAGATGTGCCCATTGTAAGAGAACCATGTTTACAACATCACTTTGTATCTTTTGTTTTATATTCTGTATGTCATATTACAAAAACTAAAGTAGTTCAATGACTTCTTAGCTACACGAATTTAAAAAAACTGAACACTGCTATTGTCAAATATTCAATGACAGTATATTTTTGTTGTATTTGATGTGTGTACTTGCCTTTCTTATTCCCGATTGGATTGACTTTAAACAGCTGCAATTTGCAAAGGTGCCAAATACACACATTTCAGTTTTTTCAAACTCAAGATTCAGATTTTTGCCTTACAAGCAGCATGGTTCTATAAGGGAAATATCATAATGCATAATATTATCATCGTAAACGATCCCAGTGTAGAAACCCTGTGGACTCCAAAAGCACAAACTTAAACACTAAACACTTCCAACCTGGTGGACGAAGGGTTTTCAATCATTTTGGGATCCAGAAGTTATTGTGTCTACATATTTATGGCCACCATAATCACCATCACTGCCACCGCCATACAGCACTCCTCGACCTTGTAGGAGTCCTTCATATTTTCTCTCATTGTTCACCTCAAATTCACATCTTCACTCACCTCTTTATTTTCTTCACATGTTGTTCTTTTGCCATTTTTCTGGGATCATCAATTATCTCTATTTTCCTTTCTTTCCAAAAAAAAAAATACTTGAAATCACACTTATCTGTTCCGCAGCCTTTTTAAACAGATTTCCACCAAGAGGCTACAAACATTTTGTTCATTTTCAGAAGAAATTCATTGAAAAGTTTCAGGCCGGGGAGTCAGGGATTGTGCTTAAACCGTTAAATGCACGTCTTTCTACTTGCATCTTAAAAAATGAACAAAAAAAAAAGAACAAAAAAAAAGAGAAAAAATAAAACAGTATAGGGAATTCAAGATGGTTGTTTTCTCTGAATAAACTGTGAACATAAAAAAAAAGAAATCTCAAAGGAGGAGGGCCACTGTGTCCGCAGTGAAGCCATCTGTCTTGTAAAAGGAGAGTGTTGTTGTTGATGTCACCTTTAGCATTGTAAGATGTACAGTGTGAAATAAATATGCCCGTGCAATGTGTAAATAACAGCATGATGATTACTAGTTTTGCTATATGATAAAAAATAAAAGCAATTATTTTATTAAAGTTCAGTTTTTTAATGGCTTTTTGGCGAGTGCTATGTTGTACTTGTATAGCAGCAAATATAGCGAGAACACTTGATTCATGAGTAACCAACCCAAACACACAAAAGAGGAAGACAATCAGTTGAAGATCAGCGACAGCGCGACTCATACATGACACAGTTGCATCAATGTGGAGGCAAATAAAGAAAAACATATGGAGGGAGTTTATGTTCCCAGACAATCACAATGAACATGAGAAAAAAAACAGCAAGAATGTAAATGAAAAAAGGGGAGGAATAACAGAAGAACAGAAAAATTCAGAAGGAGGGAGGGAAATGGTAACTGCAGTGATTGATGAGTCACATGATTGGTGGATGAGTCATCCATCTGTACACTTTACTGCGCAGGACCACACACTCACACACACACATACACACACACACACACACGCACGCACACACTCACATGCACATTCTCTTTGAGCTGTATAGTAATTTAGCTGCTGGCATTCAAGATAAAGATTGAGTCATGTTCGCTCCTGCCTCGAGCCAGCCAATCGGCCGCTGGAAAGGTGTTTGGTAGATAGGTTTTTTGCCATATCTTGTTTCCACACCTCCTCCTCACTCTAAATTCACACGGGCAATATGCCCTTCTGCTATAATTCCTTGAAGTGCTTCTGGCTGCTGCTTGTTTGGCATCAAAACAAACCTGATGTATGCTGCCAGTGGTACAAACACTGACAGTGATTAGCAGGCTGTCAATATGGTCTAATCGCATGTTATCTCGCCAGCTTGCTCACCAGTTGATTAGAACGGTACCTTTCATGGTTTTATCTTGGCTTGTTGAGTGATTCTTGGACAGCATGTTATGAATGCAGATTTTTGATTACTGCTTGTACCTTCTGTGGGACAAAGAAAGAGATGCAACCAGACAGCCGCTGACAAGTAAGTGAGTGACCCTGTCTGTAGCATTTATCTGTCCAGCAGTGTAATAATATAACGTGTGCTGTGGTTGCAGTGTTGTGAAGCAGGCGCATCCAAAGCCTGGCCCGGGGACCAGTCATGGCCTGCGGATCACTTTTAGGCGGCTTGTGGCTTCTCTCTCAAAATGGCCCACCACAGAATATTGGTTAATTGAGCATCATTCACCTGATGATGGCATACAGTTTGTAGACATGCATCAAGTAGGAACTACACAGGCAGAACTCATGTGTTTTCATCAGCACACGGTGAACAAGTAAACGAAAGGTTACAAAGCAGCAGACATTTCCTGCAAGATGGCAGACATGGCCACAGCAAAGACGCATAAAGTCGACAGCAAGGGCAGCTGCTTTCAGGAGCGATGGAAAGTTGAATACATTTTCACAGGAAGATGAAACAGGTGCATCTGTCTCATCTGTAGTGATTCTTATTTAAAGTAAGGTATAAGGCATATAAGGTAATCTGGCCCCATTCAAAAAAGTTTGTACACCACTGTTGTTTAAAGGGAAAGGACTCGTCTGACAATGTGTGTTGTTTAAGCAACAAAACTGCTTGGTCAGGTTTAGGAAAAGATCCTCGTTTGGGTTAAAATGAGTATGAACATAACTTCACATGAGCCAATGGGACGTGAGCTAGGTATTTTACATAAGTCATAATAACACAATGTTGACTTTTAGCCTCACATGGGAGAAGCACAGCAGTCTCCTGGGTCAAAATCCTGTGTTTGTTTGACCCAGTCATCACCTCATACCCACACTTTGTGGCTCTTTATTCAACGTCACTAGACTTCCTCCTTTGCGCCCATCATAATTACAAATGTAAATATGGGTTGTAATAAACTGCTTGTGCCAGGCCCCAAGAAAATACACCAGGCTTTGAAGGCATTTTTTGTGTCGTGGCCAAACTGTAGAATTACAACTTACAAGTCCGTCCCTGATGCTGTTGGGCCCCAAGAATTTTTGCCATAGACTGTAAAAGATATGTTGGTATATCAGTGGATACATTTTTTGGAGCGTCGCAACCCCTGTGAAATGACTTTTTTCACAACGGAGAATTAATCCATTTGGTGTGATAACATTTTGATGGTCTAGAGGAGCCGCATAATTAAATCTTTTATTGTCTGTTAGTGGAAGGCTAAACTGGGAGTTAGCTGCTCAGCCAGCGGATCCCAAGTAGTGCGCTTGCTCCGCGAGTGCAACAATGCCCAAAATCTATGAAATTTTATACCCAGGAAGTCTAACTTTTTGGGCTTCATGTGCCACTTTCAGCTTTCATAGAAATGAACAGGGCCCTGCAGTTCTCTCATGGCTTGTAGAAACAACCTCTGTAGTCATATATTGGGAGAGGACAGTCTTAATGCTCAACACCCCTCTCATGTCTGTCTGTAGGCAATTATCTTAGCTTAGTATAATAACTGAATGATGTGTAATATGAATTCCTCAACATGTAATTTACACCATTTATTTCTATTAAAGAGGATCACCATCACATTTGACATTAAAGTCTGTTTGCAGGTGTTGGGAAGCCCAACTGCATTTGTGAAAAGTTGTATAAAGCCTTTTGTGGCTCCAGAGGGAGCTGTGCAAAGTCTGATAAACTGCCTCATGCAACTTGAGTCAGTGTAGACTGGGGCCATGGACTAAATGTCTGAAAGGGGGATATATATCTGGCTATTTAACTGCTAAATGCCCACCAGCTAGTTGCTAACTTTGCCTGTCTGCCATCAGTGGCTGAACAAGTAGTGTGCGGTTGATTAAAACAGCTGCCTGCTGCCTCCAAAATCNNNCATCTATATTACTTTAATCTATCTAAAAATACCATACATGTGAGGAGAGATTCTGTGCTGTAAGGCCAGTCATCAGATATTTCAATAATGTCTTCTCAGTTATTGTTCTATATGTTACACAAATGTCTCAAAAGTGATGGGTTGATGGTAATGTGGGACCTTTAATGACTGGTACAGCCCTTAGCCTGCATTACAGTAATGACTCATACATGACACAGACACACCTGCATAAAATCTGTATGATATAACACATAATGTAACCGTTAATTCTGTTGTTCTCCCTCTCACCGTCTCCCTGAGGATGTGGCAGAGCAGGTCCGCCGTGATAATACACCAAGTCCACGCAGAGGATGCTCACACACTGTTGCTTATGAAAAGGAGCCTTTCATAAAGTCCTTCGTCACACCTTGTTGCCAAGCCGTGGACAAAAAGAGCATTGTCAAGAAGCTGCTATTTACATTCCCACATTCATATTTCTGCAACATACTACACAATTGAGATTTAAAAATTTCCCAGCACAATGGGATAATTGTGTGTCAAGCTTTAGATCACATTACGTCCTTATAGTAATCATTTATATTTTGCCTGGTGGGTGCGCTATAATTAAAATGCAATTTGAATTTTTCAAAAGGCTCCAACTCTCACAGGCACAAGATTTGGTATACATCCAGCTCCTGGCACAAAAGAGTCTGACAGCAAAGCAATTCATCAGTAATGGCCCCAAGAAGCCCATGCATTTACAGAAGCAGAAACACCAGGAAAAATGTCAGCCATTAGTAGTGTGAATATTGAATTAATACAGCTATAAGACCTTCAAAATCTGATTAAATAATGATCGTGAATTTCTACAGCAGTGGGACTGTGGCTCAACCTTTAACTTTAAATGTCAGTGTGGTATTATCTAAACACAATTTACCATGCATATGTATGCATATAAAGTATAGAGTTACACTAGTTTACACAGTAGTGGTACACACGTCTACCGCACGCTAGAGGTGCAGCTGTGGTTCTATAGGAGTTGGGGCAAGATGGTCTTCACAAATTAACATATTTTTATGATTTTGGAAGCATAAACACAATCACCGGAAGTAAAAAGCTAATATAAGGCTGTAAATAAAGTATATCGCAGTTGCAAGCTGTGTTTGGCTTAATGACGTTCCTTATTTTATTAAACATTTGTTAGCAATTGTCCTTTTTGTGTTTTATGTTATTTCAGGCATCTAACCAAGAACTAATTCAAAGATACAAAGATGGACAACATGACATGTCCTAAAAAGTAAGGCCAAAATATCGTGATTGTCTCCTGGTGACTGGCTTCAGTACAGGTCATATAAACCCCGCCCCCTCAAATAGATTTTCTCCCAAGATGGTGCCTGTCATTTTAGGTAGTTCTGTTAACACTGCTGTGTGTTCAAGTGTTAATAAGTTTGATTTTAATTAGTTATTTGATTCTATAAAAGGGAATTTGATAATAACTGACAGGCATGTGTGCCAATCTGTCAGTGGCCCTGCTCAGGATTGGGTCGGACGGATGTTTGGGCGGGACACTAGGTTGCTACTGTGTAGACTCTGGCTCCAAAAGATGTCACCAGCACAAGATGAAAGTGGCCATATCTGGGATACTTTGGCTTCATTTTTGTACAGTGGGGGTAAGTGGAAACATGTCGTCCATCTTTACATATGGCCCATATCAAAAACCCACTGACTCTGAAACAAGGGAACCAGAGATGCTGAAATGCCACCTCCTTTTTGGGTTTTAGGACTCATTCCTGCATCACTGTATGGATGTGTGATGGCTTAAAAAACAACATGAAATAATACCAAATCATCATTACTGTCACAAAAAAATCTGTTTTGGGTTTTTATGTTCAGTAAATGGTGTATTTTTATGCCATTTTGATGCTTTCTCTCCTTTTCTGACTCTTTCTGTGCATGTCGGCTCTGTGTTGGGTGGTATAATTATGCTGTTATTTTGGACAGGACTTTCTCAAAAGAAAGTGAATTTGAAATGATTCAGGTTAAACTGAGATTAAAGTCAGAAAACCAAGACAGTTGACAGTGTACATGCTGTTTATGGTCATCACACCCTTTTTGGTGCCAGGATGGCTTTTCTGACAGCAGTGAACTCTAGTCGAATATATATTTTGACAAATCAATCATCAATTTTGTCGCGACTGGCGATGAACTTTAAAATCTTACACCACCTGCAAAATTTGACAAGTTGAATATCAGTCACTCACTGCTCAGTAACTTGAATAATGAAGAAAACTTTTCTTGCATGTCTCCACAGTGAGTGAATAAAAGGGGAATATTCTTTATGAGCTGAAGTCATTGGGAACAGTGGTTAACAACAGCAAAACTATATTAAAACATCCGTTTACAAACTCATACACAACTCGTGCAGTATAATCCAAGTCTCACTGCCGTGTAATGGCAGTTGGTTATGCAGGGTTTGGAAGCGTAGGCTACAAATCCTCTTAAGCATCCTGTAAAATTCAAATAAATTCACCCAGAATACCTTTCCAAAGCATACCCAAAGTAAATTGAAAGCTGTTCTAGTTCCATTTTTAGTACATGTACATGCAGGTAACACCTCGGTTGTTAACCAAACAGCCAGAATCACTGTAAGTGCTTCTGTCATTGACTTATATCACTTTCAACACACTATAATACGTTGGGTTTTTTTTTTATCTTCGCCTGAATTTTTTTTTTTTTAAAAAGATGCTGCAGATGACTATGACTGGGAGGTATTAGCAGGAAAACACAGTGGGGTCATGTTATGAAGCCTTTCATAGTTCAAATTCAAGTAGATAACAATATCACAGAGAATATACATGTTTTTCTCAGGTAATCTCCAGGCACTTTAAAAAAAAAAAAGGGTAATTCGATGTACTGATGGTGCCTATAAGCTGTTCAAAACTCCTTTTGAGCTCTGGAGTGTCATTGCCTACAAGATCTGTAAGGTATCGAGCCAACCGCTGGCTCTTTGATTAGATATATCCCAGGAAACGTGACTGACGCACATCCCTTCAACACAGGCCTTCACTGGCTGTCAAAGCCATAGCAACAGCATTGGAAGCTCCTATTGGCTCAAGTGAGGTGTCAATAAAAAGGCCAGGAGTTTGACTCCATTTTGATATTGATGTGGTCAGGTATTCTACATGCAGAATGGTAGAAATTATAGATAATATGTGGAGAAATATGAACGTTTAAAATGGATGCAATGGCAGTTCGAGGATATCTATGGATGTAATAATTATTTGGACTTCATATTTCACTGGATTTAGATAATCTAGACCACTGGCAGTGTGTGAGAACTGTAAGAGGACAGTTTGTTTGCTTGTTTTTTGTCTGACAGAAGCATTTTTGAACCTGCTGTGATGGTTGTATCTTGACATGGCCGATCAATCAAACTGCAAGGAGCATAAATAAAGTCATATGAGTAAATAAACTAAACAGCAAAAACAGCAGTTGTTTACATATCATAATCATCAAAGAAAGTTTTATGAGGGATTTCTAACACTGGTACCAAATTGATTAACTGGATAATTTTAACAGCAGGATTTGTTAATTTGATTTATTTATTTTAATGTGAAATGTAAAGTCACATTGTCTCTGGTACAATTCATTTTTAAACATATTGTACTTTCTTTTTACACAGCTCTATGTAGTTTTGACCTGTTGGAGGGCCGCAGAGCCGTGCCCAAAGAAAAACAAATAGACCAGCCACGTGAAGTTTGAGCAGGGTGGCACCCACGTGGGCAAGCGCAGCTTTCATGGTCAGTGTACTGTGGTTTCTTACTCTGAGATTTTGCTCAGCTTTTCAGGACCTGAGGATATAAAGAGTGCTGTTAGAGCAGAGACCTAACATTTGTTTTAAAAATTTTGTGTTAGTATCACAAAATTACTTAAAATGCTATCAAATCTAGAAATACAGAGGACATCACTTTGAAGCATGTGCAGCAAATATTATGCCATGCATCCGTACTGTGATTTTAGGTTGTTTAGCAAGAAGTCGCTGGAGCATAAATGACTACATGTGACTTTATGAAAGATGCTCAACCAGTCAAGATGCTTTAACTTACCCATATGACGCGGCTCCTGACCTCAAACTGCTTTTCAGATTAAATCTGAACCCCATCATTGTGGCTCTCCCCCCGTTATGTTTGTTAAATTTGTTGTCTGTTAAACTACCATTGTTGAACATGATCTTTGCCACATAATATGCCTCATCAACCATGCTTTCACCAGCCATTAGGACAACAGAGGCAGAGCTGCGGAGGCCTCTCCCTTGAAAATGCATCCTTTGTTTATGATCTCTGCAACCCTTGTCTTTTTGCTCTCTCCTTTCATCTCTTCCTCACCGTCCTTTATCCCGCTCCCTACACTCATTCCCATCATCTAGCTTTTTTCCTTCAATTATCCATGTCCCCCCCTCCACCCCGCCACCCCCAGTCCTCCTTAATGCTCCCTAACACCCAATCTTCCTCTCCTTTTCTTCTTTACCCTCTCTCCATTTCTTGTTTTGTATGCAAGCCCCAAGGGAGAGAAATGAATGAAAAGCACTCTCTCTGCACCACTGTCACAAAAGACTGGTGAGTCATCGCCACTTATGTTCCTGTCTCCCTCCTCCCACAAAAAAACACACATATACAGGAAAAACACTCAAATTACTCCTTACCTGCCATGCACTTACAGGAAGACACATACAGATTGCACTCGCACACACGCACACGCACACACACACACACAC
>JAPZEB010000006.1:15527433-15537624 GCA_029783705.1 Chaetodon striatus
TAGGGTTAGTGTGTATGGAAAATTAACCAGATGAAACAGAATCTGAAAATTGACTTAGAGCTAGAAGGTAAACTGAAGAAGAAAAGTAGATACTGAGAACTAAAGGATAAATAACTAAAAATAAAAAAAAACTTAAAACACATTTCATGTCCATGTTGCTGCAAGAAAGGCTGACAGAGAAGAACACCATGACGTTTAAAACCACTGCAATGGCTCAGGACATCAACTGAGAAGTCAAAAATGCAGATCACTTCCATAGCATAAAAGTAGCAAAACTGTCTGCTGACATCACTGAGGCTGACCTCATCATCTTCCAGTTCCCCATGTACTCGTTCACTGTTCCTGTGATCGTGAAGAGTAGATCTATCGGGTGCTCATGCTGGGCTTTGCCCACTCACAAGAGAAGCGATACAGCCAGGAGTCTTCAAGGACAAGAAGGCCATGCTGTCCTTCACCACTGGGTCTCATGAGTCCGTGTTCAGTGCTAATGGTCACAAGTTCTTTCTTTCTTTTTGAATGGTTGATAGTAACCGAGGCTTATCAATTCATCCAATGGACTCTGGGTAACGGCGTCCATGATGCAGCACTGAACAACTTCAACAGCGAAAGTCCCAACAACGGGAACAACTTGCGGCTTTTGCCAAGTTTGTTCTCTGTTATCATGCGTATCTTTGGGTATTTTCCAGTTTGTGTTCATTAAATTGTTGTGTCACGAGAAGCTTTAAGAGCAAGTCAACATCAGTTCAGGGTTTGTTGATAACTTTGGTTCACTGAATACCAAGTGTATCATTTATAAATGAAGAGCTTTTCACCAGATGATTGTAAGATTTTAAGATTTCTGATTGTAAATTTATACATTTGGAATAGCTTTGTTGACGAGTATTTTTCCTTTGTTAGTTTTTTAGAGCACACATTCACTGTTGTAATCTCCCCGCACTAGAAATTAAAGTGTCCTCAAAGAACTGATCTTCTACCCCAAATCCTTTTTTTTCTAGTTGACAAACCTAAAGAAGTGTTTGTCCCCAAGGTCCCCATCCCCACAGTCTGCTGCTATGCTGTCAAAGACTCAAAGTCACGTCTCAAAGGTGATCTGTAAAGTATGTTGTTCAATCCTGTTTTGTTTTGCAGGAAGACTCTGATCCTTTGTCACCGGCGCCCTCTAGCGGTCAGAAAGTGAGCTACCAGACAGACCCTAGGCCTCACTTTGGTGTAGCTTGGTCCTCCCGCTCAACGTGTCGCCCCCTGTGGGGCAGTGAGGGGCCCTGTCGAGGGCAAAGGAACCATGAAGCGCCTGATCAGACACACACCTGCCCTCACTGCCATCTGGGGCTGCCCCCTGACACACTGCGCTGGCACGAGGTTGGCATAAACACACACAGACATAAATAGAGGCACATAAGCTCCACCAAGCATACCACAGTCTTTTGTCACTCTGTTTACCCAAGAGCCTCTGACTGTTTTGTTTCTCTCTGCACAGGCCAAGTGTCTTCTGTTTGAAGGGCTGAGGAACGCAAAGAAATAAAAGGAGTCATCATCAGACAAAAATGTTGCTTATACCTAAAAATGTTGCTGTCTCCTCTCTGTATTAGTGCTCTCAGGAAATACTTTGCACCTAAAAGTTATGTGCAATATCTTTTTCTGCTCGTAAACAACTGTCTGTTTACACCTAAGCTTAGCCATGTCCATTCCTTATTTCATTTTGACTTTTTGTTTAATATCTGTGATATTTTTAATGATGTGTTAATACAAATAACAGGCATGTGTATAAAATGAGTCTGTCTTTTTATATATGAAATTAAATACTCTTTCTCTCCATTGCAAATGAAGGATGAAAGTTTCTTTGCAGAAACAGAGAATGAAGTGAGTAAAATTTGCACAGTAGAAAGGACGATATTGGCAAAAAACAAGTCCTCAAAAACACATATTATTAATAATGATTCCATACATTTACTTTGAGACTTTAAAGGTCCAGTGCACAGGATGTAGTGGGATATACTACACTATACTATACCATATATGTAGTGGCAGAAATTGAATATAATATAGTAAGTGTGTTTTCTTAAGTACATAAAATCACCTGAAATAATCATTGTGTTTTTGTTACCTTAGAATGAACTCTTTATGTCTACATAGGGAGCGGGTCCTTGGATATGGAAATCATCATGTTGCACTGCCATGTTTCTACAGTATCCCAGAATGGACAAACCAAACACTGGCTTTAAACAGGGCCATTCAAGCCGGCCACCATAGTTCGCAGCTCCTCTGTGACAACCAGTGCTGGAGAAACACTGATTTATTTTTTTTTAAATAACTGATTTATTCATTGTTTCTACCAGTTCAAATCAGTGGGTCTGTTTGTTTTGGAGAGGAAGAGACCTCTGTGGATAATTTGACTCCCAGTTAAAGCCTCCATCTGGTCCATAAGTTATCAGAGAACATAAGGTGAGCACATTAGCAGGTGCGTCTCCAACATGCCAAATAGCATCAGATAAGCACTGATTAGTAACATGAAACTGAGTGAAAGTAAGTGACCTTACTCTACTCCTAGTAAAAACCTCCTGATCATTGAACACTGAAGGATTTCTAACCTGGTGAAGTTTCGGCTGGTTGCAGTCCTCACTGCTAGATGCCACTAAATCCCTTAAATCTTACACACTGGACCTTTAAGCTAATGCCATTAGAAGTGTGTTTCTCTAATAATGCACCCTCTTTGTAAAGGGCTTATAAGTGGTGACTAATGGCTTTATTAATAGTTAAGTCATTTGCAGATGGTTCATAGATTATTTATGGTACATTATAAAAAACACATTTGGGGTTGCTAGGCTGAGATAAAACCCTTTGGCTGGTGCTCGTCCTTCTTGAAATCCAAACATACTCTCTGTGGCAGCGGGATAAAAGAAACAAAAATAGGTGAGGTGTTTGTTCCATTGCAAAATAGAAAAGACAGCACTCTGTAGAAGAGCTTTAATGGAGAAGACAGTGAAGAGGAGTTGGGTGAAGATCTCAGTGATGCAGGTCACGCGTGTAGCTCAGAGAGGGCAAGCAGTTGGGGGTCACTTCCTGTTGCTTGCGGCATGTATTTGGGTTTCTTTCTGAACGTTATTGCAGGAGTGCTGACTTGCTTTGTTATCCCTGGCACAATGTCATGCATTCTTCCTCTCTCTGGTGCTCCCACTTCTTACACTTCAACGGCCGGCTGTCTCGATTCAGGCAGTCTGAATACTGCTCTGCTGTTGCCAATGTCCGCTCTCAGCGGGAGTCTATCTGAAGAGGCTGGAGGTGTGTGTGTGTTTTTCAAGTGGGTCCTTGGTACCCCAGTGACTGGAGCAAACCATCAGCAAACTATTTACTGAGCTTGCCAGGTAACTGAAACTTCACTACAGTGACCAACACAAAAACACAAATGGTCTTATCTAGAGCCAGAGTTTGATTTGTCCATTCTAGGCGACTGTAGGATAAGATAGCAGACAACGAGGAAGAGGTCCTGCTCCATATGTAGATATAAATGACTCATCCTCAGGAAGTGACAACACGATTCTTATTTTCAGGTGATTACACACAAATGAAAACATAGTTATGATTGTAATATGTAATATTGTAATATTGTAGCATGTAATATTAAATGCCCCTAAACCTCACACACTGGGCATTTAAGGCCTGTCTAAAACAATCTTCAAACATGATTTAGCACCCCAGTAATCCCCAAACTGAACATTGTTTTGTCTCCAGGGTGCAAAGGCCCCAATGCTTCTCCCTCCTAGGGACACAGTCATACATGAGCAAATGCAGGCGAGTGGCCATCGCCCGAGGGCAGTGCTTGATGTGATGGTAATGCAAAGCTAGCTTGCTGTTTAATTTTAGATAGCTTACTATTAAAGACCACAAAATATGATGTTATTGGTACATTTTCAATTCATGCCTGTCTCCCAACTCACTGCCAGTCAGGCAGCATATCTGGTGTAGAGCAGTTTGTATTTTTCATGGTCAGTATCATACAACATCAACTGGTTAAGCATGGCAACAATCAATGTCTCCTCCACACATTCGCCTGTGCTATTGCATAAGGCTGTGAATTTGCTGGTCAAAGTTGAACTCAATGCGACGTGAAGATGCCATGCCTGCTTCTCTTCCTCCAAAGAGGGGCCTCAAGGCTTACCTCTGTTTGTCTAAAAGGGGAGGGGATCGCCTTGAATCAGATGAAAAAAACATCGGTCCAAAGATAATGTTTCACCATATCACTGCCTCACCAATATGTCAGTGTTAAAGAAAGAAGCCAGATCTCATCAGCTTGTGACATGTTTAAAATATGATCTGTTTCTGATTCCTGATCCTTTAACCTCCAGGGTCTGGAGCTGCTTTCCACTCTGGCACATTCTCAGAAGAGGTGCTTCTACCCCTAGTGCTACGTCTCTTCTTTTCTTGTGATGTACAAGTCCAACTCCAACTTGCTGCTCGTCCTGTGCCAACTGCTGGGCCTCACCGCTCTGAGCTGGAGTTACTCTTGTCTGTCAGATGAGCTGCTGACAGCATTCTAGCACAGACAGCAAGGATGGAAAGATGTCAACCCCTTGCAAACATTTTCACTGCGCTGCACTTTTAATGAACCTCATGAACAGGTAAGCAAAAAATAAATAGATTAGTGTTATTTGCTGAATTGCCCAGTGGGACTCAGCGATGGTCCAGTGGACTATCCCCAAGGAAAACTCCTTAACTGCTTACGTGGATGGCTGAAGTGTGATGGCGCTGAAGGCTATCATTGAAAAGTCATAGAGTGTAAGGACACATGCAAGGAAAGTGTTCCTCTTGGCAAGATAATAGTGTAGGAGCTGTGAGGTGCGTGTGAAAGTCCTGGATGTGAGCACCTGCTGAAAGAGCAAAAATAAAGTACCACTGGTGAAAATGAAACCCCCTCAGGTTTCCTTTGTTCATTTCTGTCTCTGCTTCATCTTCTGTCAAGGGGGTGTGTGGTTACTCATGGACAACTTTGGCATAGAGCTGCCTGGGCCTGAAAGTCAAGCTTACAGTTGACCAAATCATCAACACTGACCGACTTGCAACAAAACTGCTGCCTGAGATTTCCCTGACAGAATACACCATGACAGCTTTCTACTCCCCCCGACGAAAACTGGAGCGCCTCTCTCTGTCACATGCTGCCTCAGTACAGACACAGTCTTGAGGTGAGCAGGCATCATATAGTGAAGAGAGATGGTGTTATATAAAATTTTTATCCAGAAATACATTATGCGACATACAGTTTATCATTTCAGGCCCTTTTGGTGTGATTTGCTGACAACTGGAGAATAAAAAGTTAAAAGTAGTTCTCCATATAAATGATGTGGGAAGTGAAAAGGACCCAAACTCAGATATTTGGGGCAGATGGGTCAGTGCAATAATTTATATAGTTCAATAATTCATCACCAAAATGAATGTATATATAGGCTCACAGCTGGTTAAATACTGCAGGGCTGATAATTTAAAGTGAGCACGTGGGCGGGGAAGGTCAGGTGACTTGGGCTGCTTCATTAGTTGTTCAACATGCTCCTGTTGACTTACCCTCGGCCCTTGGGGGGACTCCCTGCCGCCATCATTAGTGCCGTTTCATTTGTCTCAAAAACTGAGGTGAAATTGGTGAGATGTACCCTGAGGAAGCAACAATGGTCACTCCAGAGGTGCATATCGAAACAGAATTACCGGCTCTCGGACGTATGCCCTCTCAGATCAGTCAGGCTGCAGTTACAGTTTACATCCATGTCTGTGAAAATATGGACGCTTCACTCACATCTTCCCCACAGCAGCACAGAGGATCTATGCAATCAGCACAGTTTCAAGGTGGGCACCTATTCAGTATGTGACCAAACGTCTCCTTCTGTTCCTTATGACATTGAATAAGGGTCAGAAAAGTAATTTTGCAGAACATTATGATGTCACAGTGAAGTTGACCTTTGACCTTCTGGATTTAAAATATCACTGTCTCATAATTGTATCCTATCAGAAATGTGTGTAAAATTTTGTATAATTAGAGCATGAATTCCTAAGTTATGGCCAAAAACACGTCTCTTAAGGTCACACTGACCTTGACCTTTGACCACCAAATTCTATCCAGTTCGTCACTGAGTCCAAGTGGACGCTTGTGCCAACTTTGAGGAAACTCCCTCACGGCTCTCTCGACATATCACATTCACAAGAATGGGACGAACAGACAACCCAAAAACATGCCTCCAGCCACGACTATCACCAGTGCTGATGATTGAAAATATAACTAAATTAATTCACCATCTGGCAGTCTTTTCAGTTTCACTTTTTTCTATATGTCTAATAAGTCTTTATAGATAGTTTTGCATCTGTACATGTTCACTCACTAGCAGACAGGATCTTAAGACAACCATTGTACTGTTCAGCTTGTGTGATTTCTTTACTCTTAACATTCTCTGTTCCCTGTAAATAACAGTTAATGTAATCATGATTAAAACCACAGAAATGTCTTAATCAGAAACTGATGCAGCTAATTAGAGCTGACATATTTGATTATCCTCAGAAGATGGCTTCACCACATTGAAATTAGGTATTTCTGAGGATTTATAAAGAGTAGCACAATGCTAGGCCTCCTCTACCCACTTTGGACTGGAGCGTAGTGAATGAGGGGAAGTGCTGCTACGAATGAAATGCAGAGTGGGACTGGTGGAAAAGTCTGAGGGCATCTGGTGGACAGGTGGAGAATGACAATGAAGAGGTTTGGGGAAGTGGGAAATGTGGGATGTCAATGTAGTGTCTGTGACATTTATCTTACCTGTCTGTAGTAACTGACCCTGGACCTGAGCATCTGTCTGCAACCAGTCACTGGATGAGGAGCTCCTGGAGCTGGATAAGGTGTATGAGCGTCTGCAGCAGCTGGGCTTTCTTGGAAATACTGCCTGAATCTGCACATATACTGAGATTTACAGGCCTATACTGTGTCGACCTCTCTCTCTGTCTTTGGCTCTGTCCAGTTGTTTGTCTTCCAGGAGAGCCAAAAGGTCTGTCACCGTTCTTTGGCCGGACCTGAAGAGGGAGACACCTAAGGATACAAATTGGCTGCCATCCTAGGAGTCTCTCCTTTTTGCTGAGCTGACAAGACGTCTTCCACGTGGCCTTCCCTGCAGCTTAGTTTTGTTATTTTGCTTTACTTCTACCACCCTCACCTCACTCATTCACATATAATTTACAATGTGGATGCTTCACATTCCCACATTTTTATGCTTAGTCTAATAAATACCTTTGGTCACCTGTCATTAGTTTGTGGATTCACTCATTTGTTGCAAATCCTGAACCAAGTTTGTAACAATACACATTAATGCTCTTGATAATCATCATGTCTTCCATGTGAGAATCTACTCAGTTAATAACGACACTGGAGAGCAGGAAGACCAGCTGGAGGAAAGATTGTCTCCCTACCTGCATCTCCCTACTGGACTGAATTTGTTTGCTATAGTCTGATCACACATGTGCGGATGCTTGTAGACAAGTTGTCGCCAAAAATAAAATAAAATGAATGAAGCATGACATTCATTTGTTTGTTTTTTTAAACCAATTAACCAAAAGAAGAACAATTGGTCGTTGTAGTTTGGAGTTTTGACACTGACTAGCTCTCTCACAGTGTGTCAGTCTAGGTTTTTCTCAGAGGGGTGGGGGTTGTGGGTGGAAACACTGACCTAGTTTCATTGTGAAGGGTGATCGGGGGAGGCAGTGTGTGTGCATGTGTGTGCTCTGGCATGTCGAGAGCACTATTTAAGGGAACAAGGATTAGAAGGCAGCAGCGATAAACCAAACTCTTAATTGTGTGGGTCGTGATACACGATACTATTACATGGTTTCAATCTTATTCATTTGATATCTTATAATTAGAGTGTAAGTATGAGAGTAAGTCTCTGTATAATGATGCCACAGTATCTTTCTATTATTACATACTTGCACACACATCATATGTACCTATGCATACTTCAGTTTCTGATATGAACATACTGTACAATCACTGTACTGTTATTGGACATTATATTAAGCATATATATGGCACATATGGTCCTAGGTTTAGTTCAGTCTTTTAACTTAGATTTTTTTATGTTATTATATTATTTCTGGCTTTTCTTGGGTTTTATTTCAGACCTAGATCCTCAAATCTTTTTTTCAATATGACTTGGCTACTATTACAACATACTCTATCTTACCTATCTTCATGTGTGTGATAATGTTTAAAATCACCTTTTATAGACTGATATGAACCTTTTTTTAGATGGTGCATGTCATAGAAAGAAATATCTGATGAGAAAAGGCATATTTTTAATATTTTCCTGAGGCAAAATGACACAATATTGGTTACTTTTGGTACAAAGGGACTGTTTGTTATTTGTAAGGGGTGAGGCGGTGGTGCTACAAGGTGGAGGCATGTCAGATCATTTTTTGAGCACTAGGGAGGGACTTTTTTGGCTTAGAGGAGGGGTATACAGATTTATATAGTTGTATTTTGTGTTAATTGTTTAACTCATTTAGGGCTGAGGGGGGCATATCAAGGTCTGACAGCGACTGTGGTGAAACAAGGAATGATTCAGGCAATCAGATTCTATGTGATGAATGCACTGTGCAACTGGTACAAAGGTGAGAAAGCCTACTGATGCAAAACAAAATCTGATGTCCCTGTTTTTGATCAGTCCTTTTTCCATCCAATGTATTGATGCATTCTCCTCCTGTTTACTTTTATTCTCCATGTAACTAACTTTTGGATTTGGCCTCTAAGGCGACGATCCCATGCACCCAATTGTCACAGTGATGTTTGGAGCCACAGCGGTGGAAGCAAGTGTTTTTGGAAATACACCACCCTGTCATGAGCCTGGGTTTTTGTTTATATTCTATTATCCAATGGACTTTGTTGTGGAGTTTTCTGTTTGTGTTCCTTGTTTCATGTTATTCACTCATGTTTACTCTGTTTCCTGTTGTATTTTGTAGATTCTCTCCTCAGATTTTACTTCCTGTCTCTGTGTCTTTCCCCCCGCCTGTTTTCTGTAACACCTGTCTCGTTCCTCCCTGTCCCAAGAGTTTTCCCCTCACACCTGTTCTGCATTAGTCTTCTCTGCTCCACCCTAATGTTCCCAACCGTACCCTTGTTGTTAGCCAATCCCCACTTCCCTCCCTTTGCCCGTGTCCCTCAACTCCAGCTGTGTCTCGTTCTATTTATTATCTCGATTACTTTTCTACATATATATATGTATACCTGTGTGTTTCCATTTATTTCTTGTCAGTTTGTCTGCGTTCAGTCTCATTCCCGGGTTGTCAGTGTTGTTCACTGTTCTGTTTCCTGCCTGGTGTCTTGTGTTCATCCTAGTTGGTTTTCAGTTAGTTTTAGTTCTTCTGTCATTTGGCCTTTCTGTAACCTGCCTGTTCTGGATGCTTTTCTTCAGCTTTATTAAAGCTTGCTTTTTGTTGAACCTCAAACCTGCCTGCTGCTCTGCACTTGGGTCCTCCCTGAGCTAATTCCTGACACACCCTGTATTTGCTTTACCACGGATTTTTAAAGAAAACGTGCCACGGGTTTGGAAGGCATGTTTTCTTGTCAAAATTGTCAAAATTAAACCATTTATCATTAACCAGAATCCGTAAAAACAAATCTGTTGGATTTTCAAACCTGCGACGGTCTTTGGACACATCATGTGTGACGAAGACTTTTGTGAGAAAAACACTACCAAATCTGTGCTTCATAGTGAAATTTTAACAAAATCACTTTATTCTGTCTCATTTAAAATGTGGCCAAAAATAAAATGTCTGCACCAACTAACCAGCATGCATGGCGAGTGAAAAACCAAGGCTTTTTGCACCACCAGTGTTTCGTCTTCAGCTTTTAACTTTCAAACATCAAAGGGTAAGTTTTAAAAATCTAATAACTAAGAGTGCTTTCAGACCTAGAGTTGTCTTGCTTTGGTCTGAATCAGGGCCTTATTTAGTTACAAAGTTGCATAATTGCCTAGAGTTGGTTCATGTTCTCACAGCAGCATTTACAAGCGCACCAGATCAAATGCCTTGCGCGAGAAAGCTGCTCTTCATTGGTCAGAATTTCCATGCGGGAAAAATCCAGGACGTAAATAAAACGTTGAAGAAGAGTACACTTACAAGATAAATGTGACACTTTCTAATGTCACAATGGAGGGACAACTACGCAGGTTGATT
>JAPZEB010000006.1:15537724-15552594 GCA_029783705.1 Chaetodon striatus
AAGGAAAAATATTGAAGCAAAAAAAAAAAAAAAGACATACCCCCCTCCCCCCCTCCTCTGATATGTAAAGAAGACTCCCTAAATGATGTAATGTTGTGGATTATCATAGCACTTGACAGTGAGGGTCAGACTAGACATTACCCAAGCAGCATCCTTCACGTTATTGGTGGCCAAAAGTCATGCATGCTCACGTGACTGAGTAATGACATTAGGCAGCATGGTGAGCCAATGGCCTGCCCCATCACCTGACCGCTATTTGAATATTGATGCTCCCCCTGCCGCCACCCTCCAGTGTTGTTGTTGTCTGACATTGTCCGAGTGGGACCATCGCCACAGTGGGAGATTTCCATAACCGACCTAGACGACCGAAATGTCCTCGTTGCTCAAGCCGTTTTCGGTGTGTGAGGGACCGTGTGAGAGCTGCGGTGTGAGGAGAGGATGCCCGAGCTCAGCTCCACATCGGCAGCCTCCATCGCAGCGTCTGGCGGCCGCTGCTGCCGCGGCGGGGCTGGGCTCTCTGCCGACACACCAGCGGTCGTACGCGGCGAGGAGAAACCTGGCGGCTGCTGCGATCGGAGGGAGGAAAATCACCCATCCTGGAAAGGCCATCCTTGCAGGTTGATTTTGCAAATATTCATCCAGCCCTTCAGATTTCCCCCCTCATAGTCGCCTCTTGCTTTCTGCACAGCACAGTCTAATCTCAATCTGTCGCCCATTAAGGCTACCCATGCAGAACTGGGTCAAAACGCACTCAGCCAGCAGTGATGCTACAGCAGTTGTATGATGTAGTAGTATGGTGTCTGTTCTGTATTTATTCATTACTGCACTCACATTTTATTCCTTTTAATGAATCTAAAAACATCTATAAATATGCTAAAAGGCTGATGATGCTGTAATGAATAGAGGCAGATAGATTCAGTAGACCTCAGCTTTTCTTCCATCTCAGAGCAGGCACTGCTGTGTAATCACACCACATTAGCATTTAATTACAACACAAATATATGCCAGGAATGATCTAGCATCAGCACCACTGTGCATTTAATCCATCTCAGGTCTTTATGGTGATATAGAAATGCTGGCGAGTTCCCCTTCCTCGCAGAACATTCAAGAACAATTCTGCACAATGAGTCAACAAATCCTCACAGCAATGTTTCTCTGCTCTCCATACCCAGGTGGCATTGCAGGAGGAATAGAGATCTGTATCACATTCCCCACAGAATATGTCAAGACCCAGCTGCAGCTAGATGAGCGAGCCAACCCGCCGCGATACAGAGGGATTGGTAGGTCACTGGGACATGTATGACTGCTGCCTGACTGCACGTTTGCGTGCTAGTCTTTTGCTGGCTTACTCACTCCTGGATGCTCTGTGTGTGTCTGTGCGTGTGCAGGTGACTGTGTGAAGTTGACTGTGCAGGATCACGGTCTCAGAGGGTTGTATCGAGGTCTCAGCTCCCTGCTTTATGGATCGATACCCAAGTCTGCAGTGAGGTAAAGACGCACATGTTATACAGTAGCTTTTCATTTACAGATTTTATGCCCTTCGTATTTTACTAAAGAGAATAGAGCTGCAGTTTGCCCCATGTATCCTTTTGGTTTATAGCCTCACAGATGGTCAGGGTTGTAAACTTGAAATGAATTTAACATCTGACTGATGTTAAAGCAGTGACACAGCATTTCTTGGCACCTAAATCAAAGGTAGCCAAAATGTGTCGGGTTGCAGCTGATGATGATTTTCACTTTCTATCATTCTGCAGATTATTCTCTAAAATGACTGACTAATTGTCAGAGGTAAGGACTCGAGTGACATGTCTTGAAATCGAGTCAGACTCAATTCACAAATCTGAGACTTTAGACCGACAAAATCATAAAAGAATTGCAGCTCAACTTGGACTTAACCATCAGTGACTTTGGAATTCACTGGGACTTGAGCCTTTTGACTTGAAAATACTTGACACCTTCCCCCAAACCCAAAGAGTAAGAAGTGCATAATTTTCACATACAAAAATCAAGGTGCAGTATAGAAATATGTGAGTCAAAAATCAAGGGATGAGTCTCATTAGTGCTATTTTGTAGGCAACTGGACTTGCTTAACTTTCTTCAGGATGTTTCACCTCTCATCCAAGAGATGTCTTCAGTTCCAACGGCCTGGTGTGGAGTTGCAGGCGCAAGTCACAACCCCCACAGAGTCGTTGAGGTCATATGTGAGTCGTTGACCCACCCGGCCATCATGTGTCGTTTGGGTTAGATGAGTCTAGGAGTGAATGGGTGTTAAGTCGTCTGGGGAGGGATCCTCAACGACTCTGTAAGGGTTCACACACAAACAGAGTTTAAAGCCTGCGACTGCGCACCAGTCTGTTTGAACCAAAGAAGCCTCTTGGATGAGAGGCGAAATGTCTTCAAGAAACTTAATCAAGTCCAGTTGCCTATGATATACCATTTAAGATTACCATGACCTGGATGACTGAGAATCCTCACAGACAAAGCATGAGTCATAACGACATCTAGCAAACTACACATTTTTAAAAACATTCATGAGTTTTGTAAATTTAATATATTGTTACTTATTTGTTAAAGTGGTATTACATTTGGTAAAGCGAGCATTGTGACTAGCTTAGGGCGCAAAAATCTAAGTTTCAGGCTTGGGACTCGAGTCCTGACATGAAGGCAAAGACTTAAGACTTGCAGAACAATGACTTAGTCCTCCTTTAAGTGTTTGGTCTGGCCATCACTCTCCAAAAGCTCAAGGTGGTCTCCTCAAGTTATCTCTGGTTTTGTCCAACCAACCATCCAAAACTTTAGGATGTTTAGTGTACTATACGTTAAGATAAGGACAAGATAAAGAAGGTAATTCTCAAGTATGAGAATATGGAACCACTAAATCTTTGCTATTTGAAAAATCCAATCAAAAGTCAATCAACTCCAATTAATCAACTATGCTGCTGCTATTTATGAAGTCAAATGAACTAACTGTTGATAACAGCGGAATCCATCACACAGCTGTTCCTCTGTTGTTGTTAATGCTGACCCTTTTTATCCCTGTATATATCACCTTCCCATTTTTTTAAAGGTTTGGCACGTTTGAGATGCTCAGCAACCCCATGCGAGACGCCACAGGTCGCCTAGACAACACGCGGAGCCTCTTGTGCGGTTTAGGAGCAGGTATAACGGAGGCAGTCATCGTCGTTTGCCCCATGGAGACGCTCAAGGTTAGTGGAGCTCGATGCTGTTACACATTTGTTTGTACTGTAGGAAGCTTTTACCAGCAATGATCAGCATGAACTGATGAGGTGGTTCTTCCCTCGTCCTACAGGTGAAGTTGATCCATGACCAGTGTTCCCTCAGACCTCGCTACAGGGGCTTCTTCCATGGAGTCAGTGAGATAATCAGAGAACAAGGTAAGAGAGTAGGGTGGATACACTTTGGAGTATTTGTAACATCTCTTTTGTGCTGTGACTTTGGTTCTGCTCCTTTTTATTGGCTACTAGTAATGATAACAGCATCTGTAATCATCAATATGGATGGTTTGTGCTTCAAAAATAAACATATTTGATTCATTTAGGTGTGAGGGGGACGTATCAAGGTCTGACAGCGACTGTGCTGAAACAAGGAACCAATCAGGCCATCAGATTCTATGTGATGAACGCGCTGCGCAATTGGTACAAAGGTAAGAAAGCCTACTGACTGCAAAACAAAATCTGATCTCCCTGTTTTTGTCCAGTGTTCCTTTTTCTATCCAACGCATTGATGCATTCTCCTTCTATTTCCTTCCATTCTCCATGCACCTCACTTTTGGATTTGGCCTCTAAGGTGACGACCCCAGACGAGACATGCACCCAATTGTCACAGCGATGTTTGGAGCGACGGCAGGAGCAGCAAGTGTTTTTGGAAATACACCACTGGATGTGGTGAAGACCAGGATGCAGGTAGGAAATGCCCTGTGGTGATCTTATTACTGTTATCATGTTTACTGTTTTTAACACACTGTTTTCTGCAGGGTTTGGAGGCCCACCGCTACAAAAACACAGTGGACTGCGCCTTCCAGATCTTGAAACAAGAAGGACCACAGGCGTGAGTAACCCTGATCCAGACACATGCTGCGTGCTGTTTAGTTTTCACTACTGCAGACCAACTAACCTCATGTCATCTCGTCTCCAGGTTCTACAAAGGAACAGTTCCCCGGCTTGGCCGCGTGTGCCTGGACGTTGCCATAGTCTTCGTCATCTACGAGGAGGTGTACAAACTACTCAACAACGTGTGGAAGACTCAGTAGAGCGGCTAGACGGTTACAGAGATCCAGAGAGAAGCACAGATCAGTGCCTCATGCTACGCACAACTGAACACCTCTATCCTCGTTCGTACTAGCTCTCAGCATTTACCCTGAGCAGATGACACTCCATCATGACAAGTTTGCAACCTTTTACATAAAATAAATGCAAGATGTATCCTAAAAACAGTGATTAACAAAAAAAGAGGGAAAGTGGCTTATAGCACAAACAGCTCCGTTTTGGATTTCTCCTAATTCTCTCTAGCGGTCAAACATAGGATTTTTATTTTGAAGAACAAGACAAGAAATGACCAAATGTGTAGACTTGCTTTCTTGAGTCTAATTTACCATGTAGAGAGTGTATGTAGAGAAGAAACACATTATTATTATTATTAACCAAAGGTTCCCATTAGAGGGGCGAGGAAAAGAAAACAAAAGGTAGGTTTAAAAAAGGGATATTATGTAATCTTTTAGCTTTCCATGACTGTTGTTATGGTTCATGTTGTGGAGTGAACACTTTGTACTGAAACCATAAACGTGTCTTTTGATTCACTGAGTACTTACTATACTGAGCGAAGAGACGCGGAGAAGCTACTGGACACAAACAAGCTCTCTGCAGTACTTTCAAATGTCTGTGCAGTACTTCAACACATCTCTGTGTTGTAATTGCTTACCTGACTGTGCTTGTGGTGTCATCACACTAGAACATTTGCAGTATTTCCTCGCTGTACCTTGGTGATGAACTCTAGATACTGTTCATTGTGCATTTCATGGCCCGCTGCTGACAACTGCTGAGTATGGCTGCATGGATCTCGATGTGGCGTCTGTCCTGTTATGCGCTGACAGTGGCTCGCAGGCTTGTCAAGGCTACACAAACTGGTCTGGAGTCAGTATCTTGCTTGCAGATTCCTTCAGAGTTTTACAAGTAGTCGTTAAGCACACATTAAAGGAAACAAATCCATATGTAGCACAATCTTCACATGCAGTCTTAAGAGTAGGAGATGAGAGATATTGATAGACATTAGTGAGCTCATTGTTACATTTTCAGCATCAGACAAGTTACTGAGGTGTTCAGAAAGTGGCTGAGTTCTCTACTGCTGCATGTGAAGGCTTTATTTGGGAATATTTGACCAGCAATGTGTTTGTCCAGACCCTCAGTCAGGCTGTTTCCAAGCAGATGCCTATAGAAGCCCACTTCCACCTGTATGATGAAAAAAAGATCCTGTACGTCATTATAATGACTGAGATTTTTTCTAAAATTAATGACTTAGTTTTCTCATCCTGAAATAGTAAGTCTTGTTTTGGGAAAGTTTATTATGTTGAGATACTAAGTCAGAATTTATATTCATAAAGTTTCTCATTATTTTCAGATGCAAACTTGTTATTTTGAGAAAGGTTTTCTTTTTTAGGTACTAAGTTATTATTTTAAGGACATTCCTCATTATTTCGAGATACAAACTCAGTATTTTGAGAGGGTTTTTTATTATTTCCAGACACTTACTCATTATTTTGAAACACTGACTAATTATTTCTAGATACTGAGTCATTATTTCAAGATGCTAACTCATCATGTTGAGAAAGTTTCTTAGTTTTCAGATACTAACTCAAAATTTTGAGAACTTTCCTCGTTATTTTGAGAAAGTTTTTTTTTTTATTATTTTAAGATACAAAGTCATTATTTTGAGGAAGTGTCTCAGGATTTTCAGATATTCAGATTTCTCATTATTTTCTAAATACTAACTCATTAATTTCAGATACGAAGCCATTATTTGACAGTTTCTCTTTTTCAGACACTAACTTGTTATTCTGAGATACTAAGCCATTATTTTGAAATACTAACTCATTATAATGACTTACATGATGTTTTTTTTTTCCTCACACTGCTTTAAATGGGCTCCTGTAGCTGCTGGTCTGCAGCCTGAAACATCAAAGTGAATTCACTTCTACTTTAGATGACAACATGTCCCGCATATGTAAGCCATACGACTTCAGTGCGCTTGAGCCGTCAGTGGTTTTCTTGTGCTGATTGATTCACTCATGCAACACACTATCCTCTAGTCCGATACGTCACTTTAACTTTCATTGTTTACCTCAAGCTAACCTGCTTCACAGCCTTTTGTATGCTAACTAATGAAACAGTTCATTAGCCGTCTTTGAATGCACTCATTATCTAATATAATGTTTACAACGACAAGAGGACAGTAGACATGTCAGAGGCTCGATAACATAAGGGACGAATATTAAAGCGAGGCTTGGTTTTGGTTGACTTTGTTGCACCATGCAAGCCTTGCACAGAAGCCTTTTACTCCTCTTTGCCAAACTACTTCAGTAGAATCTCCAATGTAATATCCCTGATAGGAGCAAATCTTTATTACATGTTTAACCAAGAGCAACAGAATATTGTTTAATCTTTATGTCTGCTTTCTTTTCATGAACTAAAGCATATTTTTACTGCATAGAATCTTTGTGGTTATGCTTTGCTGCTTTTCATAAACAGGACAACGGCAAGTGTACCTCATCGTACAGCATATCAGATTTGACCAGTCAGATTTCACAAGATCCTGTCGGGCAGGGTGAAGGATTTATGTGAAACGTGTTGGTATGACATTAGAAAAAAAATACTGTAAAAAAAACATCAGTGCTCCAAGTATGATTTACATGATGAGATGTGGAAACCTCCGAAGAAACATATTTAGACATGACATTGTTTCAGTGGTTTCAATAAACTTGTGATTGATAAAACTGACCTGTGTGACTCTGGAAATGTGTGTTAAGACATCAGACATTAAAAAAAACCCTGCAGATTAGATAGTGCTCTAAGAGATATAAATATAGATGAACAAATCCCGCCACATAATAAGGCATTATTTTTATGGTTCTACCAAAGGTATGCAGAAGACCAAACAACACGTCAAACCTTGAAGCAGATGGGCTACAGCAGCAGAAGACCACACCAGGTGCCACCCGTCAGCTAAGGACGGGAAACTGAGGCTACAATTCACACAGGCTCACCAAAACTGGCCAAGAGAAGATACTAAAAATGGGTTAGGGTCTGATGGCTACTTCCAGCAGGATAGCACACCATGTCACAAAGCTCAAATCATCTCAAACTAATAACTTGAACATGACATGGCCTCCACAGTCACCAGAAATCAATCCAATAGAGCACCTTTGGGATGTGGTAGAACAGGACATTCGAATCATGGATGTGCAGCCAACAAACCTGCAGCAACTGCATGATGCTATCATGTCAGTATTGAATTTTGTACACAGAATTTACAGTAACATTAAGTGAGCTACTTCCCATACAGTCATGCTATATGCTCTTGCCTGACTTATGATTAAGATAAATCTTTTTTTGGCTTGTTTGTTTGCTCCACCATTTCAAACATTTGCCAACAACTCTTTCACAAAACAGAATTCAAAGCTGCTTCTTTAGACAGTGGGGACATCTGAGCTCCAGCAGGTAATGTCAAATAATGTGAACACAGTTTCCTTGGTTTTGTCTCACAAAGTAAAAGTTGTAATGTAAATATTTATTCATATCAAATATTCACAAAGCCGCTTAAATACAGAGAATAAAACAGGTTACTTTAGCTGGAATGGTGAACCTGGTTTTTCCTCAATGGGATGGAGGATCAGAGAGTTGAGAGCTGGTGACACTTGGCTTCACCGCAGTGCCAGAAAAAAAAAATCAGCGGGCTGAGGCTTTGCTGACTGCAGGACAGGGGAGATTAAAGGCTGAAGTTGCAGGGTGAGGGCGGTCGGCATTAACATCACAGAGGAAGGTATTAAACACTCCCACCTGTTGCCTTACTGGTCCACCTGTCACCTGCAGTATATAGTTCATCTTGTAAAGTTAAATCCTTTTTTTTAAACTCAATGTGTGCCTCTCATTCAAACTCTTTAGAATATATTCTGTTCTCAGAAATTTAAGTTATGTATTCATTTTTAAATACATACATTTCTTCACTATATTAAGGCAGTCTTTACATACAAGAGCTCCTGATGAGTACAAAACAATATGTAGATGAATGGAAACCCTTTCAATCTGAGATGCCATCACTGACATTTACAGCGTAGCTTCCACTGGCCTCAATAAATGGATGTGATGATGTTTACATACTCTCCCATTTTACATTCCCACTCCGCTAAACACCCTTATAGTGTTACATCGTTAATACTCCCAGACCTGGAGAGTGCATTTGCATCATGACTGGGTTGGAGCTCCTTGACACAACGCCATTGTTGACAGTGTAAAGAAGCCAAATGGGGGATTAGGTACAGCCAAGCCACCATTGCTCCAGCTGTCAGGCTTCTTGATAGTAGAAGATGTGATATCCTCTGCCAAAGTTCGGAAGGGGGACGGAGGCGTGGCTATCTTCTCCATCTGGAAACACACCACAAGGCCAAAGGGTTACGCATGAGGGAGCATTGGTATTTAATTTTAAAAGGGTAACTTCAGTATTTTCAACCTGGACCCTGAGCTGGTTTTGTGTTTAAGTGACTAATGGGAGCAACAGTTTTTGAAACTGGTCCAGTGTTGAACAACAGGGCTGCAGCCGCAAAACAGTATGCAATGTAAATTAATGGTGGTGGGCATTATAAGAACCAAAAGCTTACTTTTGCCACTGACAGGCTCAAACTGCCTGACAACATTATAGTGGCAGTTACAACACACCAAAGATCCTAGGCCACTTAGTCTGCAAGGTGTCTCAGTTTTGACTCTTGCTCCTGTTCCTCTCATAAAGATACATATTTCTCAAACAAGGCCGGGAAAAAATTAAATGGGCTTTATTAAGAATACAAAAAAAAAAAAACGGCAGTGCAATTCCTTCAATAATTACATCCCATATGGTCCACGACTGACTTGATGTCCTATTTCTACATATTCTCACTGTATTAACTGTTATTATAAACTTAAACACTGCATAACACAATCAAAAACTTTTCAAGATCCAAACCAACAGACTTCATGTCTTTATACACAACGTTGTCAACAATCTTTATTTAACCAGAAACAGCCCAAAAATTGCTGTCGCCCAAGCCACCACCAAACTCCATCTGAATAAAAGGTGATTTTATCATCAAAACACACTTTGTCCAAAGTCGGCAGAAAAAGAAAAGCATGGCTTAATGGCATCTCACTCACATTCTGAGACATTTGTCTTTCCCGCCACTGGCCACTCTTTGTCCATCAGGACTCCAGTCGACTGCAAAAACCTGCACACACAAAAAACAAGGCAATCACAAAAAAAACAACAATCCAGCACAACTATCAGGGAGCATCACTTTCCTTTCTCTTCCCTCACCTCATCAGCGTGGCCAGGCAGGTCCATGTTCAGCTTCCCGGTCTTTATGTCCCAAACTTTAAGTGTGCTGTCACTGCTTCCGCTGACCAGCAGCCTGCTGTCCGCCGACCACGCTACTTGATACACAGATCCCACATGGCCACGCAGGGACATTAAGTACCTTTAGACACACAGGCAGATACAAACGATTTGGGAGACTCGTTGTCGTGAGGTATAACTGCTGCTTAAGTGATAACCACGTCAGATAGGGTGGACTAATCTACTGTGAAGCCACGATTTCGTGAGCGAGCATCTTGAGTGAGTTAGAGTGTGGTGTTAGGAAGGTCAGTCTATTTTATATTATTTTATATATTAATACAGTTTTAGCCTACTGCAGATTAGTTTGATTCTCCTGAGTCTTGTTTTGTGCTGATGTGTGGATATAAAGGTTAACATTATATTTTCAGCTTGCAATCAACTACATGACAGTGCATCTCAGGTGATGTTGTGGAATAACGCAGATGACCCCAACACTGGTGACACACATACACAAATCTCAGGCTTACAACTCCACCGCCTGGACAACAGCAGTACTACACATGGATGGTTCCTGATGAGAGATTTTCTTACTTTCCAGTGCGTCCGTCCCAGATTTTAATGGACTTGTCGAATGAGGCAGAGGCAAGAAGCCTGGTGTCTGGGGAGAAGAGCACCTCGTTGACCAGAGCGCTGTGGCCAGTCATCCTGGCCAGAGGCTTCTTGTCTTCTGCAGGGTTCCACAGGAACAAGGTGAAATCATCGGAGCCAGACACCAAGCGTTCTGGAGCTGAGCCCTGCAGCACGACAACAGGAGTCAGGGCACTGATACAAGGCATATGCAAACTTGAACAGACAATAGACAGTGCTTACCCTGACTTTATTATATCTCTGCAAAGCTTTCTCCTTCAGTTCTTCCACTGGGAGGGGAGAAAAATGCTTGTTACATGAAAACATCTTCACCAGACAGCCTCGAATGCTCCCACTCACACTGTACCCCGAAAGAAAGTAACATAATCCTTACATGATCCAGAGAGGTCCTGGGGGTTGATAGTAGCAGTTGCGGGTTCAAAAGCTCCAGTGCGCAGGACATAGTCTGTGCTGAGAGCCAGGGTGTTCACCCAGTGGGCGTGACCCTGCAGAGTCCTGCACTGGACACCCTTTATCCACAAAAAGAAGTAAACACACATTAAGTCTTGCTTTTACACACACATCTCTCCTCCCTCTCATTCAACTCCTTCTGTCCATGGCAGCAACATTTAAAGGAGTGTCTCACACACTTACATCTTTGGCCCTCCAGACTTTGACTGTTCTGTCATGTGAAGAGGTGTAAAGAAGTCCATCTCCTCCCCACTTCACACAGGTGACTGACTGAGTGTGTCCAGTCAGGATCTTCTCACAGCGCCCTAACACAGTGTCCCAGATACGTACTGAGCCATCCTTAGAGCTACTGGCTAAGTAGCGACACTCTGGGTTACTGAAAGGAAGAGGACAAGATGGATCAGAGCAGGCACTGTGCTACACTGGGATGTTTTTATGCAAATACAGTTTATTATTATGGATTTTATTGATATTGAATGGAAATGAATACCGTTGACATATAACGCCTTTTACCTTGCGTTTCTAGAGTTATTTGTTTTTGTGGCCATATAAGAAGTTATTATTGTTGTATTTCTAGTAGGTAGTTTGGCATATTATTTTCCACCAGAAGCAGGATGGGAAGTAATCTTAAAATCAGTCTATTTGTAGTCTCACAAAGAGTGACCCTGCAAGATCCCCAGTCTCTGTGAAATCTTAGAGTGTGTGACTAAAAGTTCACATTGTCTTTAGATGTGAGAGGGTGTCACACTTCAGTCTTTTAAATGTATTTTCCAAGTCTTTTGGCATTAATCAAGACAGTGAGTAAGCATGCACAAGCCCAGAACCATTAAACTGCAGCAGCTGAATTCAGGCCATTTATTTAAAAATTCCTTTAGTTGTTGTAATTTCTCCATTTTACAAGTAAAATATATATCAGTGCATTTTTGGTCAGCAGAAAAAAAAAGCAGAAATGTATAAAAAATGGAAAAGTGATGAATTGAGTGCTCACAGATGGAGAGGTTCCCAGCTGAGCCAGGTGATCCACTTGGTGTGTCCGGTCAAAGTCTTCCCCATCTGTGATCCAGTCACTGGATCCCACAGACAGATCTACAGAAACAACACCACAAAAATTAAATTCACCATGTTCATGGGATACATGTAAAAAATACATATCAGACATACTGTATGTGTGTTGGACTTTTACCTGGCTGTTCTTGCACCCTGAAGCCAGCTTCTTGCCATCAGGTGACCAGGCGATGCTCAGTACCCAATGTGTGTGTCCTTCAATAAAGCAGAATACAGCTCAATGGTGTCTAAAAACATAAATCAAACATTTGTATCACAATGCATAGTATGCTGCCTTGAAGAAGGGATTGCATACCTCTGGCAGTGTGGTGGGGCGTCTCAGTCATCAAGTCCCAAAAGCGCACTGTGGTATCACCTGAACCGCTGGCCAGGTATCTGACAGAAACAACAACAACTGCATTAAAAGCATGTCAAAGTCTGTGAACATAATTTTTAGTTTCATCCCTCCTCTAGTTATTGTTATATCAACAGAATTGTTAAATAAATCAGAATACAAAAAAGCATGACAAGCAAGCAGCTGTGTATTCTGCATTACTCACTTGCCAGTGGGGCTGAAAGCAGTTGAGATGACAGCTTCTGTGTGCCCCTGTAGTGTGCTGGTACAGCGGGCCACAGCTCGAACCCTGAACACAGCCTGAGGCTGGTACACCACTGGCAGAACTTGCTCTGTCTCCACCCCAAGAGCCTGCACACACGACCCCAGACTGGACACCACCTCGGCCTCTCCACGCACAAAAAATGCCAGTGGCACTGGCTCCTCCTACAGCAGATGACAGCACAGAAACAAGTTATTTTCAGCTTTATATAACTTTATTAACGGTTTCAAATAAGAGTCAAAATAGAATTTAATGTATGGCCTGTGAAAGATGATATCTTAGTGTTTACAAATTCAGTAATATTTTGTTTCTTGAATAATGTTACTTAAATTTATCTACTGTGTTACACATACCATTATAACAGTGACAAATGTCTACAAGACAACAGTAAGTGATATTGCCATTGTTGTGTATATTTTAAATGTTATGTTTTACACAAAAGTCTGGCTAAACACATGATGGTGAAATGCTCTCATGTGCAGATATGTAGAAGCTAATCACACATTGAATGCTACATCTGTGTTACATAATGGCAGCTGGTTACCTTCTGTAGCAGTGCATTGCAGACCAGCTGTAGTTTGTCTGGGGTGATGTCTAAAGGCACATCAAAAGGTGAACCGAGAACCTCCCCTTCTTCATCCTGAAACTGGATCAGCAGCCGCTCCACGTCCTCACTCGTCATCCTCAGATTTGGATCTAATCCTAAAAACAGTGAGTTGTCTTTACATTACTGGAGTTATAATCATTCACCTATGTTATACTTATTAAAGTGCATACTAAGAGTAACTAATGCCTGCAGGCAACTATTAATTATGTTTAGTCTATTCTTAGTGTTTGGAGACATCTGAATGACAGTGCCCTGCTGTAAAATGCAAAACTTATTTTTGCTTAAGGAACCACTCCAGTCCCTTATAAGAAAGTAAAGGTGGACAGATAATGTTTGACATGTTGGGGCTCAGGTATGCTGCTTCGTGAGAGCCCAAACCATGACGTTATATATGCATGAAAGTAGATTTTGCAGGTTTTAGCAGCCCTTCTTTTTAAGTGAAAATAGTTCACGTTGAGGTGTTGTCAATTCTCGTTTTGTCATGAAGGCAACATTATAGTAGCTAACGTTAGCTTAACTACCTGACAGGCTATCCATTACGTTAACTAGTTATTGTTATTTTAGAAAACAGGGTGAGGAGAAACACACTGTAGAGCCATGATTAGTATTGTTATTTCAAAGATGAGACCCAATCTTGCTACCTGAAATTAACTGTTTAGCGGCTTATTTTTAGCTAGCTAATGTCATCCATGGGTATCAACACGTAAAGCTAACTCAGCTAGCCTGCTGTTAGCTAACATTCTGGAACCCCATTTCCTTTAAGTAGCGATCACAGGACAGTAAGGTACTTGTCATTTGTTCTCACAGCTGTGTCTAGTTTTACATGACATCAAATCGTCACGTAAATGAGCTAAAACTTTACCTTTAGAGAGGCAGCGATGCGTTTAAACTCCCCACGTGTATACCACCGAAGAGCCTTGAAAGAAAAGATGCTCCAAGAAGCCGGTGTTGTCAAGTCAATGAACGGGCTCGCGCAATGAATTGTGGGAAAACAATATACGGAAGAACCGTCGTCAGTCGTTTCCTTTGTTGGTTTGCTGTGCTACTCTACTCATCTTCACTTTTACTATATTTCTGTATGTCCTCTGCAATAATTATAATATTAATAATAATAATGATGTAATAATAATAATAATAATAATAGTAACTGATAATAACAACAATAATTTCTAGATAAATTACACAAAGAATATACTGCATATTGAAGACAATTTTACATTAAGCGTCATGAATCATCATGAATCGCAAATTCATAGCTGGTTGTGTTGTGTTGGCTCTAACCTAAAAGTACTCAGATAACCCTCATCTGTGTCTTAAATATTTTGAATATAATCTACTCCTGAACTGAGTACAGACATACAAGCTGGAGGAGAAAATGAACAGAGCCTTTCTTGAATTACAGGCTAGTCTAATACCACATCCTCAACTCACAGTTGTGTTTATTGTAGGATATGTCATAGTGTAATATTGTGGTGTACCAGTACTTGCTAGAAATTGGTCTCTGTGGTGTTGCTGCAAAATTAAATGTTAAGCTATCTGTTACAGACCTGAATTATTAAAAAATTATCTTACTTAGAACTCATTATGATCCCACTGATTAGTCATTAACCTTGGTTGTGAAAACATGAATTATTTTCATGAATATAATCACGTATTAATTGCTTCTTATGTAATATAATATGACAATGAACTCCTGCAGTCAGAAACTAATTTGCAGCTTTAATTAGACCTCAAACATTTTGCTAGATTAAAACATTTTCATCAAGAGGAAAACAGAAGTCGTGCTTGCTTTTTATAAAGAAGTCACTTCAATCTCTGATGCATTTGAAAGACTTTTAAACCAATAACTTATAAATCATTACCACAATGAAACACACAGTCTCAGTACACATCATACCTGCTGATTGTGT
>JAPZEB010000006.1:15552694-15582185 GCA_029783705.1 Chaetodon striatus
TTTTAAACCAATAACTTATAAATCATTACCACAATGAAACACACAGTCTCAGTACACATCATACCTGCTGATTGTGTTCGTTTTGTTTATTCTTTGACAACATTTATCTTTTTTTTGCATTAGAATAGAAAAGGCATCCTGTATCTTACCAATTTAAGAAACTACATTGAAGAAGTTTAGAGAAAGAGAGATAAATAATTAATTCAAAATATAATCTTGTCATGATTCTGTCCACTGGTTTAGAGTCTGTCATAATACACATTAGACTTGTATGATCTCAAATACTTTATACATATTTGTTATAAAGCGATATATGACTCAAAACACCTCGGTGTAGAAGTTCACATCAACATCTAACATTGTATGTTCTTAGAGGAACTCATGTACATTCTCCCATCTTCATCATTTCAGCCTCAGACACTTGGGTCCAGTAATCCAAGAATTTGAAAAGCTAGATTACCAGATGCATCCTTGTGCATTAAGACAGCACAGATAAAGGTACAGCCTGCATCAACATAGAATTTTCTATACAACAATTCCCTATGATTGGCAGATCGTTCTTACACTCATTGTTTAACCCTCTCCACTGGAACTAATGTAGACCCAAACAAAACACAAACATGTATTTTCAAATACAATTTGACCACAGACTGTGTTGACCTGCAGTGTATGACCAAAAAAAACTTAACTCACTCTTTCTTTTTGTTTTGTTCTTTAACTCCAGCAGGCAAAAAAAAGGCCTGTGGACAGGCTGGAAGGCTTCCCATCACAGCGATAAACCTTTTGTGTGGAGAAACTGTTCCACCAAGAGTGAATCTGTTTCCAAAGCTGAAAACAACTAATTGAAGTCCATGTGATAGTGCAGTGTGGGGGCCATTATTCAATGAGTAAATTAGCTAATCCAGCAGACGATGGAGTTGATCTCTGGGGGCATTTGACAGACTGAATCAATTCAGTGTAAATTTCCGGGGGAGCGGAATAAGATGTGGCACTGCAGTGAATTTGTTTTTATTAGTTGAGTCCATTGATGTTCTCAGGAACAAGACCTTCCATGACGGCACGCTTTGACTCCAGGATCTGCAACATCGAAATAAAGATGAGATTTTTAAACTAAACCCACCTACTGAAAATATACCTGCAGTGGCAACTCAAATATACATCTGTACAATCCACTGCAATGCTGTGGAAACCCATTTCTGCCAGTGTGATGAAACAAAGATAATGACAGTCAATATAATGACAGGTAAGTCATTATATTGAGAAACCTACTCAAAATAATGACTTAGTATCTCAGAATAATGACTTAGTATCTCAAAAAATGACCTAGTATCTCAAAATAATCGGAAACTGTCTAAAATAATGAGTTAGTATCTCAAATAATGATGTAGTGTCCCAAAATAATGACTTAGTATCTCAAAAATAATGACTTAGTATCCCAGAATAATGACTTAGTATCCCAAATAATGACTTGGTATCTTTGAATAATGACTTAATATCCCCAAATAATGACTTGGTATCTCAAAACAATGACTTAAGTTTCTCAAAATAATGATTTAGTATCACAGAATAAAGACTTAGTATCTCTGAATAATGACTAAGTATCTCAAAATAATGAGTTAGTATCCCAAAATAATGAGTTAGTATCCCCAAATAATGACTTACTTTCCCAAAATAATGACTTACTATCCCAAGATAATGACTTAGCATCCCAAAATAATGACATAGCATCCTAAAAGAATGACTTAATATCCCAAAATAACGACAAAGTATCTCAAAATAATGACTTAGTATCTCAAAATAATAAGAAAAGATACTATGTCATTACTTTGACAGTGTTTCTTATTATTTTGAGATTCTGAAATGACTTACAAAATCTTTTTTTTTTTTCATCACACTGGCAGAAATGGGCTTCCATTTCAAAACAGCCACTCTGCTAAAAATTCTGCCTTTACAAAGTTTGTAATGTTCAGTCTTATTTGACATGGTCAGAAATGTGCCTTATATTGGGAGGTGTTGCAATTTTTTTGGCCTCCCACAAGCAGAAAACAGGATGAAAATTCAGTCCTCTAGTTGTATGTTGACAATAACTCACAAAACTTTGTAATATGTGTGGCATCATAGATTTCAGTGCCAATCAATCCCTTCCTTTTCTTTATGGCAGTTAGCATAGACTGAAGTGTCATTTGGCAGTGATGACACAATCCTCCTCTCAGTAATCAAATGATAAAAGGTATTGATATAGAATCAAGTATAACTACAGATGTGATAGTGGTACAGTCACCTGGAAGCTAGCACTGAGCCCGATGATGCTTTGCATGTTTGTGCTGTAGTAACCCAAAACATACTGTCCGCCCAGCAGAGGGATCTCGTCCTTATCCACAGATATCTGCAACCCAAACACACATACATGAAGCAAACAGTCACATGGTGTTCATCCAATCACGATACAAACATCTCATTTGCACTTTACCTGTATGACTTCATTGATCTCTGGCAACTCGTTCTCTCTGACCCAAACAAAGGTTTCATAATCAGACGCACTCTTGAATCCCACCTGCAGGAGAACAACCCCGAGAGTTCAAATGTTTCTTGTATAAAAATGTTTGTTTTCTCTCTATGTCTGTCGCAGTACCTTGTACAGGCCGATCCAGTCCCATGTGGAGGACATGAAGTCCTCTTGGACGGTGTAGTTAAGAAGAGCATCATGGTCGGCACTCCATACACCCAGAGGAGATACATGCACCAGTGGTGTGTCAAAGCACTTCCTCAGCTGCAGGAAAGACAGAAAGGAAGCAAAGGAGCTTAATAATGCAAAAAAAACTCTGCAGTTAGTGGTTGCATCAAAAGATGCAGATTTATATGTACTGATTAACAGTCCTGGAGTCTTACAACAAGCTTGCTCTCACCTCCAGACTAAAGGTTGCAATCACAGGCTTGTGGTCACTGACTCCGTAGCTCATGTCACTGGTGTACTTGTCCTGAGTGACCAGGAGTGGATACTCATCGAGCCCATCATCAGTAGAAGTCGATGCCTTCTCATCATCTTCATCATCCTCTGATGGCGAGGTTTTGGGTTTGATGCGCCAGAGAATGCGGTCGGTCCAAGCTGGTTTCCTCTTCTTGCCACTGAGCAAAGCAAAGCATTGATCACACAATTTCCAATTTGGGAATGAGTTGAACTCTGTTTCTAAACGCTTACCAGATATGTCTTTTCATTTTTTTTTTTCATTTGTTGCAACCTGACTAACAATTCTTATAATTATTATTATACAAAAATGTTAGAGACAATGCTGTTAAAGAACACAAACCACACACACACATGTGATGTAATGCAGTGTTATTACAGTGTAGCATGCTGTGGAGAAACAATGGATGTCAGGAGTGGATACTGCCAATTGACATGGGATTACAGCTTATGTATATGCACATAAAGCCATGCATACATTATGCCAGAACAAAGAGTGGGGTGCTGGGTGCAGCAGGAATGTGTCTCAGCTGTAATGAATTTGCAGAGCATGTCTGAAATTCATGGAGGATATTATGTTTACTAAACCCCTTTGGTGTCTTGTCATTAATATCAGTGTCTCCAGTGATTTTGCGATTGTCTTAAACCTTCAAGGAGCCTATTCTTTGATATGGGACCCGCTCTTATTCCTCTTATATCTATGGAGACACCCACCTTGGCGGGTCTAGCTCCCTGTACCAGGCCCCCAGCCACACAGAGAGCAGCCCCCAGGTGAGGGAGGTGAGGAGGAAGAAGAGGGTGGTGCTGCAGCGCTGCAGGGGCCTGGGTCTGTACATGGTTAGGGGCAGTGCCAAAGTGCTCTTTCTGAGAGAGACACATACACGGTGCTAGCGTCAGGGATGGGTATGACTCACAAAATGAGCTGCTCCCAGTATCATTTACATATCTGCCTTTACTGCTTTGGGTTCCTGTTTGATGTCTCAGGGGTTACATGTGTCGTGTCAACTTAAGATGTGGTGGCAAAAGCTTCGGGAAAAAAGGACAGATGGTGCAGTGGCTAAGAAATAAGGGAATGTGGGGCATGCAACACAAAAACTTAGAGTGCGTCTTACTTAAAACCAAACCATGTCTTCAGGGTGCTGTGCAAAATTCAAATGGAAACAAGAGCAAGTTGAAGTTGGAGAAATGTGTTGAGTATTTGTGCGTAACACGTATGTTTGCGGCACTTGTCACCTGGTATCATAGGTGTCAGAGTTTCGGTCAAACTTGTAGGTGGGCTTAAAATTTAATGGCCCTTCCTCAAATTCTTGCAGGAAAGCCTCCTTCTTCTTCATCATTGTGAGCTGCAAGAACATTAAATAAATTAGTGAGTGTGTGATACTGTGTGTGTGTGCATGTGTGCATATTTTGATGTATCACCTGGTCCTTGCCCCACAGTAAATTAAGGCGTCCGCTGTTGATGGACGAGCGGAGGAAGTGCAAGCCGTGATCCGCAATACGGAAGTTCAGGTCGCCAAACCAGAACACCACCCTGTGTGAGAGGGACGGAGACTTATTTTAGCTGCTACACAATAATCCTCAGTGTATATATTTAACTGTGAGTGTGTGCACCTCTTTGTACAGTAGGTGTACTGACTTGTTATCCCGGACTTCTGGGGTATCAGTGATGTCAAAGTCTTGTGTCTCCAGGATGTACTCGATCTCATCAACGCGCTGCAGGGCGTAGTTCATGTGAGCTGCTAGGTGGCAGTTCAGGAAGCAAACCATGTGGCCGTAAAAGGAAAAACGCATGGACACTCAACCTTTATTACCCTGACACAGAAAACAGAGGGGAAGGAATAGAGCATGTGAAGTGAAAGATAAAGTGGTTTTCAACTCATATAATAAGTCTAAAGTCATATTTTTATCTTTTGGAAATAACAAATCTAGACTATACATGAGCAAGAATATATGTGTGTATACATGTGTGATGATAGCAACTGTTTCATTGTATTGACACAATTTTTTTCAACTTGACCTTACCATCTAAAATGATTTGTTGTGACCTCCAGGATCATCACAGCTTCATGAAACTTTACATCCACAAACTAGAGGCCTAGAACATTCAGAAGATGTATGGCTTTTAAATAAAAGTTAATAATGATAATAAGGGAGTTTCTCAGCAGTTTCCGGAAAAGAAATGCTCACCATCTAATCGCAGTCTACAAATGTTTTTTATGCTTAATCACAGCATGGATTTTTCTATGATGTTCCTCAAGGTCTTGGTGTCTTAATGCAGTATTTGGAGGGATTTTTGACCATTTTTATCGATTATTGAGTGATAAAAAAAGGCTTAAATTTAGCACCAACTCTGCCTAAAAAATGGTATCAATCCAAAAATTGCTGCAACAACTTTGAGACATAATGTGTGTTCCATTACTGTTCCATTACCCATACTACCATACTATACAGTATGCCAGAAAAAGATTAGGTATGTCCCAATAGTATGTCAAACATACCAGGATGTAACCAAGCATGCAAGCCAGCATGCTTCTCTGGCTATTCTGACCCACAATCCTCCGCACAGTGGACAATATGTCACATCAAGTGAGCCGCAAACAGATGATGGCTTGACAGCTGTCAGAAGTCGCAGTGATGGATGACAGCACATTCAGGAAACTGATGACCATTCAAATAGCAATAACAGGAATATTGATTGTTTAAATGAACAAAATAATCATAGATATTACAAATACCAAGAGGACAGGGCTATTAAAATAACAATGTCAGAGGACTGCAGATGTAATTTCACTATCGCAAATATATTAGAATCTACAATCTATGCAGTTATAACTTAAAAGTTAAACCACATACATTGCAAAGTAACAGATATCTTCAGCTCGATCTTCATCACTGGTGAATTCAATTAGTGGCGTTTATTTTCAAAGTTTGAATCAGTAAAGTTTGAGTAAGTGCCTAATCAAAACACCCCTTTGTTTTACTGTGGATTAAAAAGTTTGGCCTTTGTCCAGTCAGATGGTATTTTTCCTAGAACTTGGATGAGATTATTTGTCTTGCAAGTGTTTGCCCCGGTGAACCGCACCAGTGTTTGTGCTCTTTGCTCGTCAAAGCTGTGGCACATTCCACTAAACAAACACAAAAGGCCTTTCATAATGTGTTGAAACTCCACAGCATCTGATGCCAATAGGATTCCTGGTGTGCAGAGTTTAACGGTGTTGTTGTCTGTAAGGTTCAGGGCTGACCAGCACTCCCATTGTGACAACCTACCCAATAGCCAAAGATGCCAGTGCGAGTGTAGGTGGTCTGGATGTTTCTGATGTAGGGGAGATGAATTTGTTTGGCAAAAACCAGCAGCAGCAGACCCTGCATCCTGATTGACTTGACCTAGACAGAGATGGAGAGAGATTTTATGAATCTGTTTTTTAATTTTAATTTTTCATAATTTTTTTTGGAATATTTTTCTGTGTTTCTACCATAAAATCTTTTTTTTTAACTTCAGTGTAAATTGAATAAAATGCTGCAAGTCTCAGAACTGTAAGTACACATTTTCAAAAATAAAAAGTATTTAAGGAGACATACAGTCAGTCAAGACATTGTTTTTCCTATCAGCTGTTAAGGTAAACACTTTCACACACACACAGAAATACACAGCACCCAAATGTGTAACCTCCCTCTGTCCTCTCTCACCTTCACAAAGCCTCTGGGTGCCAGTGTGTCCATGAAGACATGGCTCCAGGAGTCCTCCACTAACAGGTCAGAGATGAACCTTATAGGGGTGGCATTCACCTCCTGCAGGCTGGCACACACCAACACAAAGACATAAAAAATAAAAATAAAAACCACAGCAGCTGATGTGTGTGATCTTTTCTTTCTTCTCTTGCCAAAGCAGTAAAAGAGACACCTTTATCCTTCACTCCATTAATGGCAAAGTTTTATTGTTATTTCTCACCCAATCACGTAGAGGTCTGTGGGGGGCTGGACATCTAGCTGCAGCAAAGAGGTGACGTCCCCGGGTGGCTCGGCTGTGGCCACATTCCAGGTCACCATGTGCAGCCTGTCAGTGTTTGATGGTGACAAGAATTGATTGATGTGACGGAAGAAGAGAAAACACCACAAATATCTGTTGTATTACTACATTTTACTTGTATATAGAGCACTGAAGGAATGAGTTCTCAAGAAGCGGAAATGAGTTAGCATGTTGGCACATATGGTTCCCTCATCTTATAGTCAGTGGGTTTTGTTTAGATGCCTGAGATAAGGTCTGTGGTTTCCACAATCGTATGAGTTTTCTTCTGTGACATAAAACAAGTCAGGAAATACCCCACTGAAGCTTTTCCACGTCTTAAAAAATGTCCAACAAGTGGCTAAATGAAAGTAGAGTACCATCATGCTGAACACGGATAAAGTGCCTTGTTATGGTGGTTAAGTTAAAGTCATGCAACCATAATCTAGTTTATTTATAGCCTAACGTTAGCTTTTTACCTTACGCTTCAAAAATCCTAAGGTGGTGTTAATTTGTGATATCTTGCTGAATCGAACATGAAAATCCAATGGAAAAGTCCAATTGGCTTTTTGGTGAGGGAACTAGGGCAACGCTAACTTCCATGTTGGCAAAAAACGTCATCCCTGGAGCACTCTAAATACTAGTGTAATTGACAGAGTTATTGACTTCAGGCATTAGTGGTGTGCAAATTTAATACTACAAATACTTACACTGGAAAACAAACCGTTTCATACCCAGCCAATATTAAGTTCTACTTTATTTTTACTTTATTTTTATGTCTACTTATATTCCTGTTTCATTTCATTCCCAGTTTGTCAGTGCCCTCGGACACTGGAAAAATAAAGTAATAATAGAGAGGAACATTAATAATAACACAACATTAATAACATTAATAACACAATTACTTTTAAGCATTCACATTTTCTTTAATTTTAAATTAGAAACCAATAAACTCAAACACTTCCTGCTTTTGTATCTGCAAAACTTGCACATGCACATGTCGACCTGAATGCGTCTGTGGGAATGAAGCGCCCGCAGAGCTGAAACGCTTCGTCCAGCGAGCGGGACACTTCTTCACTGGCTTCATCATCAGAGCTCATGTCCTCTATGCAGGTCAGCAGCTGAGACAAACGCTGGCGAAGGAGCACCTTGGACCTCGAGCCCTGAGACGCTGAGCTGCTCATGCTGTCCGAGCGCACACGTGGACTGTCTGTAAAGGGGTCCATCTTTGGTAGCTGGTGTTGGTGTCGTTACCTGTATGTCCGGAAGGTCGGGAAGATTATTTAATCAAATAGAAAATGAAAGGTGCTGTCCTTCTGGGGCAAACAAGCAAAATCCAGTGGGAGAAAAAATCCTTTGGCTTGTTTTCTCTCAGATGTCTTTGGTTGGTTTGGTTGCAGCCATTTAATGTGGCCCACTCTGCTCAGGCCACTGGAAGTAACACGAACAGATTCCTAGTTAGTCAAATCTCTCTTCAGGCAGCTTCTGATTTAGCTCCTCCAAACTGGCCAGGGTGAAAAACTCAAAAGCCCAGGGTGACGTTTGTCTGGACCGGTGCAGTCCTCTCCCTGGTAGAGTCCCGTGTGATCATGCAGCGATGGAGCAACGACTGACAAAGCAGTGGGGTCGACTCAGGAATGTGGGCAAGAGTGAGTCCGATTTGGACGTTAATCGCAGGCAGGAGACGGGCATGTGAACGTGTGTGTATTTGTCTGTGAGTGTGTGTAGTCACAAAGAATAGCAGAGGAGGACTGGAGGCTGATCCTCCATCATTGTGAGTAGTGTTGCAAGACTTGAATAACCCTCAGATCCCTAAGAGGTTTACTGCCAGCGTTCTCTCTATCAGCTGAGTCCACTCAACAATGCATGTAACCCTGCAATTACAGTCATGCATTAACGAGGGGACAACAGCACACAATGGCATTAGCTTCTTTTGGCCTCAATCCAATCTCTCCTCATATAGGTGAAAGGCTATCTTTGTAAACCCCGAGAGAAGTGGGGGGGTTAAATGCCATTTTGTAAGCTCTGACACTGCTGGTTTTTTCCCTTAGGACAAAAGCTTAAATAATTCTAACTAACAAGTGTTACAGCACGGTTAACGGTGGACAAATTGTATAATGGATTTGGAATTGTGAAGCAAGCAGCAACTCTTAAGTATTTGCGTAATCCTTAAATGGTTTAAAGATTTCAAAACCATGAATGCAGTGAGTTATTTTTAACTTTGGACAAAAGTTTAGTTTCAGAATTAAGTAGCCAGTATTGGCAAATGTGTGTGTGAAAAAAAAAAGACTTGGATTAGACACAGTAGGATACTGTTAACTGTTTTATACACTGGCTTCAATAATTCAGAAAACTGGAGTCTCTATATGCTGATGATTGCCCCCAGTATGTGTTTGGCAGCCTTTTTTGAAATACACTTCTTAATATATTCTCTTCCCCTTAAACTTATTTACGGGAACACAACACATTCTCATCACAGGTTGTCCTTTGCATAGGGCAACCTTTGGAGTCTCTATGAGACGCACCCTTTCACACCTCTATAGCCCCTTTCACACTGACTCTTCAAGGCATTTCATGTTGTTATGCCCCCTCACCGTTCTTTATAAAAGGTACAACTGCAGAATGGGTGGACAGAGTTGTCTTGCCTTTAAGCCTGCATTGGAGGTCATGACAGCGCCGAAACAATATCTGTATAAATGGGACAACCGGCAGGACGGGATCATGGGTGACACGGGTGCGACATTTTAAAAATGTCCTCAAATTGGGAAAACAATGACGTCTGGGAGCTCTTCACTAAAGGTTGCCTTTGGCAGCAGTTTTGCACGCTGATGGGTGTGACAAAGCAACTCCCCCCGGAAGCTGGTTAAATCTGGCCCTTGGGCAGTGACTTGTGGTGTCAGACACGGACGAAAAAAGCTGTCCTTAAACGTCGCCATGAAATGAAAGTTAAGGTGGCGAAAGTCCGAGTGGGGTGGTGGTAGAGGGGTCCAACAAACCCTGACCTTAACCCAGGAGAGAGGTGTTCGCAACCCATAAGAAAAAAGCCAAACCCTGTTCTTTTTTCTTAAACCTAACCATGTGTTTTTGCTGCCTAAACCCAACCACATGCATTAGTTGTTGAAGGAAAAAAAATGTGAATGTGTGTTGTGCCACTGTAGTGCATTTATTTTGAAGGAGACTGCATGTAAACATTACATTTCGTGTGAAATTGGAAGTGTGTTTTGAAAGAAGACAATGTGTGTAACTGACAGAACTCGACACAGTGTCCCAGAATGTCAACAACTAACGCACCCAGGGTACCTTGCACATCGTATCTGGACGTGTAATGTCCATGACCAAATGTCAATATGTGACGAGGTCCGAGTGAGAATGTGTTGGACAAAGTGTCAGTATTTGATGACCTACGAATGAGAATGGGCTTGGAAAACAGTCTTTACTTGGAGACATACGGTAATAATATTAAAACAAAATGTTATGAAGGTATTGTGTTGATTGTTGTCATGTGGGTAAGGTACTCTAAAAGAAATGGAAATGTTTTATATTGCATTTTTGGGGGGATTACATAATTGAATCTAATTTTGGGATAGTCCTGTACCTTTATATGAGTAAGTAATGCCTCTATAATCTATTACTACTTATATAAAATAATTTCTGACTGAGTCACTGGTAAGGTGGCAGCGTTCAAACAATAACTCATGGCAGAAAGTCAACAGCGTTTTAATTTTTTGGAGAGCTGTGGGGGATAATAGGAAACAAAACAACCAGAAGAGATTGGCCCTTACAAAATAAAAAATGCTAATCTTGGGTGCCCCAGTTCTCCCTGCCACTTTGTGTAACAGTGTCACATGCAGAGACTTAGGGCACATTCTTTAGCAAGCAGAAGTGTTAAGTGGATAACCTAAGGGGTTCACCAGTCCAGTGAGAAATGATGAATGGGAGGCTATTTAAGTTTTATCACAGAGCTCTGCAAAGACTCTGAACCTGCAGCCCCAAAGCTACTTATGAAGGTTAGGCAATTCAGATACTGTGCAGGAGGGTTATACACCTTTTTCTGGACTCTCTCGGTCTCTACATACGCTCATTTGAGTCTGAAGTCTGTGCTTTCTCTCACAATGACTTCCATCGCCATGTTCTCCCTCTTGTTCTTTATTACTCATTACCCTTACAATACCATGAGAGGACAAAGAAGAAGAGGTTTGTATGGGATTCTGATCTTACCTGCACTTGTCTCTCCCACCACTTCGAAATCTTCCAGTGCTCATTTCCTCCCCTGTAGGAACACACAAACACATGCGCGCCTTAATCAAGTGTAAACAACGAGGAAACACACATGCCAAGATAAAATACTTGCTTCTATGACAGCCAGTTTAGCGTGAGCACAGACCAGGGCCCAATAAAACAATAAAACAGACCTGACAGAGATGCCTGAAAGTCATTTCTGAAATGGCTTTGTAATCATGTCAAATCACGGTTAGCTTCATCCACATTAAAGTGGCAGTGCCCTGAAGGTCACATGTAAAAACAGAAACGCTTTACCTAGAAGCCATTTTGTAAAACATGATCAAAAGATTCTGATGCATAAAAATGATTGGATTTTTATACACTGTTGAGAATGTCTATCAGTGGCGTACTTTCATTGAGTAAAAATTCTTATTGACAGTGAGACTGAGATAATAACAGACTACAGGTATATTTTATTTAACATTCATGCAGGTGTGCTGTGTACAAAAGGAGCTCACAGTTGACTAATCTATATAAACAGTCATCAATATGTCTGCAGAATCTGTAGGCAGTGGTACAAGATTCTGGCAACTGAAACATTTTGTTTTCCATTTGTAGTTCAAATGGCATTTGAGCTGCAAATAAACAGTTTGAAGAACAAAAGAGGCAGAAAGCATTAGCCGAAATTAAGTGTCTGAACCCATCGGCTATTGTCTGACGACAATTAAGCTTTTTATTTGTCTTCTTTTTATACAGATATTTTTTTATAGATCGTCGCAAGGAATACGAAGTCTTGGCCCAGATGTCCACTAGCTACACTGGAACCCCTGAAATTTTAGATGGATAGCCAACAGGTTCCCAGAAGTAATTCATTAGCCTAGCATTGACACCCAAGGCAGAAAAGCAGTATTTTGACACCTTTGACTCTTAAGCCTTCATAATTTTACAGTTATTGACTAATTATAAGGTAACTGCAGTATCTATCTTTTTTGACAGGTCTGTAATGCACTTGTTTTTGTCATTTGTGAGGACATTGTGTTTTTTAGGGCTGCATTAGCTCACTATACTTTTTTCCACTTGGGGGCAGCACAACAAGCAGAAAACACATTGAAATATCATCACCTTACAGTTTACATGTTGGCAAACTAGTTGGCTGATTGCACATGCAGCAGATGGAGATTCTGGTCACCTAACAAATGTCCAATATTAACTCACTTTCTAGCTTGGTTTTAGTTTCACCAACTATTGAGGGAATTATCTTTAGCTCCTGAATGCTCTGCTATGTTCACCAGCTGTTTGTCTTTTGTTTGTTGCTAGGCAGGTAGCGTAGAGTCTGATTTTAAAGCCTGTTTGCTAACAGTTGCCTGCTGAGGCTAAAAAATAGGTTGATGAGAGCAGTGAGGGTGAACCAAAACAGTAAAGATGTGAGCCATAAACTAAACTCATGAGGTGAAACTTGCTAAACGCTTCAAAGAACTGAGGGCAAGTACAGAGTATCTGAGAATTCGTAATTACGACTCCCACAGCTCCTCTTATATTAACCGTACGTACAGTCATTTCATCCACTGTTAATATCAAAGTATTAATTAGTGTAACTTTAAAGGGTCAGTTCCCCCCAAATTAAAAATACATATATTTCTCTCTACTTTATCAGTCCGGATGATATTATATTGGAGATATCGACCGTAGAGATGTCTGCCTTCTTTCAAATATTATGGAACTAGATGGCACTCAGCTTTTGGTGCTCAAAAGGCCAAATAAATGGCATTTAAAAAACTCAAAGGCAATGTCTCTGTCCAGAAATCATGACCTGCTTGCTCAAGATTCACAGACCACAGACCTTGTTGTGAGCAGTTTCATGTAGGAACTACTTTCTATCTACCACACTACACCCGCCAACTGCATCAACACGCAGAAGGAAGCATGCATCTACTGCTAGCTCACCTAGCACAACTCAGTAAGTGGATGTTACAAATCGGCTAAGGGGACGCCACTAATGTTTACATCGCACGAGCCTGCAACCCCACATTAATGCTAATTTGTCTTAATTCTGAAATTCTTAAACTTAGAATAAATGATTACAGAGACACATGATTGACCTTATGAGGACTAAACTTGGTCCCCATAAGGTCAATCTGTGTGAATCCTTGTGAATAGGTCTTTGTACACAAGATTAATAAAACACACAGCTACACACAAACTAATTCAGACATACCGCACAGGCATCTGAGAGTGGAAGGATTACAGAGGAGTATGACAAAACTGACTCTTACAGTGTCCTGGTACTAGATTTTTCCTAAAACTAATTTCACAAACGAGTGTTCTTAGATTTCCAAAATCATGCAAGGGTGTAACCACTTTAATCATATTCAATCCATGAAATTATTTGTTAGCCCTAAAGTAGCCTACACTTCTGCCTGTGTCTGTGACCTTTGAGAACCTCAGTTATCAACTTAGACCGAAACAAGACAAACCATTTTGCCTCCCTCACAGTGTCCTTTAATTCAGGAAAATGAACAATATCCTGACTGCCCCTTGAATAAATGTTTCTTCTGTATTACCTGCTGAAAACACAAAGAAACAACATCATCCATTCAGTCCAGTACCTGTTTCCGTGTGTCTTTCTTGTGGTGTCCGGAAAAAGCTGCAGACCCCGTGTGCACAGACGACAAAGTCCTCCAAAGGGGATTCGACAGACTGGATCTGCTTTCCTACAGAGAGTCCCGTTGTTTGACTGTTTGTTCTCTTTTTGGTACCCTCACTTTGTTCTCAGCTGTTCCCCCTCTGGGTGCAAGCTGCCACACAAAACCTGCTCTGGACTTAAAGCGTAACATCGGATCAAGCTATTATCCCAGGTTGGTTAACAACCCGGTGAGAGAGTATTATCTTATTTATGAATGGACATGTCTGTTTATTGAATGTCACCATGACGCAAGGTATTTGTTGCACCAAAGCCTTCTTTGTATGTTCATAAATAATCCTTCACTTTCTTAACAATATGGAATGTGTAGGGTGCTCTCTACTTTACTGTGTCCTATTTCAGAAAACCTGTCATTGCTCCGTAAGTGCAATGACTCCAGGCAGTGCTATGATTGGAAATAATAAACAATAAAACTGTCTTGAGTTTTGTTTTTCACACGATAAGCTCTATTGATAATTGAGAGACACGTAGCAGTTGAAAGCATGTCTTTTCTCAGGTCTGGATTTAAAATATTTCAGTATTGAACAGCAGAATTTTGTCAGATAATTTTCAAAACACTAAAAGACTGTCAAGAGCACATTGCCAATATTCTACTTTTTGTGTGGTCAGTGTTTTGTCTGTCCAATTTGACAGTCAGGCTCCCTGTTCGCCCCTGTTTCTAGTCTTTATGCTGAGCTAAGCTAAATGGCTGCTGGCTCTAGATTCATATTTAACGTACAGACATGAGAACGGTATCAATCTTCTCATCTAACTCTCAGAAAGAAAGCAAGAAGATATCTTAAAATGTTGGAAAAAAAAAAAATCAAAATCAAAGTTTAAAACCAGGATTTATTTGTCATTTTCAGTCCTGTAAGATTAGAAATTGCTAGAGATAGAAAATGTTGAACTTTTTAAAGAAAACATGAACTAAATAAGTTCCCTAAAGGTCTGAGGTTTGAAAAGATGTCCTCTCAGGCACCCACACAGTGTGTAGAGTCTCATTGACATCTCACAAAATGTGTGGCGTCTCTCTGTCCTCACCCCTCCTCTGCCTCATAATCAGGATTTAAAGTAATCTTTGCCATCCAAACCTGATTAATTTTACCCTGCCGACAGAGTTTGTGCGTGTGTGTGTTTGCGTCTACCACCGTGTCTTTTTTCATACTTACACTGGGGGCGCCAAAGACAATTATTAAGATTCTACATGAAGCGGCTTCCATTAACGCATGTTCATTTCAGCACATTATTAGTTTGTTGTTTGTTGGTCTCTTTATCGGCAGGATTACAGAAAAAAAATACCGGCCTAATTTGGATAAAAGTTGGTGGAAGGGTGTAGCAATCAATAAACAGACTCAAACTCAAATTGGTGTGTGTGTTTCCATCTGCACTCAGGTGATGTCATCATGCTCAAAAGATGAGAAACAATGGTGTCAGGAACAGGTTGGCACACAGAGTGGTGATCAGAGTGCATTATAACAGCAGGGCTCTGCCAACAAAGCCCACAACGGGCGGGGAATGAACAGTATTAAAGTAAATCTAATGTTGAACAATTAGGATCCAATATATGTCAAGACCAAGCAGCAACCTCCAGGGCGGAAAAATAAAGCCAATGCGGAAGTACCTCTAATGACCACTTGAGACTGGCTCCAAGAGGGAATGAATCCCCATGGACCCCCATGTTAAAATGCTCAAATTTACAGCAGAAATAAACATGTTTACAGCCTGGTACAAAAAGCAGTTTTGGTCTGTACAGCTAATTTTAACATTTATGACAACTGTGCAGAGGTGAATTTTTCCATTTCCATTTTATTAAGGCTCAAAGTTATGCATAATAAAGGGTGAAGTTGTTTTGAGTGACAGGTTGTCTGACAACAGTGTCCTCAGCTTCTCAGTCAGATCCACCCCACAGCTCCACCTTCTCATCAAAATATGGTCACTTCTGGCTCCAAAAAATCAAGATGGCGACAACCAAAATGCCAAACTGGAGGCTTCAGAAAGGGAGTCCACAAACCAATTTGTGACGTTACAGTAGCTACGTCCATTATTTTTACAGTGTATTGTCAAGCCCTCTTGCATTATTTTTTTTTTTCCAAATAAGTGGTCTCCACTCAGTTGCTAAATCTCAGTTGCTTGGTGGTGTCTCAGTTGCTAAATTGGTAAACTAAAGCCACCTGTTGGGACATATTGCCAGAGATGTGGAACTGCATACTTACTCCTAAATCCACCAACAAATTGTTATATTAATGACCTTTTCTAAACAAACGGACAAACATTTTTAAGCCTCTCAAAGAATTTCTGGAAATAGGAAGATGTCCAATTTTCAGGTTTCCATGACTAAACTAACCACATGGCTTTTGTTAATCAAAGATCCTGCACTGAAACCTGTATCATTTCTCTTTTTACCTGCCACAGAGAAGATTATTGAGCAGCACTGTGGTGCAGGCAGTGGTTAGCATTGTCGCTTCACAGCAAGAGGGTTCCTGTTTCAAACTCGACATGGGAGGTTCAAACTGCAGGGTGGATCAGAGTTTGCATGCTCTCCCTGTGTTGGCTGGATTTTCTCCGGGTGCTCCAGCTTCCTCCCACAGTCCAAAGTCATGCATGCTAAGTTAATTGGTGACTCTAAATTGTGTATGTGAGGGTGAATAGTTGGCTGTCTTTATGTGTCAGCTCTGTGATAGTTTGATGACCTGTCCAGGGTGTACCCCGCCTCTCACCCAATGTCAGCTGAGACATTTACAGGTTACGGAAAATGAATGAATGAATAAATGTTACATTAGAGTAAAAAAAAGAAGCACTCATCAAAACATATGTACAGTTGCTTTGATTCTTTTTATTCATTTCTTTACGTATCCAATGTACAGTAGTGTTATTGGAAGATAAGATGACAAAAAGGCACAAATTCACAATAAAAGAAAGAAAAACAGGAGACAAGTTAACAGGAGTGAGAGATAGAGAGAGAGTCAGAGAGAGAAAGAGAGAGAAGAGAGATTTAAAAACAGTTTGGGATTGTGGAATCATTTGGTTTCATATTCTGATTATAAATCGAGGAATCTAACAACAGATATCTATGAGATTGTCTCTGTTAAACCATGTTCTCTCACAAGTTTGTATGGTGTCTTCAGGCTCAGTTTCTGCTTTCGAACGACCACATCGAATTGTCTTTTTTTTCTGTGAAGCTATAACTCCAACCCTCCAGCACCCAGTGCACCTAAATGCAGGATTATTTCCCCTCAATTCCCCATCACAAACCATAAAAGGGGGAAAATCTTACTTGCACCGAGGCTCCACTTACTGTAGGGCTGACACCATCAGCTAATTATGTGGATCAATGAACTGACCCAAGCTGCCGTTTATATGTTCCTTTTCAGTGAGAGAAGCGAGTGTAGTTCAGAGACTGACAACAGAGGTACAACAACACTCAGAACAAAAATATATATCTATACACTGTCCTGCCAATGAGACGTGGTCCCTGTGAGGGAAGACCGTGAGAAGGAGAGGAAACAGTGTACAGGGTCTTTGCTTTTAATATTTTTTTTCCTCCAACTACAAACCACACGGTAACTCTTCACTGCTTTGCTGGAGCATCCTAAAATCTGCTGCAACATCATCTATAACATTATGTGAGAATGCGTTTTTTTAATGTCTACAGCTGACAGTATTCCTCAAAATGTCTTATCAGCACTAAAGTTCAGCAACTATAACTCTACATTTCCTCACGATAATACCTCTGTGAGAGCAACTTGGTCACTGTGGTCTGTGTGATGCTGAATATTTAGCGATGGAACAAGAGGATCGGGTGTCAGGAAGGTGTGCTGTAGGTCTGGCAGGACAGTCTGATCTATATATATGTGTTCATCTACATTAATTTATTTACTATTTACAAGGTCAATACATACAGTACATCCACAAATCTCCATGATTCAGTTGGTAGCCCCACCACAGACAGTGAGTGAGATGCTCGATGGACACAGAGAGAGGTGGAAGAGTTGGACATCCAGGACCAGCGTTTTCTTTAAAGGGGAGGCAACAGAAAATGTCTCGCAGTAGCAGGCTTATAAAATCAACCTGACATACAGATATACAGGGACATGAAGAAAAGTGTCACAAGATAAGGCAATCCTAAACTATTATGCTTGAATGGTTGCCAATAATGCCCTGAGCAGGTTTTAATGGCCCTTTTATGCCTTTAGTTTCCTTATGGCCAATAAAAGAAATTTGGATTTATTGGCTAATGTGCTTGGGCTTAAGACAGATCACATAAATGTATAATGATCGTACAATGACGTTACTTCAATATTATCCTGTAAAATGATGCATAAAGTCATTTAAATTCTCCATTTCTGTGTAATAAAGACACAAAGGGCTGAACTAGACTCGACGTGCTAAAAACTGAACAAACTGAACTGATGAGCTGCAGTAAAACAGACCCTATGATTCATACAGGTGAACTTAGTTTATGTACCTGCTAGAAATCACCTGAAAAACTTTTAGGAATTTTGTTCAGTTGATGACAGATGAGGATATGTGACTAACCGTCACTCAAGAGGCCCTGGAAGACTTGTGTCAGTGCTGCTCTCAAAACAAAATTCATCCCAATTCTATGAGCAACCACAAGTATATAACGATATAACATTTCACCTTCAATCCAACTAACTAACAAACTGCAGAGCAAGAATATGCATGATTTGACCAAACAGCTGAGACTCTGACAACTAGTCAAAATAACACTGCTATCTTTTAATCTTCACGTGTGGCAGTTTCAGCAAGACCCCAGTAGTCATTAAAACCACGAATTGACTCCATTTGGAATGTTTTTCAGTTCAGTTTGTGTGTGTCATTAGTTGCACTGTCTGTGCTTTGTGTATCTCTCGGCCTTTTCACAGTCTTTGCTTAAAAAGATTGTGGACTTTGGACTTCAACAAGCGACAAACAGTAAGCATAGATTTGCAATAATGCGGAGACACCAGATGCCAAGATGGCATCTAGTCATTCCAATGGAGTGGCTCGCCTGGCGCTTATGTACTTCCGCAGTATGCAGCCCACTGAATATGCGCAGTACCGTCGAGTTCATGCTCCACTCATAGACTTTACATTCTGATGACATCACAGATTTTTAAATCACTTCTCTCAGCCTCAAGAAAGTTTTAGAAATATAAAACCTCCATGGATAAAAAAAAAGCTAATAGAAAGAGTAATGATCAACCTTCTTTGCAGTTCGAGGTGTCCTGTCAACAATTTTTTTTTATATTTTTCTGCTGCAATACTGCAAGCTGCCACTGAGAAAAATTGGCTGCAAGGTTGAGCAGTGTTCCTGGAGGCCTGACTGTAAGCTATCTTATCTTGGCCGTTTACTGGCCTGAAGCAGCTGACCTAACCACACCAGTATTGTGGATTTCAGACCTTGGACTGTCCAACTTTCAATCATGAAAGATAAAATTGAAGACATAAAAAGATAAATGAACTTTTTGTCAGGAGAGATCACAGGTAAAACAACAAAAACCAGTAACAGACTTGACTTCTTGGTCCTCTCATGTTGTAAGTAAGGACAGACTGGACGCTACAGTGACTCACTATCGCCCGTCGAAGTTCAAGTATTAGGAAGACAGGACTGACAGAACTGGTTGGCGTGTTCATTTCAGTAGATAACTAATAAAAATTCTGGCCATATTTCACACACTACACTTTTGTTCTCTGACCAAACTCAAAAGTTGGGCTGTCATTGTAGCTAGAGTTGCTACAGATCAGTTAGATCAATAAAATGTTATACGATAACAAAATAAAATCAAAAAACAAAACGAAAAAGTCCTTTTGTGGAAGTGAAATTCAAACTGTTAAACATTTAATATTACTCTACATGTGTATAATTATACTTTTGTAATGATGTTAATTGAGTACACATAAATAAATCCTATTAAGATTATTGGAGATTTGAAAAACATCCAGTTCATTGTAAATTACTATGAACTCAATCGTGCAAAAGGTTCGCCTATACATCTTATATGCAGAAAAATGTATGGACCTCAATTGAAGTGCCTTGACAGGAAGCAAAAGTATAAGTATCCACTTGTCCTGATGGCAGTTTTTTGGCCGTGACACTCTTTTTTATGATCCAAATGTAGCCTATTCCTGTAATTTCAAGTGACCTAAATCATTATCATGGTTTTGGTCTTTTGACATTATCTGTTGCTTGCTCTTGAAAGTGTCAACACTGTTATAGGATGAGGAGGGAAAGTAAACAGAAGATGGAGAAGAGGATAATCAAAGTAACCGAGGACAAAGGAGGCCAAACAGACGTCAACAAGAGGAAGAAGGTAAGTGCCTGCTGTTATCGCTCCTCTAGCTCCATTACTTCCTCCCGTCTTTATCCAGCCAGCATCAGATCTCTTCAAAGACACGCTACTGTACATCACTCATGTACACTCATGCATATACCGAGAAAACCACACTATTACACATGACAGGCTTCAGATTCCAGCAGGAGAGAAATCCGCCTCATCCAAAGACAAACACAATAAAAACCAGCATTTAATAAATAATTAATCAACAACGTAACAATCCTTGACTTTCAGCTCGGGCTCTGCTTTGCTATAACTGTTTTCAGGATATAGGAACAAACAGATTAGATTTTGCGATGATAAAAGGAGAGACCAACGTGTCATGGTAGTTATTGCTATCGCTGGATAAGACCATTTATCCACTGGAGGTGACAGAATGGGTGACAGGGCAAGAACTGATGCAGATCACATTAAGTTTTTACTTTCAAAGACCTATTTATCTATCTACAGCGAGCGGGAGGAGCTGTGTATCCATGATGGCTGCTGATGTTAAAAACACTGACATGGTAACAAAATTGCAGCCAAAAGGATGTTAGGTCTGTAGAAAGAAAGACTCATTTATGGCTGATCTTGTGTGCATTCCCCTTTGCAGAGTGATACATTTTACTTCTATCCTTACCTGTGTCTGTATGTGTGTGTATGCATTACTGTATGTTGAAATTACTGCACTTTCAAGCGGCCTGTTTGAACAGCCTGATAAAACTGAAGAGTTAAAAATCATCTGGAGAGAGAAAAAATGAAAAACATTGCTGGAAACCTTGAGACCTTACCACGCTACGAAAAACACACACACACTCACAAAGCAGCAGAAAAGCCAATGAATGCCTCAACATATTAAGGGAGATTCTGGGGAGAAATCCTATCTGGTAGGTATATTGGAGTACAGCAGAGACAACATAACACTCTCAGCACAATCCCAACCTTGCAGCTGCGGTTTGTAGATTCGCAGATTGATTTTGAACAACAAAAGGAAACACTGCAGAAAGCCTGACACAAATGGATAAAAGGAGGTATTATGACAAAAAAAAAAAAAAGAAAAAAGGAAAGAAAAATCACAGGATCAAAAACTCAACACTGAGCAGATACAGCTTGGTCTGGAAAAAATAAACATCCACAGACAAACTTACAGACAAAATCCTTTTAAAAACCCTGTTTATATATATTTATATATATTTATATTTATATATATATATATTTCAATACAATTATTCAGCTCCCCGATATACGGTATACTGTATATACACCATTGGGATATCTTAAATAGAAATAAATCCTAAATTGCAGAGATAAATGACACTATTCTCTGTAGTTTAGAACGATTTAGAGACTGAGAGAGAGGACTGACTGACAAGATCTATAGTGTTGCTACTGGAGGCCTCAGAGCAGTTAATGAGATGGGGACACTGGATGGAAAAACAAATAAGAGATGGATGGGACTCAAGGGAGGTGGGATGTGGTGGAGGAGATCAGCTTAAAACTGGGAGTTTACTGGGTCCAGGTCCCTGAAAACCAGATTGTACCAGGGGAGAGGGGAGGGGCAGGGCGGGGTGTTTGGACCGGCCGGTCAGGTGTTGCGTCAGTTGGAATAGGAGGAGGATGTGAATCCGCTGGTGTCTGGGTAGTCTGGTCTGAAAGAGACGGAAAGAGCAAGAGCATAAACAGGCGGCAGGTAAAAAAATCCAATGTGGCTATTTACGCCCCCGTGTATATTCAAAGACAATGCATGTAACAGACTTTACTTGACATGGCGTCCCAGAACGTCGACAACCAACCTCACATCTGGACATGGAGGGTCCATGATCAAGCGTCGCTATGTGAGAATGTGTTGGTATATTCCCGAGCATCCTAGCATCGTCAAAATATTTTCTGTACACGAACAAGTCTCTTAAGCTATTCTGCTGAAGTTTATGCACAGTGAGCATTCAGACAGTCTGAAAATAATAAGCCAACATTGACTCACACAAGACTCAAACTACAGTGTCCTGTGTGAAAGTCCTGAGCTTGACCCACTTATCCACCACATCCTGCTCCCCCTGTAGTTTTGTTCCTTACAATATGTCACCTGACTTCTCCTTCTCCTGACCTATTTGCCCTAATCCTACCTGCTTACAGCGCATCAATGTGACGAGTACTAGCCTATCATAGCATGCAGTTAGATCCATAACAACATATCGTGGAGATGGCTGTAAATAGCCAAAGAGCTGCAGTGTGACTAAACTCACCTGGCTGCAAATGAACACTTTTTTTTATACATAATTTAAGTGTAACCATAATTACTGTACACATTATATTTGTGGTTTATTTTTATATCTTAAGTTACTGTGTTATTTATTAATGGGTACGGTTACTGAGTTATAATACTTCATTCATTTGTATTTTAATGCACGGTGTTTAAGTGGAGTCATTGTGTTTCCTTAGTAGTTCCTTGCCCTTGTTTTGTGGGGGCAGGTATGAGTGATACACAAGAGAAAGTGAGTGCCTTGTGCTTGACAGTGAAAAGAAGATGCTGTGCCCCTAAGTTGGGATGTGTTAATATTGTCTTGCCATGTTGGTAAAAATGAAACGAAGAGGAAGAAACAAATGTTGTAGCCTGCTTATTACCCACAGCCTGGAAGAACTGGGGAACACCAGCAATCAAGAAAAGAGGGTTAGAGTTTTATAACATGTCCCTTGTAATGGACATCAGGTCAATCTTTTCTATAAAAGTACATTACAATACATTTGCATTATATGGTTAAATTTATTTGTAAGAAATTTGATATTAAAGGTACTGTGAGTGCTTTGAATTTGTTCTACATAGCTCGTGTGCAAGACAAATAATCTACCCTATGTCCGACTCTTCCAAAGGACATGGGTTAAAGGTATATTTTGAAAGGCTTAAAGTAATGTATACTTCTACAATTTTAATATAACATAAACTAGTTAAGACTCTCATACATAAAAACCACCATCCTTATGAAGAACAGAAACAATATATCATATAACATGATATAAATGTTTTATCTCCCTTTTCTGCCATAAAACATGTTTGCTGCAACTCCTCCCATTTTGAAAAGACGAAAAATGTTTTCTCTTGTGAGTTACATCACGAGAAAGCCCAGCGTGTGCTCCTCACAGTACATTAGAACTCAAATAAACTGCATGCATAGTGTTTTAAATACAGGCCTCAGAGGGTATGTATCTACATGGACAGATAAACAAATACTAAGGTACAATGAAATGTCCCACACAAAACTCCTCTCACCTGATGAGCAGCAGCATTCACGGTCCAACACAACCTCAGTCCTCTAGAGCCACCATTCCTTTCACTGGGTCCTTCACTCTCATCTGATGCACACAAGAAAAACAAGTCACACACAGACATGTTGCAGCTGAGCGACAATTCACATTCTCATTTAAACACAAGAGTTTACATGTCCTCAGAGACTGTCCCGTTTCAGGACTCTAAGACTATGATTGACTTACTTAGTCTTACTAATATGTTTACTGACATACAGACACTCTCTTGCTCACCTCATCTAGCTCCTTGCGTGTCTCCTCCTCCATGCGACGAATGTCGTCCATGTTCAATTCAATCCATTTGTCGATCCAGCAGAACAGCTGACGGTGAAAATTTGTGAACAAACGCTTCTCTTGCTGTGAAACAACATATGGACAATAAAGAGAAAGTCATATATAAAGCTGTTTGATTATGAAAGATGTTTAATTCCACCCTGCTTTACCTCGTTTATCCACTAGAGGCTGGTGCAGTCCATATGTACAGAATCATAGTGGGTGGTACTTTTCCACTATAACCTAAAGCTAACAAGATGTGAGACACTGTGTGTGCTGTTTGCATGCACAGGATATGAGACAGTATGGCCCAACGGTCCTCAACATACACAATCTAGGAGTGTTCAGAAAGAGGAATAACACAAACACTGCCTGCAAGATCATGTTAAACAGCTTGTCAACAATCTGATTATAAGGTGACAGACTGGTGTGTACCACAGTCTGAACTCTTAACAAACCTTTTGAATGAAGTTCTCCACTTTATTTTGCAGGCCCCACCACTTGAATTTGACAGTGACCAGTTTGTAGGCACACATGTGTGGGCAGTCTGTCTTCTTATGAAGTTCTTTCTGCAAGTGCACAAACAGAAATACAGAGATGATATCTGGGTTATGAAACATGCTGTACATATACTAAAAGCCACTTTATTAGGTACACCTGTTCAGCTGCTCTTTAACAAAAGTAGCTAATCAGCCAATCAACCGACAGCACATCAATGCATTCGGGCATGTAGACATGGTGGAGACGACCTGCTGGAGTTCAAACTGAGCATCAGAATGGACAAAAAAGATTATTTAAGTGACTTTGAACGTGGCATGGTTGTTAGTGCCAGACAAGTTGGTCTGTGTATTTCAAAAACTGCTGATCTACTGGGATTTTCACACTCAGCCATCTCTAGGGTTTACAGAGGACGGTCCGAAAAAAAGAAAATATCCAGTGAGCAGCAGCTCTCTGGGTGCAAATTGACTTTATATTTAGTTTTTAATCTGTTAAATTCAGGGCCATTGCTATAGTTTTATGGATATTGAGGTACTGAGTCAGGCCTTTAAACTTCTGAATTATTTGGCTTTATCCTATTTTTTTTAATGAGTGTTTTAATTTTAATGCTGGCCAATTCTATGATGATGGCTAAAAGGGATGATTCACCCCAAAATCAAAACATTTTTTATTAACATTTTTCCTCTTACCTGTAGTGCTATTTATTAGTCTGGATTGTTGTGGCGTGAGCCGCCAAGTGTTGGAGATATCAGCCATAATGATGTCTGCCTTGTCTTGAATATAATGAAACCACATGGCACTCAGGTTGTGGTGCTCAAAGCATCAAAAATACATTTTAAAAAACTCAGCAGCAATGTCTCTTTACAGAAATCATGACCCCTGTTACTCAAGATAATCCACAGACCTTGTTGTGAGCAGTTTCATGAAGGAACAAATTTCTTTCTACCAAACTACACCTGCCAACTGCATTGCTGTGCAGAAGGAAAGAGACAATGCTTCTGAGTTTGTTGTTTTTGTTTGAGCACCACAAGCTGAGTGTCATCTACTTCCATTCACACTTCAACACTCACACCAAAACAATCTAGATTAATAAATTGTTCTACAGGTAAGAGGAAAAATATGTATTTTTGATTTTATGGTGAATTGTTCCTTTAAATGGTCTTTCAAAGCTTTCTACACAATACCAGTGACTACATTGGTGGGAAAACAGTAAATCTTTTTGTATTTATCTACTTATTTATTTATATTCTGGTCTAAAATAGTACCATTTAAATATTTTGAAATGTTTGTCCTGTACCAAGTATTTCAGCACCAACTAAACATCATAGTTGCTAAGCAACAAGGGCTGATGGGGGTGATGTGTTTTTTTTTGTGTGTTTTTTTTTTTTTTGCACATTAATAATTAACAATAATGTGGTTGTAGTTCTGTGTTTAGTTCAGTGGCTTCAAACGTGTTGCTACCAACTGGGAAATTAACAACAAGACGCTGTACCTTCCAGTCTGGTCCTAGAGGGCCCCGTCCTGTCTTCACTGACTTGTACTTGCAAGGGTCCTCCTCTGGCTTGTAGTCCTGGAAAGAGGCAAGAGAAAAACAGAATGAACAACATGGATGAGGTGAGATTAAAAAAAAAAAAAAAAAAAAAAAAGGAAGCAATGTGGTCGCTGTAATCATCTCAATGTGGATCTTGAGGAAAACGTTTTCACCTTCGGCTCAACTTGGCTTCTGTCAGCGATATCAATATAGACTACATCCACCTTCTTCCAGGTTTCTGGATCCAAACCGTGTACCTAAAACAGAAGCACAGAGCACAGCTGGAGACAGGCACAACTCTCTGCAGGCAGCTCACATACAACAGAGACGAGAACACAGTGCTCTGGGTGAACATTTTTTTGAAAGCCCATATGATGCAAGTAAAAACGTACACGGTCGACACATTTCTCTGGTAATTAGCAGAGCTCTTTTTATGCAGTTTTGCATGCTTCATGACCATATTCATTTATATATATAGAAGCACTATCCCAAAGTAATTATAGAGGATTGTTTTTGTGCTGCACAAGAATTCATAGGGCAATTTTTAATTAGAGGACAAGTAGCAATGGGGAATCTCACTAAACAGCTAGCAGTAGGAAATGCATAACAAACAAAAAATACCCATACAAGATTCATTTAATGATTTCAAATCAAGTATTAGTGGTATAAGATGAAAACTTCTTTGCCATTTGTACTGTTTAGAGTAACACCAAAAATACATAAAAAGTCCTCATGTTGCTCAAACGCATGCACCTGCTCAGCTCACTACAGTGTTTGCAAATTACATTTTCAAGGTGTCCCATATCAGGTTTGTGCCATGTCTCGATCTTGATCAGGAAGTTTTCTTTCATATACTCGTTCTGTAGAGAAAACAGACATAATTCACATAATAAGTGAAGGGGGGATCTACACAGTAAAATCTAAACAAATGAAAAACTATTAAATATAATTGACACAAGTGGGTCTCCTGCTCTCACACACACCAATACAAACACAAATACACACAGTAACAGTGTTTGACTGTCCCTGTTGCTACTGCTGCTGCTGCTGCTGTGTTGCTGAAATAGATCAAATTTCTTTCTCAACTTTCAGGTTAATTTGCTCCCTCTATGGGCATCAAAGTTCCCTTGGTGACAACATACATGAAGTCTGTAAGCGTAAAAGAAAAAAAATACTTACAGTGATTACTGCAGAGCCAGATGAAAGACAGCGCAGGAGCGAACATAGAGAAAGAAAAAAAAAAGGAACATATGAGAAAATGTAATAGCATTTACAGCATTGGACAATATACGGAGGTCAAGGGGAACTGTTCAGCAATATCTGTAAGTGAAAACTGTGTGTGTGTTCAGGTTGTGCCTGTGACTGTCTTGTGTGTTTCTATGAAAGATGGCTGTCTAGCAGCTGCTAGTGCGTGTGTGATCTCGGTCTGAAAGGCTCGAGTGATTGCTCGGCTCTTCTCACTGGACATGCAGTTAATAATTCAACTACTCCTTCAAGGTGACAGAGATACAGAGACACAGAAAGACAGAGAGGTGCTCAGAGAAGGACAATCCCTTTGACAGATCAGCATCTATGTGTCCTCGAAGTCATTTGAGGAAACTGTATTCACACATTTAAGTGCATTAAAGTTTATGGGCCAGATCTCAAACACCAAATATAGAAAAATGGGCATGGTTGCAGCCGCGAAAATGATTTTTGAGGCACTGGAAAACAGCTAATGCTCCATATTAAAAAAAATTAGTAGATGCAATTGTAGAGATTGTATCCTATGAGTCTATGCTCAATAGACTAAAAGGTAGTTTGGAAGATGGGACTTCCTCCAGGGAATTCTCTTTGACCTTTATATTGATGGAGTGCCTGTTAAAATCTAAAGCATGGCCAAAAATGTCCTGACTGTGACATGTTTTCATTTCATTTTATTGTGGACTAAATCTCTCCCTCCTGAATGTGCTACTTATTTTCATTCAATAAACTTGTGTGTCATTTCCTACGCCATATTCTTTTACACGGTCGACTCCTGTGACCCTAAAATGATTTGATGGTTTCCAACCCTTTCCTTAAAAAAACAACAACCAATAACTACTTAAACGCCAACAATGTCGAAGACACTATTTTTGGTGCACCACTTAAGCTATAGTATGAAAATGTATGTAGCGTCAGATAGCCTATATGTCACTAACTGCTTTTCCACAGCACTTTGACGGATGATGCTGCCTGCATTTTTTGTGTGCTATTACAAGGTTTATGTGTGTGTACAGTACGTGCGTTTGTGTACAGTGTGTGTGAGTATGTGTGTTACCTGTGCGACAGTATGGGTATGCGTTCCAGGCTTTCTCGTGGATGTTGAGAGCTGAAGCTGGAGCCAACATTCTGACGAATGACGGCACTTTACTGCAGGACAGAGAAGTTAAGACAGAACAGACATAGATAAGTAAGATACACAGGCACAAGGCATAGTTCAACTAGAATTACAGCCTCACAATTGTACGCCTCCGCGCACCAGTCAAGTTGCACATATAGCTTCCATCCATGTCTGTGAAAACATGGATGCTTCATACACATCTTCCCCCCCAGTAGCTTGGAAGATCTATACAATGGGCATAGGTTCAAGGTAGGCACACAAGATTAGTGTCACCAATCAAGTCTCAGACCAAATGTCTCCCCTCCTGTACCCGAGTTATAATGTTTTCTAATGGCCAAAAAGGTGTTTTTGCAAAACATTATGATGTCACACTGAATCTGACCCTTGACCTTTTGCTTATAAAATGTCATCACTTCATAATTTTATTCTTTTAGACATTTGTGTGAAATTCTGTCATAGTTGGCATATGAATTCTTAAGTTATGGCCAAAAACATGTTTGTGTGGTCACAGTGACTTTGACCTTTGACCTTCAAGCATCAAATTCTAATCAGTGCATCCTGAAGTCCAAGTGAATGTTTGTGCCAAATTTAAGGAAATTCCCTCATGGCATTCTTGAGCTGTTGAGCTCACAAGAATGAGACAGACAAGGTAGAAGTGACCTTGACCTTTACCACCAAACTCTAACCAGTTTATCGTGGACCTTTGTGCCAAATTTGAAGAAATTTTCTCGAGGAATGCTTGAGATATCGCATTCATAAGAATAGGACGGATGTACTGATGGATGGACAGATATCCCAAAAACACAATGCTTTGGGCCATGGCTGTCGCAAGTATGGAGGTGTAAAAAGTCTATATATGTAAAGGTAATTTCTAGACATTTGGGCTTTCTCACTGAAATAGATGAGTTATTAGTTTCCAAATATAATATCATGATTGCAATGATGATAATCATTGGTTGATGAGTAAATTAAAGAGCTAGAATTCTTAATTTACTTCTATGTATGACATGTTCTTTTTAAATTACATGACAAGATTTTTTCTCATCAACTGTCATTTAAGCTTGATAGGTGTGACTAAGTGATCACTTGGGAAGGGCTATCATGTTGAAATTTCTTTGGGATCACTGAAAACAAGAGTGGTTTTATTGTGGGGATACTGTCAGGACTGTCCGAATGCTGTGTAACAAGAAAAAAGAAAAACAGGCAGATTTATTTGTCTGTGAACTCATTGAGTCATGAATGCAAGAAGAGTATATTCATATAAACATACCATTTGCCATGTTTCATCAGTTCAATGGCATCATTGACTTGGTCCAAAGTCATATGGTGAGTGATGAACTC
>JAPZEB010000006.1:15582285-15597161 GCA_029783705.1 Chaetodon striatus
GGACGTTTGTGCCAAATTTGAAAAAAAAAAAAAATCTCTCAAGGCACTCTTGAGATATTGCATTCATTAAAATAAGACAGACGAGGTCACAGTGACCTACCTAAGCTTATGTTAGCTTAGGTTAGCTTTGCTTGGTTTAGCATAAAAACTGGAATCAGGGGGAATAGGCCCATACCTGCTTAGCGTTAGCATGCAAGCAGTCACTGTGAGTATATTAGCATGTTAATGTTAGCATTTAGCGCAAAGCACCACTTTACAGGCTAACAGAGCCACTAAACTTGTGTAAACTCTTATTTAAACAGAGCCCCAAGTTCCCCCCTGCTTCCTGTCTTCATGCTAAGCTAAGCTAACCTGGCTGCTGGCTGTGGCTTCGTGTTCAGCATACACATGTGAAAGTGTTATCAATCTTTTAATCTTACTCTTAATAGGTAAGCAAATAAACCTATTTCCCAAAATGCTGAACTATTACTCCAACAGTAGGTTTATAGCTTACTAGATGGTTTGGAGTGAACCAGTAAGAAGACTTTAAAGTGATGGGATAACAGCCTGAAGCAGTGAAATGTATAAATGGATGGGAGCCAAGAGATGTGACCTCAAGGGAAAGATAAATGAAGCAGTCTTCCTGACTGAACTTTTGAACCTGTCGAACAATGGCTTACCTCTGCAAATGGTAAATTTTGTGTGTGTACTGTCCCTTCTCTCCCTCTTTCTCATAGGGCTCATTTTTTAGCACCTCCACTCCTTCTCCTCCACCCGTCTCATTCTTGCTGGCCTCGGCCACAGAGTACAGCTGGCCGACCTGGTACTGAAAAAAAAAAAACAGAAAAGAAAAAAAAGAAGTTAGACCAAGAACGAAAGTGTGTTTAAAGAAAGAAATAAGGAGCTGTTTCCCAACATGTATTATCCTGTAGATGAATGAGCTTTCACAGTCACGTCTTTTTTCATGTTTATTTCATCAGCTCATCTATTTTAGTCTCAAACAGTGGATTACTTTTTCCTCTGATCCTTCTCCTGATCTCGACCTTCTCCTTTCCCTGTCCCTGAATCCTCATAATCTCTCCCATACACCCTTGTTCTTGACCTGTCAGCTTTTTTCGTTGCACCCAGCTTGTTTCCTCTCTCACAGACTGTACACTTCCTCCTTCTTTCATCCCTCTCTTCCTCTCATTCCCCATCTTCCTGGTCCCGCGTGTGCATGGGAGTTTAGAAACAGGACAATGGCTCCTTTCATTTCTTAATCACCTCTAATCCACAATGTAACCTCTGCACAAAGCTGGACCAGAGCGCAGACACACGTACAACATCACAAAGATGGAACAAGTTGAGGAGAGAGATTACAATTATTCTCTCAGTTCTATCAGTATAAATATATTAATGGAATATCAAGCTATGAGAATAATATAGGTTACCTTTTTACACACATAGAACAAAGCAACGACATCCCCAGACAAACCCACAATCTAGGAAGTAGAGTGGATTTGACACTGAAAAGTCTGAATTAGTTAAAAGCTCATTAGTCATGTAGAGGAAATACACACAGTGGGATGAGCCTGTCACAACAGATTTTTTGTAAATTTTCTTGATTGTGCACAAGTCACAACTAGGTTTGACAGAAAGTCTCTCTGTGGAGTCAAATGGTGAATGAATGCACTCTTGCAGATTACTAAAATATGGAAACAATAACTGAGCAATATCTACATTAAAAAATAAATAAATCAGAAATAATAAATCAGTTAATGTATAAAACTCAGCAGGAACAATTAATGAAAAAGATAAAATGAAAATTAACAAAAACGTATATTAAAGAAAATTAAATTAGTTAAAGTTCTGATACTTTCGATGAAAGGCACAAATGCAGTATAAATTCAAATAAATTATAGTGGAAACAATTTCTATGAAAACTCTTGCGAATGTAATGATTTGAGGACCATCGAGGCTGCTGTCTATGATGAAATTAGTTCATCCAACCCTCTCTCACTGAAAAAAACGACTACATAGGTCGACAGTGCAAACAGATTATTACAACTCATACTTAAGTTCATTGAAGGGCGGTGCCCTCTTACAACTGTAGTAATTATCACAGGAGCAGAGAAGGAAGTGAGGTGACGTAGTATAAAAGGGTGGATGGGACAATGAGCACAAGTCTTTTATCCACTAGACCGGTGTTCATTGCACAGTACGCTAGTATGTGTAGCATACTACACTAGACACGCATGTGATTATGTTAGTAACACAATTATTATTATATTATTATTTATAGCCGAACCTTGATGGTTTTTGTAAATATAACCACCTCGCCTAAACCGTTTTTATAACGTAACTGTGACTGTTTCACAACGTTAAGGAAGTGTTTTAATCTGTGACTCCTAGCACCGTAATGTATGACATTTTGGAGTTGGTCATGTATGTTGTCATGGAAGTCAGTGGAAGTTAGTGTTGCAACAGTATACCGGTTTAAGGGTATGTCGTAATATTAAAATTGATGGTTATCATATAGTGTACATTTGCTCATCTTCGATATTGAAAAAAATGCAACTGGTCCAAAAATCTCAACTTTATTTTAGTTAATTTAAAAAAGGGAGACTTTTTACATACTTCCATTACCAAAATGGTTTCAAGTTTCAATTATAGTGATAAAACATTTGTTTAATCAAAATTAACTCTTCTGTTTTAATTCCTTTAAGAGTCATCTTGACAGATAATAATAATTATTCTGTAATACTGTGATAATGTGAAACTACTGAATATTTTTTGAGACCATTATTGTATGGTGAAAATAAAACACTGTTGTAACCCCAGTGGATATTGACTTACTCTGTGGTTTAGGTATGAGAAAATGTTGGGTGTATCTTCTTCTGGAGTGGATTGTTTAAATGTTGATGCAAATAAACAATTTCAAAATGATGGGGTTTTTTTTCTCTCTCTCTCTCTCTCTCTCTCTCTCTAATACAAACCTAACATTAATGTTTTGGTTTGCTTACATGTTTTCAAGCAAACCCAATCACAGCAACAATATTAAACTCTAGTAGGTTGCAGGTGCAGCGTTTCATTAACCGATAGTGGATGTCTTCACCTTGAAAGACGAAGAATACATCAAATCATCTCCTATATGTACTGAACATATGCAACAAACCTTCAGGTTGTAAATGTTCCTGCCAAAAACATCTTCAACAGATCTATTTTAATATTATTCAGTTGTTAAGTTGCTTTTCCTCCATGAGGAACATACATATCAGTTAATTTGACTGTCTGAGGGAAACTTGAAGCTCTAGGAGCAGATTTCCCTGAAATTTGTGAGACCAGTAACAAGCCGTAGGCATGCAGAGAACTGATTAAACTTTGGTAGTAATTCTAGATAACTCATATGTCATTAAAGCCATAACTATGGTATTAACAGTGATAATGAATTGAGGCCAAATCCTAGATATATTTGCAGTGGGACTGGATGGTTATACTTTGATCAATACCCACATCCGATATTTAATGGCAAGTACTCACTGTGTTCAGAGCAACAGTGTCAGATGTAAGTCCTGTATCAACTGCATCAGTTGTTTTAGCTACTTTACAGTCCGGTTTCAAAATGTGTTAAAATCATGTGCTGGCACATAAAAACAATGCCAGTGTAAAGTCAATAAGGATCTTTTGTCATGGTAGACACACAAGTTAAGGTAGAAGGGGTGGTAAATTAAATAAACAGCTGGACTTTCAACCACGAGACTGCTGTTTGTGTCCCGTGTGAGACCCAAGTCAATGTAGGCACATGACTTTACAGACTTTATGTAACTATGCACAGTACTTACTACCCATAAATAGTTATTTTAACCAAAAACACATTTTGTGCCCACCACTACATAATGCATTGTTAAGAGGTTGTGTCCTTATAACATGTTTCTTTGAGACTATGTTGTACCATAGGACTTTTGGATGTCAAGAGATTGACCAAAGACAATCATCGGTAAACAGAAAAGTCACCATTCAGATACTGCTCCTTTTAACTGTTATCTTTTGACCTTTTGTGTGCGTTTAAAAGGTCACTCCTCCACGCCAACAGCAATGAAAGACAAAAAGACAAAGACCCAGAGGTGCAGAACTGGTTTAAATGACCTTCACATAATGTGAACAAAAAAAGTAATAATTGTGACCATGATGGTCTCTGGATTGTATTACTCGCCAAACCTGGAGAGCAACAGAGAGACTGTTCCCTCAAGTCAGCTGCAGACACCGCGACTGCCGACTAAATAAATGGGATGCAGGAACAGCAAAGCCTCCTGGGTAACAGTTCTGGACAAATATAATTCAACCTTGCCCTTGTGAGGTGAGTCCATGTTGGGTTATACCAGAACTTCCTTCTTTCGCAAAAAGAAAACACTGATAAAGCTTTGGGTTCAAATCAGCTCCTGGGAGGAAGTTAACAAACAGGATATTCAATTCAGTTGACTCTCCAGGGGTTTCAACAGCTGGAACAGCCTCAGTCAACATGTACTCCCCAAAATAAAACCTTTGTTCAAAGAGATTAATCCATAGTCATCTCCAGGGAGGATACAACTGTTGTGCTTTTTGAAAGAAATCAAATTTAATCAGTGAAAAAATTGAATGGAAGGAAATCAAATCAAATCGCTGATGGATTGAATCACGACACCCCAAGTGTGGTTTGGTGGCACATTACCGAAGACTGATGCTTTAGAGAGTTGGGATGTAGAGAGGGAGACAGAGAATAGAAAAGATGAAGCTCTGGAGGGATGTGATTCAAGGGCAGAGGGGGCACACGTGGTTCAAGAGACAGGGGACGTTACTCAACTGTATTCAGGCTTTGTTGCTCATATTTTAGGCCTAATGCCATTTCTTGTTTTCACCCCTTCCTCTCATTTTTGAGTACTCCTTTGTCCTTAAAAACGGATCTGTTCTGAGAGACCGGACAGCAAGAGTTAGGCCTACAAGGGGTAAGGGTTGAAATCTCATCCTATGAGATGGGCCAACCCTTCAAGACTATGATATGTCATCGGTAGTCATCGATGCCAGCAGATGTGTGTTGTCGGACATTGCAGATATGCCATTTTCTGCTTTGGTGATTACTCTTACGTGAGCTATAGGCAACCCCGTAGTGGCTGTCAGGACACTTTAAAATTGTTCAAAACTTCAGTTTAATGCTACCAATCGGTTAAACAAGTAATCAAATAAAGAAATAAAAAGTAAAAAAAAAAAAAAAAACCTTGCTTCATTACAGGCCCCCAGGATGAACGCCAGGCTTTGAAGCCAGTTTTTGTAGGCTAACATTAGCAACCCCTGCGCGACTCTGCATTGATATTACAGAAGCTATAACAAATGCAGCAACTTCGCTGCTGGACTTCAAATTTCAGGCATCATATGCCATCAAAAGGGGGGTCGAACATGACATGCAAATATGTCAAAATTCGGGACTGTCACGCAAACATCAGCAATAACAATGTAACCTTAGCGAGCTGGCTGGTTAGCTATATTTTGTCATGCTTTTTAAAAAGAAAAGGGCCGTAATGCATTGAAATGATATTAAACTAAGATAATAAAATGGTTATCTGAACTTTTTAAAATCTTTATTAACAAAGATAATACATTTGTGGTTTATTTTGTTCAGCCAACACTTGGTTTGGAGTGTTTCTTTTAAGGGCCATGTAGCCTTACCACTTTGCCTTCCCCCTCTGTCCCAACAAGAATTGGGAAACCCTGCCCCGACACGTGAACACGCAAAACGGAGGGGTAAGGCCAAGCGCTAAGTGACAGGGGCGAGGGGTGTATTGGGATTGGGTTTGAGTCTCTTTTACTATGTTTTCCAGTATTTAACTGTGACATAGCATTTTGACCGACACACAATTTCCGGGCCTCCTGCTCTAGAGGAAACCTCCCTCATTATGTAGAGATATGATTAAGATAAAGGCCACAAACACAAGCAACATGTGTACATCCAAAGCCTGTATGAGCCAAAGGAAATGCAAGTGGAAGAAATCAGGGCCATGTGGTTTTGAGTCTGAATAGAAATTTAAATATAAAAGTATAAGCACAGATCTGAGCGGTCACTAGATATTTCTCAGATTGGCTTCTTGAGGTCCTGTGGCTGATGTTACATTGACGTGACACAATGCATCAGAGGCGGTTGTTGTCTCGGCTTAGAAGCGGTTATTGTGTCTCTGAGCACTCACTGCTGCTTTACGCTCATACTTGAAGCTGTTTGTTGTGTGTGAGAGCAGATTGAGTGCTGCTTGGCTACAGCAGTCAATATTTATTCATCAGTAATAAACAGCACAAGTCAAACGTCAAAAAGTAGATTACACTCATGTAAGTCAGTGCATAAATATGAGGCAGACAGCGAGGTGGTTGGGTGGGAGTGCAGAGGAAGTCATGGCAGTGGTTTCAGGTGACTCATTTACGATGCTCGTCTGAACAGAAGAGCAAACTGCAATGGAAATGAGGATAGGAGGGGACAGAGGGACACACAGAAAAGAGGACGAGGACAGTGAAAGACTGTGCTGACTGTGTCGCTTCAAAGCTCTATCTGATTGAAAGCCTCTTTACAACATGATGATGAGTTTTGCTCACAAGGTGATCCCTGCTGCATTTTTTATAAATGCATGAAGTGGACATGTGATATATCACTCCTGCAAATATAAAAGGTTTTATGTGTGCATTAGAACATAAATGTAAACACATATTAAAGTCCAAAGGCCACTCCAAAAAGAACAGCTTTACTAATGGCAGGCACTTCACTTTGGACCAAAGTGAACCAAAGAATGAGATAACAAAAACTGAGCCTTGAGCCATTTTAGCAACACACACACACACACATGCACTGAAATGTACTGAAATGAAACTTACCTCTTCCACAGAGATAGGAAGAATCACTCGACTGTAGGAGAAGGAAAAAGGAGGGAAGTTACTTTAAAATTCATAAAGCAACAATCAGGTACAGTAATTCTGTTTTAACCAAATACAGTAATACAACAAACTCGACATTAAGATGCAGATAGTTTCTTTTGCCTTGCGAGGAGCAGTGTGTAAGATTTAGGGGATTTAGTGGCATCTAGGAGTGAGGATTGCAGAGTGTAACCAGCTGAAACCTCTGCCACTTAGGATTCCTTCAGTGTTCATTGTTCTGGAGGTTTTTACCAGGATCCACAGAGGTCTCAAAACATCTCCAAAACATACGAACCAGATAATTCAAACCAGTAAAAACACAGAATAAATCAGTTTCATGTTACAAATCAGAGTTTCTGAGACCCTGTTCGGGATGTCAGAGACAGACTCCAAGCCCAAGAAGTCGAAGTATCCATAGAGGTCTCTGTCTCTCCAAAACAAACTGACCCTGTGATTTAAACCGGTATTAACACTGGAAAAATCAGTTTCATGTTAGAAATCAGGGTCTTTCAGATGCTGCTCATTGCGGAGGGGGCTGCTAACTACTATTATCGGCTCTCCTTTTTCCCCTTGAACAGCGGTGGCCTTGTAGGTAACCTGAGAGGGTGTGACGTACACCTCATTGTGTAGGGGGAAGCAGCTCTCTCGGGGTGTCATGGTGAAGACAGCAGGTGGCAAAGAGTGATGATAGTTAGCAGAATTAAGTCTCTAGATAAGCTCAGGGTTACTGTTAAACGTCATGAGAAGGCCATTTTGTTGTTTTGTGGTAAAGACTGCGATAAAGCCATTGTTGTGAACAATGTTGGCACCCAAACGCCTCGCCATCCTTCCAGACCACAAGGAGCTACTTACAAGCCTGTGATGTGATTGTTGTTTTGTTTTTTTTTGTCTTTTTATACTGATTGATCCCACTACACCTAAACTATTCAAAGTTCTTGGATGCTGTAGGAAGAGTTCCTTTGGTTTCACTGTACATTCCTGCGCATGCAAAAAAAAAAAAAATCCCTAAAAACTGTACTACTGAATTCATTATTGGCACCATAATATGACATTCATCCTGCTTTAATTTGGTAATAATGAACTTTCTGTGTGAACTGGATTAGCCTGGAGAAATCCTGTGAGTGACACGCTGACAACATGAACTGACATCTTTAACTGTTCGGCTCGATGCAGATCTGGACACCAATTATCTGACTAACATGCGTCTTTTCCATGATGAGCTGAGCTGGAGTAAGCCCACAGGGATTTGTCATAAGGAGCATCTAAGCTATACCAGCATTACATGACAATCAGACAGCTGTGGTTCTGACAAGTTACTCCTTTTTAGAGGAATTTTACCTGTTACAGAGCAAAGAGTAGACTGCCTTTGATGTTTCTGCAAAGTAAATGACAAGGCCACTTCTGTATTCTCCAGCATGACACATCTTTTATTAGCAATAATTATGGGATAATAAAATCTAACGTGGATTCCAAACCGAACAAAAAACACATCAAATATGAAATTCACGTATTTCACTTCGACGCTGTAACACTGAGTCATCATCAGGAGAGAATAAATGATCTATTCTCTGCTATTCTGAGGAGAAGATGAGAATATGCTTCACTGAAGCAGGAAAACTGTGAGACAGAATACAAAAACTGAGCTGTGAAGCCTGAAGTTTAGGCTGAGCAGCTCTTCTAAAAAGGTTTCCACCAGAGGTTATTCTTTATATGAGGAGAATACATTGATTTTTAATAGGTTATCATCATTTGTATTGTCATAATACCATAGAAACAAGACAATGTGTGGATAAGGCACAGGGTTATCACTTTTTTTTTTTTACATCTCTGTATTAGGGGAGTCATACAAGTAAGGGTTACTTTTTCCAGTTGTTAATTATAGCAACATGTAGCCATTTATTATCATTCAGGAAACTTCATAACTTAATAGAAGTTACCATTATCTACAAAGGCTGCTTGGCCAAGATCAAAGAACGACCTGTTTGCTCTCCGACTGCTCGTCCTTGTCATGATCCTGGTGTTATCCATGTTGGTTATTTGTGCTGAAGCCAAGGCCTGTGCTTGTTATGTTGTGTAACTTTCATGGCATTTTTCAGATTTTATAGTGTTTAATTGCAATTGTTGGAATTTTTTATAGAAACAAAAATAACGCTTGATTGTTTTTGCAGGTTAGGTGAACACCAGCACCTCCTAGTGGCTAAAAACTGGCTACACATGAGGTCCACAGTGTTTGTACTGGACTTAAAACAGTGTAAAGTAAAGGTGTTTTCACATCTATAGTTCCTTTGCTCTGGTCCAAATCAGGGACCAGTTTGTTACAGTGTTGCATATTGCCTTGAGTTTGGTTTGTGTGTTCGCAAGTGTTGCCGGCTCACCCTTTCTCCCCTTTAAGAGCAGTGGCCTTGTGGGTAGCAGCGCTCGCTGTGTGTCATAGTGAAGACAGCAGGTGGCAGAGTGATGATAGTCAACAGAATTAAGTCTCTAGATAAGCTCAGGGTTACTGTTAAAGCTCACGAGAAGGCCATGTTTATTATTTTGTGGTGAAGACTGTAATAAAGCCATCGCTTGGCACCTGAACGCCTCACCATCCTTCCCCCTGCAGAGTGGTCTGGACCACTAGGAGCTAGTTACCAGCTAATAACGAGCCAAGCTAATTTAATGTTAACAAGCCAGCATGTTCCCAACTACGGTTTGGAGCGGGTAAGCTGTCACTGAGAGAGAGGTACCACAAGACAGCATTTACAAGTGGACCAAAATATGTAATGCATGTGGAAACTGCTCTCTAATTGGTCAGAAGTTCCATACGAAACAATCCTGGAACCAATCAGCTATCATCTGACGTCAATAAAGCCTCTATGGTGGGGGGGGGGGATTTGTGGCTGATACAGTGTAGCCAGTCGAAATCTAGCCAAGACCTCCTCCTTCGTGCACTGGTCATATATTCATTAAAGCTAACTCATCATCAGACGATAGCTAATAGATTACAAGATCACATTTCGGTCAACGCCTTCTGCCTCTCCACATTGACTGTTTACCTGCTGGTCAAATATGATTGGTTAATACTACTCGGACTTCAGGTAAAGCGGGTTGTCCGCTAGTTGGAAGACTGGTGGTTCGATCCCCGGCTCCCCCAGTCCGCAGTCGAAGTATACTTGGGCAAGATACTGAATCCAAAATTGCTCCCAATGTCTGTTCCATCTGTAGCCGAGTGCATGTGAGTGGTTACTGAGTAGCAGGTGGCACCATGTACGGTAGCCTCAGTGACCAGTGTGTGAATGTGTGTGTGAATAGGTGAACGTGACATGCAGTGTAAAAGCGCTTTGAGTGGTCAGAAGACTATATAAGTGCAGTCCATTTACCATTTGTGAACATCTGGTTGTTCATACTGATTACGGTCAGCCAATCAAAGCACTCCTGTCTTTAAAGCACCATGAAAGTTGAATTGGTGTAAGCACACTTCCAAGTCTTGTAACTAGCCAATATTTGCAACACCATCTGTGCAACCTCGTCCGTGCAATTACATAACTTTGGAGATGCGCAGCAGCAATATCGCCGCCTACACTGCGTCGACCGTGCAAACCACGCCAACTGCAAGAAGCATCAAACAGCAGGTAAGCATAAGCATTTTGTACTTAGTATTTTCTGGCTGTTTGGTCCTTTGCTATATTTTGTTTTGTGTCAAACATTTTTCACTTTCACCACTATGTTTACAAAAGAGTGTTGGGAAATGGAGCTGGCTTACAAATGGCCACATAAGTCCCACACCAACAACAAAATGATGACATCAGTGCCAACACTCCTTCGGAATGAGCACAGAGCAAATTTGTCTTTGTGCACAGTTTGACTGGTGGCAGCGGGCCCAGTGACACTAAAATAAAAGATTAAGGTAACAATACAACTAGGAGTACGTGTATTGCACTACACGAACAATGCAAATAGGAAAGATGAGTGAAAAGTGACTTAGTAATCCATGTTCAGTGCAGTGAACTCTGCGATGCACAAGGAAACAAATCCTGCTGATAATAAATTCTCTTTCATTTATATGTGATGTAAGAAAGCACAATTTAATAGCCACTGCCTGCAGTAATTTACTAAGAAATCTAATTGACACATTTTCCATTACGATGTGATGATCAGTGTTTTACTTTTTCAGTAATTGATCTCAACAAAGTAGGTTAATGTGTTGATTTGCCTGTAACTCCTATGTGTAATGTAATCAAATATGTAACCTAATTTAATGTAATAAAGCCCTTCTTGCAGCTTTGTATAAAAATATTAATATCATGTACTTCAGCTTGGCACAGCGTAGGATGATGGATACAATCACAGTTTTACAAATCTGTATTTATGATAAAAAGCATAGCTGGTAACAAGTTATTGATGTGGCCCCAGTGCAGTTTACAGATCCACCCACACACATTAGCGGTTGAGGAAAGACTCACTTTGGTACACACGTGCACACACACACTATTTCTGGGCTCTTTTATATCATCCAGATGCGAGCAGCATCTTGAACACGCTGCACTCTGACACGCATGCATTTCATAGCCCATAATGCACATGTACAGTATGCAGCTTTGTTGATTGTTTTGTAACTGTGTGATGTATGCCCAAATTCAGATAATCCCGCTTCCCACTCGCAGCTGAATGTAATCTGGGGCTGAGTCCCAGCCAGACATTGGATGGGAGGCCAGATGCTGCAAGGAAGGCAGAGACAGTGAAAAACTATGTGTAATGTCAAAAGACATTAAAATATGATTGAACTTAAGTACAGAGCTCTCAAAAGTAAGTCCTTTGGGTGTCTTAATATGAGGTAAATGTAAAAAAAGAGCTAAATTTAAATACTTATTGGAATAAAAGGCTTAAGTAAAACAAGGAGTAAAGTCACCTCAGTGCTCTGTCTCTCCCTCTCTGCAAATCTCCTTGGTCTAAAGGTCTTAACAGGAAGATCAGGTGTCTCTCTGTTGCTTCAGAAAACAAACACCCCTCTTCTCTTCTGCATTGTTTCTCTTCTCTGTCCTCACATCTTGTCCCCTCTCTAGTCTGTCTCTACTCTTTCACTGCTTCTTCTTCATCACATCATACTGTGCATTTCACAGTGGCTCTTGTATCCCTGTGCACCTGCCAAAGCACATTGAATTTAAGAAAAAGTGGACCAGGAGTGATTTAGGTCAGTGGTTCAGGTGAGCAGCACCGGTTAAAAAAACAGCCTGTCTGTGCTACATGGATCAATTCACTGTCTCTTGACCCCTGTGATGGCATTTTGGCGTATGTGTGAGTGTGTACGCACAGGCCTCTTCCTGTGCCCGTGTGTTGACAGCGTGTATAAGTGCATTCAGCATTTAATCGTGACCGATTTAATTAATTTCCAGGCAGACTGCTGAGACCCAGACTCTCCCTAATCACTTCAGATCTTTAGCCATGCCATCACTCTCATCCTGGGCTTTTTTTTTAAATGCTGGGCCATTAATTGATTGAATCCATGTGGTGAGAAATAAAGACAATAATGAATTATTACTGCATGCCCATTTAAGCCAGACTCTGGTGAATATGGATTTTTTTTCAAGATCACAGTGTTATTTTTAGGCAGAAGCTGCCAATAGCTGAAAATGTGTTCCAGTTTACAGAAGCATAGCTCTGACCTTGTCACAGAATTACAATGAAACATGGATCTTAAAAATGCATGCACATATTTTACATATTTGATAGAAAAGAGGTTGCAAATTCATTTGAAACCATACTCTAACACAAAAACGTGGAGGTAATGAGACTTTTTTTTTACAGGTGGGTCACATGATCCTTAAGGCAAAATGAGTCTGGTGTGCAGCTGACACCACTTAAGAGCATGGAAATTGTCTGAAGTCGACACACACGACTAATATCAGATTTTATGAAGGCCAGTATCATCCAAATTCATCTGCAATCCGTCGGCCTTAGCCTTATTCTAACCACCAGCTGATTCTGAGCAGGCCTCAGTCAGTTATCCTTCCAGCACACTGAGGCCTGTGTTGAAGTAACGTGTCAAAAATCCCCCAGATCTTTCCGTTTGCACGCACGATCCCACTTCATGTGCCATCCCGTCCCTTCGGCCCAGCTGTCAAATTCTCAGAAATGTCTGACTGGTGCGTCAAAACCTCGCCATTTGCCATTTTTTGCCAAAGCTTTTGCAACCACCTCCCCTGTACCTGCCCACTCCCACTCCCACCCCACCCGGGGTCCCCCTACACCTCGCCATCTCCATTCCTCCAGAGGTAAATGCCGGAATGCTCCATCGGTCGTTTCACCTTCACCGCGCATCAATAACATGGCCACAGCGGCTTTACAGGGATGGACGCTGGCACGGCACCGCACGCCACGGCGCGGCGCGGCGCGGCTTACACCAGCCATTTCTCCCTCAGCACCACCGCTCCTCTAGAGCATCCGTCATTTTTGCACCAGAGCAGAGGACATTTATTTATCCGCTACAGTGAAAGCCTATCATATCACTTGAGGGCTCGTGATGCAAAATGTGAAGGGCACAGCCATGCCTGCGCCGGCTGCTGATGCAACTACAGCCGCCAGCTTTATTATCTCTCGGTTTATTCGGTGGATGCTTTGGGCTGATGGAGTGTCGTGTGCATGAAAAATGATGACGGACACGCAGTCAAGCAGATACGGGATGTCGACATCACCCTGGCCGCACTCTTGTAATTCCACTCTCGGGCGACTGGCCACAATGTCAGCGCTGCGAAACCAGACGGATAAACGCGCACACATCCTCCGCTCTCACACACACTCACACACATACACGGATACTTACAATTCCTTTATGAGCATTTTCTTTTTGGCGGTGCAGTGTATATCCAAGAGGGGAGTAGCTTAATACAGGTCCAGAAACAGGGTCGATCCCTCCCTCCGTTCGTCTCTTCTTTCTCCGCTTGCTTCTCTCCCACCTCTCCCCCTCTATGTCATCCTACCTCCACAGTCGCTTATTTTCTTCAAATTCACTTCCTGATCGGGGCCGCGGCGCGGCGTTGCTGTTGCGCGCAGAGCACCGAGGCCTGTGCAGAGCACACAACACACAGAAGAAGGATGGTTCACCAGGGGGTGGTTTGTGGTTGCTGTGGTGGGTCCATACAGCCTAGACACAATGACTGAGTGGGACTAACTGAGACATCCAGTTTTATAGATATGTTATCACATATATGTTCCTATAGGTGACACAGGCAGAACTGCCCTCCTCCTATTTTTTGGACATTCAAAACAATGGAACATAAAGAAAATTGGTGGAGTGTAATGAATGTTGATGGCATTATAGTAAGAGAAAATGAAAAGGCAAAAGCCATCCGAGGTGCAGAGCAAAAACAAGAAGAAAACTGCAATTTTCTCATACCATATCCTGTTATTGTGTAATAAATACAACAACAACAACAATAACAATAATAATGATAAGAAGAAGAAAAATAATTTTACAGGGGTGGGGGGCTTGCCCAGGGCACCGAATTGGCTAGGTCCAGCACTGACTGTGATCAATTAATATGCTTGATATTGACAGTGCATGTGTCAAAAGGCTGATTCTGGATCAGCTTATATCGATAAAAATTGTGCAAAATTTAACTCAAATAATTCAAATGTATTTGTTGTGCAAACTGCGCTACTACATTTTATTTTATTTTATTATTTAACCCATATTTAACCTGATAAGTCCCGTTGAGATCATCAGTCTCTTTTACAAGGGCGACCTGGCCAAGGCAGCAGCACACAGAAAGTTACAGCCAAACAACAACACAATAAAAAGCAGAAAATATACAGTAACATGTAGAAATATTAGAACACCTACGCACAATGACAAGATCCAACCAAATCATTCAGCCTTGCACTTACAAGAGCTTTACAATCAGGCAAATAGACAAATTTACCTAGTTTCAACTCTTTTTGAAAGTTATTCCAAGTGAGAGTAGCAGAGCACATAAAACTTTCTTTCCCAGCTCAGCCTTGGCACTAAGAACAGA